>NW_020769328.1:12150010-12253295 GCF_900518735.1 Pseudonaja textilis | reverse complement strand
GGGGGGAAATGGTCTAAGTGGGGCTGGGAGGGTCCGGCCTCCGAGGAGCCCCTCCACTCCGCCTCCCGCACTTGGCTCGAGGGGGGAGTGAGGAGGCGCTGGGAAGAGCTTCCACCCCCCCCGTCTCTCCCGGCCAAGCACCCGGGGCCCTTCGGCTGTTTGGAGAGGGGAAATGCGGAGGTAAGGGGCTGCGGACTCCGGCGGGTCCTTGGGACGGGGGCTCGGGGGCTTCTCCCCTGCCTCCTTCGCCCCTCCCTTGCTTCCTGGGGGGGGGCAGAAGGGTGCGGCGGGGGTCCCACCGAGAGCCCCCTCATCCCCCGGCAGGGCCACTGAGCAGCCGAGCTCTCTCGGGCGCCGCTAGGAACGTCCCCAAAGCTCCAGGCTGCCCAGCGCCCCTCCGCACGTCCTTCGGGCATCTCGGCTGCCTTTGGGCCCCGGGTGTTGTGGGGGGAGAGCCGGCCGGAGCCTTAGCCCAGGCCGGCAGGGACCCCGGCGGGCCGCGCCTGCGCCTTTTCCCCCGGCCCGTGGCCTGCGGGGGGCGCCCGGGGCTCGGCCCGGCGGGGACAATGGTCCCTTGTCTGGCCCCCCCCCCCCCACTCCCCGCTTTCTCCGCAAGCGGGAGTGGCAGGCCGGCCGGCCAACCGGCGTCGGCGTCGGGGCGGGCGCGGGCCAGTGAACGGGCGGCGGGCGGCTCCGGGCATCCTTTCCTGCCCGCCCCGCTGGCGCCGCGAGCGGGGGGGAAGAAGCTGCACCGCGGGGCGGCCGGGGCGACGGGCTCGCCAACCTCCTTGCGCCGCCGCCGCCGCTCGCCCGCCTCGCCCAGCCATGGAGCCCCGGGCGCGGCGCTGAAGACGTCGGGCGCCCGCCTGCCTCGCCTCCTCCGCCGCAGCCGCCTCCTCCTCCTGCTGGCTCCGGGCTGGCCGAGCTTCGTACGGACGCGGCGGCGATGGGCTCTCGGCCTCCCGGGGACGCTGGGCCGGCCTCTTTTGTCCCGGCCGCAGGAGCGCCGAGCCGAGACTCCCCTCCGCCTCCCCGGTAAGGCTCGCTGGGTGGGAGGCGCCCTCCGGAGCCCGCGGGCTTCGGCTCCCCGTCTGGCGGGAAAGGGGCGCTTCGGAAGCGGAGCCCCCGCGCGGGACCAGCGGCTTGCAACGGGGCGCCGAGGCCGGCCAGAGACGGGGGGGTGGGGTGGAGGGGACTCGGTCGTACCGGCCTCGGCTGCGGCCTCGGGGCCCCTTTGACGGCGCCGCCATCGGCCGGGAAGGCGGGGTGGGGGGGGTGTTATCGGCCTGACCGAGCGCGGCCTTTCTCCGGGCGGGCAAAGCTTCGTCTAGCTCAGGGCTCTCCAACCGGGGCCCCTTGAAGCCTGGGGGGGACTTCAACTCCCAGAATCCCCCAGCCGGTAAAGGCTTCAAGGGGCTCCGGTTGGAGAGGCCTGGACTAGATGACCTCCAGGGTCCCTTCCAACCCTGTTCATCCGCTCTGCTCGCTCTGCTCTCTCTGCACGGTTTCAAGCCCGGGCCCCCTTCGGTCTCAGGGGGACCCGGCTGGCTGGCTGCAACCCAAGTGAGGAGGCTTCATCCGGGCTGGGCTCTGCATGGCTGCACCAGGAGATCCCCGGCAATCAAGGAGGGGGAAGGGGGGGCTTTCTGCTCAGTTGCCCAGAGACGGGAAGGGCTGAGGGGGCCTTGTGAGGAGGCAGGTAGTCGTGGGCAGGGTGGTGTTGGGCCCAGGGCGGTTGTGACCTTGGCCAATTCTGGCCATAGCGGGTCCCCTTGGGTGTCTTGGACCCAAGCGCATGGAGGAAAGAACGGAATTGCCAGCTTGAGGTAAACCGAGGACCTGGAGCCCTCTTGGGAAGTGATGCGATAGGGAATCTGGGCCAGGGACATCACCCAAGCGGCCGTCAGATGCCACTGATGGACGGCTCTTGGACGCAAAGCATCTCCTAGGGCAAGAGTCTCCAACCTGGGCCACTTGAACCTGGCGGACTTCAACTCCCAGAATTCCCCAGCCAGCAAAGCTTCAACTTTAAGCCTGGTGCACTGGCTGGGGAATTCTGGGAGTTGAAGTCCGCCAGGCTTGGAAATGGCCCAGGTTGGAGACCCCTGTGCCGGTCTTCCTGACGTAGACATTGGGAAGCTCCATCTTGGGTTATTCCCAGACTGGGAGGCAGGGCAGGGAGAAGAGGAATGTTGTGAGGCAGGTGCTCCACCCCACGAGAGGCTTCTGAGTTCCCACAGTAGGGTGTGACCCCGGCCGGGTTCTTTGCAGCGGGGCCCTCCTTGAATTTTGGGTAGGACAGGTCTGGAAAAGGTGGTCTGGTGGCCAAGGCCCGGCCCTTGCTGGGCTCGGCTCCAGTGGGGGAATCTCTCAGCCCTTGGGCTTTTGCTACATGGACACAAACTTCCACCTTTGTTGCCACTTCGTTGCAGTGGGAAAGCCATTGTTTGGAGAAGTTTATTGGCGGAATGCTAGCTTGCAACAAGGAATCTGTGCCAAGGGCTTGTTAAAATAAATCATTTTAAAAATGAGCCTCCCAGTTCATGGAGCAGCAACTTTTAGGTGAAAATAATTAGTTTTTAACCAAACTACTTCTTAAGAAAGGCTGATGTCGGGTACCATTTTAACTGGCTTCCCTTTGGATGGTGTCCTGGACCTTTGTTCCGTTGGACTTCAATTCCCATAACCCCCCGTAGCTCATGTGGCAGGCCTCCCCTCTCACCTTGGGGATGCTCCTTGAGTCAGCATAGAAAAGAAATGCGGTGCTGTAGAAAGTTTGGACTGCACTCTATGTGCAGTGTGTTTACTATGTTATGAAGTCACACCTCTGATGCTAGTCGTCTAACACAGGGGTCTCCGACCGTGGCCACTTCAAGACTGGTGGACCAACTCCCAGGGCACAACTAGCCAAGCTGACTGGGGAATTCTGGGATTTGAAGTCCACCAGTCTTAAAGTGGCCAAGGACGGAGACCTCTGGATTCTAACAAGATGATGGGTGTGAAGAATTTTTCTGTGGGATGGACACAGTTCTGTTTAAAATGGATTCGGATATCTGAAGGTTCAAGCTCAGATAACAGTTCACTTACTGACCGAAGATACAATGGCACTGAAAAAACTGACATGACCATTTTTCATACTTACGACCATGGTAGCATCCCCCTGCCCGTGGTCACATGACTTACATTCAGATGCTTGACAATTGACTCACATTTATGACGGCCACAGCATCCCCCAGGGTCACGTGATCCCCTTTTGCGACCTTCGGACAAGCCAAGTCAATGGGGAAGCCAGGTTCACTTAACAACCGGATTACTAATTTTACAACCGCAGCGATTCATTTAGCAACGGTGGCAGGAAAAGTTATAAAATGGGGGCAAAGCTCACTTAACACATTTCTCACATAGCAACATACATTTTGGGCTCCTTTGTGGTCGTAAGCTGAGGACTACCTGTACATTTGCACCTTCATAAGTAAAGAAGACGGTAGTATATAATACTGTCTAAAATTGGGAAGATGTTTTATTCAGGTTTTGCAATTGGATTTTTTTAAAAAAGTTGCAATCTGTATATCTGCGATCTGTTGCTTATTCTATGTGATCAGTTAGTTTCATTTTTTCTTGTTCCTAACTAGCAGATGAGGAACTACTCATTCCCGGGATGCAAAATATTCTGTTTAAGCTACAGAACAGCTACTCTTATTTTTTTTTCTATCTGGCAAGTGACACTGCTATTCACTCCGATCTCATTCTTGACTGAAGCTGGGCTTTAGTAAGTGTTACTTCCTTTGTACCCTCAAAGCAGTGGAGAAGCTGCCCTGGGGGCCATTCCAGAGCTACCCAAGTGGTCTAGAGAGAATTGGATGGCTTTCTCCTACCTTGAACTAGTGTTTCCAGCTCCAGGTGTTTGATGGAGACCAGGCTGAAACCAGCTGCTGATCAGTGACAGGCAGTGTGTGCGGTGAATTTAGCTTTACCTGAATTCTGTTCAAGGATTGCATTGGAGAAAGCCAAAGGAGTCTCTCTCTCTCTCTTTTTTGGGTGCTGTTGTTGCTAAAACAGAAAATTACCTGGCTCTAGTACAGTTCTGTGTTTCTTCTGGGGATCCTGGTGCGAGTTAAATGCATGTCATCAATAATGGAAGACTTGGATATTGTACCTGTTAAATCTTTTCCAGACCTCTTCACTTCCCCTGCAGAAGGTTGGGCATCTTGTGGCCGCACAAATGCTTTCTAAATTCTTTTTGGCCATCCTTTCCCAGAAATTAGGCCACGGATGTCAGATGGCAGTTGCACAAGAGCTGATCACATCTGTTGTCCCTCCACAGTAAATATTAGCCTGGTTTAGTACCATCAAAACCTAACGCAAAAAACAATTCCTTTCTAAAAGGCATTCCTGTGACATCGCGTGTTCCTCTTTGCCTGTTAAAAAGAATGTTCATTTTAAATGTCAATTTTCATAAAAGTGATCTTCCTCGGTACTAAGAGGTGCCATTTAGCTAGGGCACAGCTGCTGGCTTTAGAGCCAGGCTAGGTTTTTGAGTACCCGACAGGAGCCACCCTTCAAAAAAAACACCAAAGGATAAGCCAGGACAGAATTATCATAATTTCTTTTTTACATTTATTCTTTATTGAATTAAACTTGGCAAAGGGGGTTACATTCCCACCATAGATTTCCCCCTTGTGTCACATTAACGAAGATGGTTTGGTTAAGGCACGGGGTGGCCTTTGGTGGCCCGGTCACTTTGGAAGGTGGAAGCTTCGCTTCCTGCCCAAAGATGCCCTACGGGGATTCCCCAGCCTCTACTGTTCAGGGCACAACAAAGATCCTCCCAGGTTCTGTTGAAATAGCTATCTTGGACCACAAGAGGAGAGGGTGGAACTAGCTCCGGGCAGCTACTGCTTTGAGTGCCTGCATGCCTTCATCTCTGATTATCTCCAGATTCCCACCTTCCCAGGTGAGAAAGAGGCTTATCAGAAAGGGGATAATCTCTGCACGCTCTAAGCAGGTTGAACTTGATGAGTAGTGGAGAGAGAGGCGGCGGAAGAGCTCCAGGGCTATGGGCCAAACCAAATGTCTTCAACCTTGGCAACTTTAAGACTTGTGGACTTCAACTCCCAGGGCACAACTAGCAAATATGGCTGAGGAATTCTGGGAGTTGGAGTCTACAGGTCTTAAAGTTGCCAAGGTTGGAGGCCCCTGGGCTAAACCGAAAAGCCAAAAGATATCCCCGGAGAAGGGAGCAGCCAACCATTTCAGTTTTCTCACCAAGAAAAATACGATAGATGTGTCTTCATAACCTGTAAAAGCCAAGTTTGATTCCGGGCTGTTTTTGCACTTAATAACCGACATTTAAAAAGCCAGTTTTCCAAGTTGTCATACTGCACAGATTTTCCTTAAGGGAAAATTGAGCTCTTAATAAAAGCCTGCTATCATTATCCATTGTACATTATGAAGCAGCAGAACAGAAAGCCGCTTCCAGGCTTAGCACAGGACGGAGGCAGCCATTGTACTTCTCTTCCCCCCCTCCCGCCCCCAAAAGCTGCCTTTTCCCTTCTGACTTTTGCTGGCCCACAAGTTGGACTTCTGGCCATTGCGGCTGGTATGCTTGGGTCCATCCAACTTCCGCTCAGGGCAGTTAACAATACAAGTAACATTCAGATAAGGCGGCAAGATTGCTTTAAAACATTAAAGTTGGCTAAATGAATGCTCATAGGTTTTTTTTTTTAAATCCATTTGAAGAACAAGAACACTTGCCATACTAAGCCTAATTCAGAAATAAGATTCTGCTTTCATCAGACAGGACCGAGTGAATCATAGAAGTTAAGTTTAAGACATAACATGGTTTATTTCTTTAGCTAACTTTAGCTATACGGACCCAACTTTATAGATTGCTGTTACATTTTAGTCTGAACTTCATGGTCAAGGAAAGCTAAGTTACAGTTCAAATTCATAGCTTAGGATGAAGCATAAAGCCAGGGTATTTCCCTGACCACCGATGGTCAGGCTACAAGGTGAAGTCATCCTGGCCTGGCCTATCATAGATTCCAGATCAACCACCGAGACCAGAAAAGCCCCCCTGTGTTTTTCCCCAAATGCATGTCCGGCAGAAGCACAAGGCTCCCTCTTGAAGACCTTTCAGATGAAGCAGGCTACATAGAGAGGACGTGTCCCTGGCTTTTAAAAAGCTCCTTGGTTGTGTTTTCACCCAAAATACTATGTTGGGGTATTTGTAAGCTGCTCAGAGTTGTTATGATGAGAGTGAATGGAGCCCAAGTATTAAATAAGTTCACACTGTGTGTTTGAGACTAAAAGTTCTTGATATAATCATCTCCCTTGAATTGATCTAGTCCTCTTTTAAAGCTTTCCAAAAGTGAGCCGTGTTTATCACTCTATCTTGTAAGGCTTCAAGGGAAACATGGCTTCTTCGGTCCTAGCCAATGGTTCTGTTTAGATCAGGGGTCCCCAAACTTGGCCACTTCAAATTTGTGGACTCCTGGCTGAACTGCTGGCTGGAGAATTCTGGGAGTTGAAGTCCACAAGTCTTAAAGTGCCCAAGGTTGGAGACCTCTGGGATAGGCGTAATTGCTGTTCAGTGATCTGTTCACATTCACCCCTGAGTGATCCCGGGCCAGACCTTGTTCCAGCATAATTCAATTCCCGGATTTCTTACAGGATAAAAAAAAACAAAAAACAATTAGAGCTCCATCTAAAAGAGCATTTTTCAATCTCAGCAACTTTAAGATGAATGGACTTCAACTCCCAGAATTCTTGTGCCTTATCAGAGTTGCTGAAGTTGAAAAAAACCGAAACAAAACCCACAACCCTGAACTAGAAGCTGCCTTGAGCTCCTGGGTGAAGGGTGGGGTATAACTTTATTGACTGAATTCACGATTAAAAGTCCTACCGATTTCACCCGTGGTATTTCTTGGAGGCAGAAATCTGGATGTGTGCTTCAGACAAAGTCATCCAGGCCGGGATTTGTTTGATCGAGGTGTATTGAATGAGATGCAATTGGTTGGACTCGCATAACATGTTAATAATAAGTGACTTGTAAATGATAGGGCCTGGGTCCTCTTGCCCAAGAATTTCCATGACATCTTTTGTGTGGATCCAGTGAGGACGGGAGCCCCTGCACTGGAGCAACTACAAATATAGGTAGTCCTCGACTTACAACAATTCGTTTAGTGACTATTTTGACATTAGAGTGGCACTGAGAAAAATGACTTCGGACCAGTGGTGGGATTCAAATTTTTTTACTACCAGTTCTGTGGGCGTAGCTTGGTGGGTGTGGCTTGGTGGGCGTGGCAGGGGAAGGTTGCTGCAAAATCCCCATTCCCTCCCCACCCCACTAACCTGATTTCCAGCTCTGTTCTCCTGTGCAGGGCAACCAAAGGAGGCCCAGCCAATCAGCTGGGACTCGGGAGGCGGAGAATAGAGGGGGCGGGGCCAATCAGAGGCGGGATTGGCTGGTTCTCCCAACTACTCAAAATTTCTGCTACCGGTTCTCCAGGAGTGGTCAGAACCGGCTGAATCCCATCTTTGCTGAGGACCAGTTTTCACACCTACGACTGTTGCAGCCTCCCCAGGGCCTGCTTGACACCTGGTTCCTATTTATGACAGATGTGGAGTCTCAGAGTCCTGTAAGCACCTTTTGTGACCTCCTGACCATCAAAGTCAATGGGGAAGTTAGCAAAGCAAAGAAGGACGTAAAACGGGGCAAACCTCACTTAACCACGTCTCCCTCAGCAGTGGAGATTTTGGCCTCAGTTGTGGTCGTCAGTTCAGGGCTACCTGTCTGTTCCCTCACAGATTGTTTCATTGAATTGTATTCATTTATTGTGGTATTTGTGTACAGGCTCCGTCGCAAGAGACTCCTAAATACTTGTCTAAAATATTTTGGGCCAGAGATTCTGACATCTGTAAAGCAGACTTTTCATGGTAATAATCCTAGGAGCCATGTCAACAGCTGAAGTCCATCTGGGGAAGGGAAAACCCACAGTAAATAAATGCCTGGCTAGAATGTATGTTATTTGATCCGCCCCATGCAGCTTAACACTTTTTAAATACTTTTTACGCCAATGAGAAAGATCTGAGTTTTTGTTGAAAGCATTTCTGTTTCTTTCTTGATGAATTTGGAGGAGAGTTTGGAGCGCTTGAAGGTTGGAGAATGATCTCATCTGGTTTTCATTAATGGTCAGCCCAGCACGTAGGTCTGGTCTAAATTAGCAAAGGGATGGCCAAACCACTGGAAGAAAGGAGAATGACGCCAGTGCATTCTTGGAATGCTTGTGGGATGTGGCTGCTAAGAGGAGTCGGACCTAAAATCCTGAAGAACAGAATAAAAGAACAGTCTAAATATTAAATGGCAATGCTCTGCTATTCCTTTTTGGAAGATTTTGGGTCACAGTGGGGCAAGACCTTGCTTGGTTGAAGTGTTTGGTCCCTGGGTTTCTGTTTGGGATTTCCAGAAAAAGCTTTTCTTTTATCAAGTCTTTTGTTTCAGGTGGCAAATCCAGTGCTGGCTTTCTTGTGAACGCCTTCCTTTAATCCCAGGTATTCATACATTAGGATTGGACTTTACAAGGGGAAGAATGCCTGTATGCCCAGCGCACCACTTTTTGGAAATTGGGCTAAAATGTGGTACATTATAAAAAGCATCCAGTGATGTTATAGAAATGTCAAGCAGGATCAGGCCAACTTAAAGTATTTTGGGGTGTTCAAGTTCTCACAGCCTTTCTGATGGCTTAGCAAACACTTTGGCAGCATTGTAGTCATCGAGGCAGTGCAAAGTTTGACCTTTAACAACAAGGAACTCTTCAGTTATGGATTAAATATCTACAAACGATTGCCTGGCTTTGGAACAATATGTCCTTAGCAGTTGGAAGTCAAGATCCTACCGAGTGCAGAAGGCGTGCTTTTATGGCCAGTCGTTGTGCTGCTTGTTTCGAGTTAGTGAGAGAAATCAGCCAAGGGAGAAGGAATGGAATGAGGATGTAAAATCTGGCCTCCATCCATGCACCTGCTGATGCCACACCTGTATTTTCATCTGAATCATAGTTGGCAGAGAGACAGAGAAATTGGGGAAGAAAGGGGAAGCCACATGTAAGATGAGAATCCTGGCACAACCCTTTGCCCTTCCAACTTCACTGTTTGCTTAATTGAAGATGATTGCGTGATTGGCCTTTTCTCTTTCTAAAAGCATTCACTAACGTTTCATTGTGATCACTTGTCTAGTTTCAAATATAAGTTCTCAAAATAGCTTCCTGTTTATCACGAATTCTTTTGCTTCAGTTTTGTGGAAAGCTGGAAGCAAGTATAGAAACAATTATCTGCTTCTGTTTATGTCCCCATTTCTCAGTCTGTCCAACTTTTGTTATTTTGTCACCTCTTGCTGTTCGCCTAGTTCTCTTACCATTCATCAACTTTTAATGACTTTTACCGTAATTTGGAATGGCAAAAGGTCTTGCAAAAGCTCCAGTGTACCACGGGGCCCTTTGTGTGGACAGTAACACCAAGGATCATAATGTAGCATTCTCAAAACATTATTTGAAGATTGTTCATAAAGGACATGGTGGGGTTATGGAGGCCAATATATAATCTGGTGATGAGCCTGGACAGTGCAACATGGACAGTTGCAACCTGGAATGTAATAAGATGGATTGTAAGAAGCATGAATGAAGAATGAAATGGAATAAAAGCAGCGATGTTGAGGGTCTTTAAAGCTAAAAGAGAAAAGAAGGAAGTAATAGATTTGATTGAAAAGGGTTTGTCCTGAGGGAGCAGAGTTGGTGAATCCCTGATGAGGGAATTTTAATTCTGAATAAAAGAGCTAAAACATATTGAGAAACTGAATTGGTGTCATCTAGAGTGCTAAGAATGTAGAAGTTCATAGGTTGGTGATAGTTGCATCTTACATTTAAAAAAATAATGATATCGAAAGGGGAAAAAACACATGCTTTTGGGAGAATTGTGTAACATTTCAAAATAATATGAACTAGAGCAGTAAGGTGGATATTTTTCTGAATGACATGAATAGACTGTATGAGTGGCAATGAAACAAGAAGATACAGCGGGCCAAGAGTGGAGGAGAATAGTGATTGATGTTTGAGTATCTCTTTAAAAAGATGTTTGTTTCAAATAATGAGGTTTAAGCATGAATATTCAAATGGTGAGGTAATGAATATAAAATTAAAAGAGTGGTTGAGTGGGATATTTATAATGAAAAAGCTACACGGAATGTGGGAGATAATTTTGATAGAGTTGAGAGTGAATCTTTGTGGGGGAGGGATACATATATAAAAAAAGGAAAGAAGTGAAAGAAACGAGAGTGAGTATCATTGCATGAAAAGAAAAGAAAAGTCCTGTATGAAGAAGTATTAGAACAGGAGTCGCCAACCTTTTGGACCTCATCAAACTCATAATTTTAAATCCCAGGGACCACTAATTGTTTCTGTGGGTGTGGCCTAATTTGTGGGTGTCACTTGGTGGTCATGTAACTGGCTGGGCATGGCTTGTATGTAAATATTATAAATATTTATATAAATATTGATTTTTTTATAAAAAAGAGCAACTTTGACCCAAAATCAGGCAAAGCAGACAGGCAGATTGAGTTGCTCACAGAATCACAAATTCATTCAGAGATCTATCTATCTGCCATTGTGTACCTGAGTCTGCAATGATAAATAGAAGCTTCAGTCCTAAGGAAGGTTTGGCTCTGCTTAAAAGCAGAGCTGAAGATCTAAAGATTAGCTAGAAAGCAAGAAATCGGCTAGCTAAGTCTGTCACATAAAATTTGCTTGCAAGCAAACTCATAACATTTGCTAGCAAGCAAACTCACAGAATTAACTCACAACATACCTTGTGTGTAAATGTTAATTTTTTTTATAAAAAAGAACAACTTTTACCCAAAATCAGGCAAAGCAGGCAGGCAGATTGAGTTGCTCACAGAATCATTCAGTGATCTATCTATCTGCCATCAGTTAGCTCAGTCTGTCACATAAAATTTGCTTGCTGTGAGTCTGCACTGAATAACGGAACCTTCAGTCCTAAGGGAGGTTCGGCTGTGCTTAAAAGCAGAGCCAAAGATCTAAAGATTAGCTAGAAAGCAAGAAATCCAATGATTTCCTGCTTTCTAGTTAATCTAAATCTCCCGGCACAGCAGAACAGCTGATGGTCGGAAAAAGGAAAAATAGCAACTTAGCCGGCAAGTTTGCCGGGTAAGGAGTGAGTGGGCGGGGAGGGTTCCCGCGGGTCATGTGGGCAGCGCAGCCTTGTGTTCCTGCACAGCCTGGATTAATTGCTCTGGGGGTGAAATTTCTCTGCGGCCCACTAAAATTTTCCCGAGGCCCACCAGTGGGCCATGGCCCACCAGTTGGCGACCACTGTATTAGAAGACAGGATAAATTGAGAGAAGACACAAGGAAAGATGTGGAAGGTGCTTGAAACAGAATGGAACAAACTCAGTCTTAAAATTCTATGTATGCAATCTTCTCTGTAAAATCAGTTTCAAGATTACTTTGGTGTGACAACTTATTTCCCTTTCCAGGGAGTGCTTGTCCCTGAGGGGAAGGTGGAACATTGTTTATTCTTCTTCTGGGAAATTTGTGTTCATTCTTCTCCATGAATTTGCAGTGTGTATTTTCAAAGTAGAAGTATTCTACATGATTTTCATTGCAGAAGTATTTTGAAACCTTTGTTCACAAAGAACAATTCGTTTGCCAGTGGACAATGGAAAAGCGAACTGTAGTTACTATTACATTCATGTTGGAAGCACCGGCCCAGGTGCTTCTTGGTTGAAAGGATTAGCCGGTGGCATCGCCGTTGCCCAGCAGAAGGCCGAAGCGGCTCCTTTCATGTGGCAGTTATTGTTTCACTGAAGTGGTACCTATTTATCCTTTTGCAGTTGTAGGCTTTCGAACTGCTAGGTTGGTAGGAGCTGGGACAAATGGATGGAGCTCATGCCGTCACGCAGCACAGATCCTTGGGTTTTGAGCTGCCGACCTGACAGTGGGGGTCTTCTGGTTCAGCATCCCAACCACATGAGCCACCGTGGTTATCCAAACTCTAGATAGTTGGGAGGTGCAGCTTGTGTCACATCGAAACAAGTTCTAAAGTTCTTTCCGTTGGTGGTAGACCAAGTTAGCAGGATGAAATAGATGGTCTCATTTGAAAAACAGAAGCTTTTAAGGCATGGGCGGTCTCCAATTGGGAAATAACCATAAAAAATGTAGGGAACAAAAAAAAAAGTAACAAAGTTGGAAAAGATCTTGGATGCCTTCTAGTCCCACCCCCTGCACGAGGAGGGGACCCTATACCAGCGGGGACAAATGCCTGCCCAGTCTCTTAAAAACCTCCAGCAATAGAGCATCCACAGCTTCTGGAGGCAACTTGTTCCATCAGCTAATTGTTCTTGCTGATCGGAAGTTTCGTCCTAGTTCGGATCTCTCCTTGTTAAGTTTCTATCCATTATTATGTCTTGCCATCCCCTCAGGGGCTTTGAAGAATAGGTTGCCCTCTCTTCTGTGTGACAGTTCCTCAAGTACTGGATGGCTGCTCTCATATCACCCCTAGTCCTTCTCTTCCTTAGACGAGACAGACTCCGTTCCTACAACTGCTCATCATATACTTTAACTTCCAGCTCCTTCATCATCTTGGTTGCTCTTCCCGGCACTCTTTCTAGAGAGTCCATACCATCTTTCTTGTATGTGAGGACCAAAACTGGACACGTTGTTCCTAGTGTTACCAAGGCGTTATAAAGCGGGACAGACACTTCACATGACCTTGATACTCTCCCTCTGTTGATGGATGCATAGGGACTGCATTGGCTTTTTTGGGCAGCTGCAGCACGCGGCTGGTTCACATGTAGGTGCCCACTAGGACTCCTAGTTCCCTCTCATAGTATGGCGGCAATGGTTAGACAAGAGTTTGCCTAGTTTCAGATCTGGCTAGGATGAACAGATGTCAGTCATTGACCAACAAAGATGACAGATGCTACAGATACGTCAGAGGAAATTCTGTGGAATCTTCTGCAGATCCAGAGTGCTGCGGATAGTTATGTGGAGCAAGGGTCTCCAACCTTGGCAACTTTAAGACTTCTGGACTTCAACTCCCAAAGCTGGCCAAGGAATTCTGGGAGTTGAAGCCCAGGAGTCTTAAAGTTGCCAAGGTTGGAGACCCCTGATGTGGAGTATGGCCTGTCTTCTTGAAACAACTGCAATTTCAAGATACAAAATGATGGGTATGGAATCCACACTAGTTGTGCATCAAGGATAGAACGAAGCTAACTCTTCAGGGGAGCCTGATCACTCCTCTACCGATTCCTTCCGACGAAGTACTTTGCAAGCCACCAGCATCTGGGCTTTCATTTCAGGAGTTCGTGGAGAGTTTCCGTCTGCCTTGGCTCTTTCCTAACTAAGACGATCCTGTGGTCATACTTCTAGCTTTCTTACAAGCGTTTCATCTTCTGATACGTTAAGCCTTTTATCCTCATGTTTCAGTTGGAATCTTTTCTCTCCTCTTTTTCATTCTTTTCATTCCTTTTGCTATTCTTTTAGTGTTCTTGATTAGGACAAATCCTAGGAATAATTTTCAGGATTTTTAGAGTATTGGGGAGAAGAGGGGGAGACTGTTGGCTTAGGTTCTACTTCACTGTGTTTTTAAAGACATTTTTCTCAACTTGCTGATGATGCTATCACTCCTGCCTTCTCCTAGCCCTTTGAGGAGGGGTGTATGTGTGTGTGTATGTCCTTTAGTAGCTCTCTTAGGAGCCAGTCAGAAGAAGATATGAGTTATCTCTCATTGTCTTCCTATGTTTGGTCACATGAATTCTACAGTCATTTGTATATAGTTTTAATCATAGTTAAGCTCTCTAGTCTAGATAAAATGCCCATTGTTATCGCTACATCTCTTTGCTGCTTTCTAAAAGCATTCCATAACTTTACTCACCATTCTCCTAATCCACCCAACCCAACCAACAGCTATAATTTTGCTTAAATGCAGAGTTTTAGGTCTTCCATCCATTTAAATCTACTTTCTCTACTTCATAGTAAACCGCTGAGAATACCAAGCCATAAACATGGCTTGTTTGCGTTGTCTTCGCTCCTAATTCAAACCAGTGTGTGCATATTTTAAACATTGCAATGGCCTGATTGTTTTTATTCCGTTCCTTTTCCAAGGAATGAAGGAGACATGTTTTTTTCCCCCTCTTACCTCATTTCTCCAGTGTTGCATGTTCATTAATTCTTCAAAATATATTTACTGGGGAAGGAATTACCTAGCCTCAACTGACCCTGGAGACATCAAGCATGCAATACATGGATTTTAACTGGGTCTTCGTGTCCTGGCACTCTTATTATAGTAATTGCTTCATACAGCGTTGACTCTTTGCGTATTAGAAATATTGTGAGCCAATATTTCAGCCCCAATTGTTCAAAGGTTGATATTATTCCTTACAATTTGGTTCAAAGTAGAATAAAGAACATTTGATTGATTAGGAAGTTTCATGCCCTTCCTCAATTTTTTTACCCAAATCCAACCATAACTGATAGCAGGTTCAAGCAGTGAGGATCGCTGGTGGTGAATATCCTCTCCCCTCACCCTTTTTTTTTCTTTATTTCTATGCCTTGTCCTTTACAGAGACAGCAAAACCTTTTTCCTCGTCACCCATTTGATGCCTTTCCTTTGTGGCCGCAAGTAGCAAATTCAATCTTTTGTTGCCTGCAATGGGCTGGGCAAAGGGCCTGCCAAGCTCAGTGGAAAGACTTCTCAGTTGCCCTAAAAGCCCACCCCCCATCAAGGGTAGGGGGCCCATTCCCTTTGCCCTGGGAAGAATTTGCTCCTTGGATTAGCAGGTCCTTTTATTTGAGGGAGACTGGCTGGGGGTACATGGAGCACACAGTGAGGACCGATGCCCCAAAGCCTCTCTCAGTACATTCTGCTTCCTGGTCTCACCTGTGTTGTTGCCTGTGGCTAGAATTCCTTCTCACCTGGGTCTCTCGGATTCTTAAGATGCAAGTCTGTGAAAACTTTTGCTGAGGTAGGCAATAAAAATAAGATTTTAAAAATGGCCTCCGTTTCACCTCTAAGATGTTTGATGCTTTGGTTAGACCCTGCAAATTCTCAGGCCAGAACACTAAAACCTTGGCAGATTCCATAATCATATGTGTGTGTGTGTGTGTGTGTGTTGAAATAAAAGGACACTCCTGAGGTATTAAGGATTTAACAAATAAATGTTGCAGTGTCCCAAGGCCAGCTTTTCTTCTCGAAATTAAGGAAATAAACTTGTTATTGGGGATACACAAGCACACGCACACATACGCACACGTGTTTATATAGAGAATTTTAATTTTCCCCTTTTCCTGTTTTCAGATCTTTCTAAAGGGTGAAGAATTAATTGAGTAACTCCAATCAAAGGAAGATCGTGAATAGACCTACTACCCCTGTTCCTGCTTTGCCAAAAAGCTCCAGCTTCTCCTCATGTTTCAGAAGGGCTTCTTCTTCTTCTGAGTCCACCAATAAAAGTAAGTCGTGCTTCCCTTCAGAGAGGGCTGGTCCTTTTCCCCCCCCGCCAGTCACGGCCCTTCATGCTTTACGTGTATCACGTTTTGGGACGAGAAAGTGCCAATGAAAGCCCTGACTGCGGAGCAACTACAGAAAGGCCCTTCCACGAAGGGTGGCTTGAGAAATGTTCTTCTCATACCTTTTACTCCCTCCAGCCCAGGGCATGAGCCTATGGAGGGGAAAGCCTGGGAAGGCATCTAGGCCAGGCCAGGCTGACGTGGAGGACGGAATGGGCGTCCCAGGTGTGTTGTCTAAACCGTCCGCTTCTTTGCGAAGCCCACGGATTCCCCCCTGGATGGAGAGCACCAACCTTTTCAGGCCGATAATTTCAGTCTTGGAAAATAAGGCCCTGAAGCTCAGGGAAAGCCCTCCGACCTCCAACATCTGCTCCCAAATGAGGTGTACATCTTGGACCTTCCCGCTGTAGTGATGTGCCGCCCCTTATTGTATCCCTGGGTCCCTCAGAAAGAACTTGGGAAAAGGGCGGTTCTTTCCTCAAGCCCTGTCCCCATAGAAGGTGGGGACTTTCCGAAAGAGCCCAAGAAAGTCACCTTTCGTGAGAGGGTCCTCCTATTTTTATCGATCTCTCCCATCTTCAAAGTTTTCTCCACGCCTTTCTTTCCACCCTCATTAGCTCCCCAGTAACCCTCCTTTCTCTCCCCCTGCAGGGCCAGGGCAGCCGCGGCCCCCTTTTGCGTTCCACCCAGGGGGCACCGCAGTGGAGATGAGGAATTCAGAAGAGCAAACCACGACGACAGTTTTACAGCGTTTGCTGCAGGAGCAGCTCCGGTATGGGAACCCCAACGAGAGCCGCACCCTCCTTGCTTTGCACCAGCAGGCCACCCTGCCTTTTGCCAGCAACGGGAGCCCCGGGGCTCCCAACGAAGGGCTGAGCAGCCAGGACCACCCCGTTGGGACCCATGTTGCTCGCCAAGAGCCCCAGGGCCAGGAGATTCAAATGGACAACAGCATCATGGAGAAGCAGCTCTCGCCAAGGCTCCAAACGGGCGAGGACCTCCCGACCTACGAAGAAGCTAAAGTCCAGTCCCAGTACTTCAGGGGCCAGCCGCACGCCAGCGTTGGAGCGGCCTTTTATGTAACCGGAGTCTCCAACCAGAAGATGAGGACCGAAGGGCGCCCCACCGTGCAGCGGCTGAGCCCAGGGAAGGTCCACCAGGATGAAGGACTGAAGGACCTCAAGCAGGGGCACGTCCGCTCCCTGAGTGAGCGGCTGATGCAGCTGTCTCTGGCCACCAGTGGCGTGAAGGCCCATGCCCCCGTCACCAGCGCCCCGCTCTCCCCGCTCTCCTCCCAGCAGACCAATGACTTCTACAAGACCTCTGGGGCAGGCCCTCCGCAGCCCGGGGTGAAAGGGTTGGAGCACAGGGGGCCTCCTCCCGAATACCCCTACAAGAACGTCTCCAGTCCATCCGTGGGCTGTAAGCCACTGGATCCTGGGCATTTCTACAGCGACCACCGCCTGCCCCAGCAAGGACGCTCTGACGGGCCCGCCATGAGGTATCAGCACCCCCCTGAATACGGCTCCTTCCGGTAAGCGGTTCAGGCTCCTTGCGGCCCTAAGCAAGCGCCGAGGTTTCGGGAGCTGCCGCTGCGCTGCCGGTTTGTCCTTTCTCCTGCCAGGTGTTCTTGAGGGGCCCTGGTCAAAGTTGGGGTGGGATTCGGGCTCGTTACAATCGGGCACCAGGATGGCACTGTTCCGTGGTGGGATTCAATTTTTTTTACTACCGGTTCTGTGGTGGGCGTGGCTTGGTGGGTGTGGCAAGGAAAGGATCCTGCAAAATCCCCCTTCCCTCCCCACCCCGCTAACCTGCTTTCCAGCTCCGTTCTCCTGGGCAGGGCAACCAAAGGAGACCCAGCCCATCAGTTGGGACTCAATGGGAGGCAGAGAATAGAGGGGGGCTGGGCCAATCGGAGGGGGGATTGGCCGGTTCTCCTAACTACTCAAGATTTATGCTAGCGGTCCTCCAGAACCGGCTGAATCCCACCTCTGGCAGCGTTGGATCTAAGGATTGGAGGCTCCCCTTCTCTGGAGGATTCTCTCCAATGGGAAGGAGGGGGGGGCTTTTGTTGCGTGTCAGTGGCACCGTGCCACACCCCAGCTTTTCACCTCTTCCCTGAGCCCCCCCCCCAACCGAAAATAGGGCATGACAGAAAGTGCTTGTTTTGAGCCGTGGCGTTCAGGGCCCTGAAAACAGGGATGTCACGGATTCCAGAGAGGCCAAGTTTGGAGGTGCTTTAGACCCTTCCTGCTTCCCGAACTTCACCCCATCTGCCATCAGGGACCATATTAAAAAAAAAAAAAATACTAGAGTGCCCCCAATGTCTTGCTTGGAATAAACTCGCCCTGGACTCTTAAGGCAGAGGTCCCCAAACTTGGCCACTTTTTAAGGCTTGTGAACTTCAACTCCCAGCAAAGCTGGCTGGAGAATTCTGGGAGTTGAAGTCCACAAGTCTTAAAAAGTGGCCAAGTTTGGGGACCTCTGCTCTAAGGGGGGGGCTCTTCGGAACGATCAAGGTGAGCTGTGGAGGGTGGTTTGCTTCTCGTTTGCCCCAATTTATTTTCCTGTTCCAGAGGACGAAACTAAACTCTCGTCAAGCCAATTCGGCCTTTTCCCCTGAACAATTTGATGACCCAGCAAGGAAAGGCTGCGTTTCCTTCTCGTGACAGGAAATGGGTGTCAGTCACACCAAATGCCAAAGGTTTGGGTTTTGCAGAGATGTTTTGTTTTATTTTTTTTATTTTTTTTTAATCCGCTGGCAAGTAAACCATGCGAACGAGCAGTTGAGCCACTGCCTGTTCAGGGCATGGCGGAATGGTGCCCCCAATATTTGTGGGAATGGCTGCTTTGCTTCTCCACCTCAGTGCCCGGCTGGTGCGTAGGCGCTCGGTTTGTATGCATGGGAGGTCGTGAAAAACGTCTTTGATCTCCCTGTGGAAAAACTAGGGAAAAAAAGGGAGGTTACACTGTGCCTTGTGAAAGGCCTTGGCAGGTGTCTTCAGAAGGAGTCTTTGCGGGCCATTGGGAACATCTGGCCAGGTAAACAACAGGGCTGCCGTTCTCAAAGTTTCCGCTTGGAAACGGAGCCCTTTTCAGGGGACTGTATTGTGCTGGGCTCAGCAGCCAAACCCTTTTGCCTGTCAACAGTTTGAAACAGCCCAGGAAGCAAAGTTTACAAAGGCCCGGGAAGGGCGGAGGGAGGGACCGGAGCAGAGTAAAGCTACTAGCACATCAAGATCATGGGAAGGGTTGACACCACTTTATAAGGCTTTGCTAAGACCACACTGGGAATATATGGCATCCATTTCTGATCGCCACAATATTAAAAAAAAACACATTGAGACTCTGGAAAAAGTGCAGAGAAGAGCAACAGAAATGATTAGGGGGCTGGAAGGTAAAACATACGAAGAACGAGTGCAGGATTTGGGAATGGCTACTTTAATGAAAATAAGGACTAGGGGGTGATACGACAGCAATCTCCCAATATTTGAGGGGCTCCCACAAAGGAGAGGGGAGTGAACCAGAAGGCAGGACAAGAAACAACAGATGGAAACTAATCAAGGAGAGAAGCAACCTGGAAGGAAGGAGAAATTTCTTGACAGTGAGAACAATTAACCAGTGGAACAGCCTGCCACCAGAAATCACGGATGCTCTTATCACTGGAGGTTTTTTTTAGAAGAGATTAGACCACCATTCGTCTGAAATGCTTTATAGGGTTTCCTGCTTGAGCAGGTGGCTGGACTAGATGACCACCAAGGTCCCTTCTAATTCTGTTACTCATAATAAAACCTAAGTTTACTTATAACTTTAAATTTTCACCTTTCAACATATTTTTCCAGAATAGCATAATAATTGTAACTATTGCAATTTTTTTACAAAAAAATATATACTGTAAACATGTTTACAATATTTGCAGTTATAAAACACTACACTGATCGAACAGTATTGAACGTTGAAAATACAGAAGTTTTCATTATTATTAAAAAGGGTTCAGTCAAACCTCCAGAAAAACCTGTTTCCAACAAGGCCTAGAAAAATCATGAACCTGTCCTTACTCTTAACGAGGCCCGAGAAGCTTCTTTGGTAAGAACTTCCAATAAAACAGGTTTAAATAAACCCGAGAATCCAGGTTTATTGACTATCTGTGGAGAATATTGAAGCTGCAATAGAACTATTTGGTGTCGAAGCACAAAAAACCCAGTAATTTTGGGCTAGGAAAAAGAAATAAAATGCTCTTGATTCCCATTAAGCGTATTCATTCAAGAAAAACTCAAAGCCCTCCGCCTTAAGATAAATTAATGAAAAATTATTGACATGCTTGTCCAAGGGACAACTGGACTTCCTTGTTTTCCTTTGAAGACGTTTCACTCCTCATCCAAAAAGCTTCTTCAGCTCTGACCGGATGGTGGGGAATGGAAGGATTTATACTCCTTGCAAACAGCTGGTCATTTGCATCCTTTTAGGGAGTCATTGAGGCCACTTGGGAGGTTTATTTGTGTCCTCGGGGCCACCTGAGTGGTGCTCCTGGTTCCCTGTGAAAGCCCAGCTGCCTCCGGAAAAAGCACCTTTGGGAGAACCCATGACCCGGATGAATGAGAATCCCTACAGACCTTTATTGACATAATTCATCTCTGGGTTAATTATGGCCTTATTTCTGTCATGTCAGAAATTACAGTTTAGCCGCAGCTGGCTTGAAGGCTGCACCCCAGGCACTTAGGCCCCACCTGCAACTGCAGACGGTCTCCTTGCCAGGAAGTGGGTTAGCGAAGCCCCCGGTCACCTCTGTCACTTTCAGCTGAAACCGAAGGTGCTGGTTTGTTTTCTCCCTCAACACGTCCACCTTGAAAAACTAGCTCAGACGAGTCGCTCTGGAGATCCTCCCTCATCCAGTTCATAGCTGTCCCAACTAGGCGCTTTTTGGAAAAGGCAGCTGGGCTGGTTCCCTTTCTTTTTTCCTTGAGGAAGGAGGAGAAAGAGGCGTTTTGCTTCTCCTCCAAGAAGCTTCATCCGTCGTCGTGATGGGGGAGGATGGAAGGATACAGTGGGTACCAGGTACCTGAAAAGGCACCTGTGAGATAGTAGCTCAGGTGAGCTGTTGACCACAACCACCAGTGTCCTGGTGGGACCAGACGATGAATCAATAAGCGGTCTAACCTGTCCAAAATTGCGACTTGTTGTGTTTTCATACCTAGCTTATTGTTCTGGCCAAAATGGCTGCTACGTTGGGATTGCGTTGCCAATTTTTCCAGGTCTTCCTTTGTTTTCACAGCCCTCAATGATCTATGGCAATCTCAGATTCATAGAACAGCCACCCTTGAGGCAAAATGATTACTCGGATTTATAGCGCATCTTGGTGTATGCCTGAGTCTGCATTCACAGGGTTAGGGAAGTATTAGATGACAATTGTTTTCGCAGCTGCAGAGCCCTTAGAAGTCTTGGAAGGGGATCTGCTGCACACCGCTTCCCTTTCGCTACAAAAGGGAATTTCTCGATTTAAAATAGTTGTTGTCCTGTCTTGGGGCCATTCAGGGTGCAATAAATCAGGGGTCTCCAACCTTGGCGATTTTATGCCTGGTGGACTTCAATTCCCAGAATTCCCCAGCTGGTCAATTGAGCAACAGCTGGATCCCAGGCTCCCATAGCCCCGCCAATCAGTGGGCTGGCCGACCGGAAATGCTGCCATTGCTGCCTCCGCTGGGACCACTGGAGGCTTCACTGCTGGGCAGCTGATGGGTGGATGGTTCAGCCTCTTGGAATACTGCCGATTAGCTGTTCTAGGCGGCGGGAATGCCGCTGCCGATCGCCACTGCCACCATTCAGCAACGGCAATCAGTGGCAAATGGTGGTGAACGGTGGCAGGGATCCCCGACCTCTAGAACAGCTGATTGGTGGTGTTCTCAGAGATCGATCCAACCGCCAATCAGCAGCGAAGGCTCCCGCGTTCCATGGCAGTGGCAAATGGTGGTATTTGCACAGCGCCCCTAAACAATCCATGGATGTCTTATATGTATGTGAAGTCTGCTCAGACTTGTCCACCTGGTCACCACCTTGGCCACGATTCCCTGACCCTGTTGAGATTTTCAGACAAAATTGGAAACAGAGTTGTACGTAAGTCTGGAGCTTCATTACGTCCGTTCCATGCAACTAAGGTGTTCACGTTGTCACTGAAGTTGGAAGAGGTCCTGTGTCAAGGTGTAGGTATCCCTTGAGCATCCAAAGCTGGGACTAGTGCCATGCATTCCCAACCGCCTTTGGCACCATAACCCAACCAAGACGAGCTCTGCTGTTTCAGGAAGGTCTAAGCAGGAAAGCTCAAATGGTGATGGCGCAGAAGAAGTCTACAGCGTGTCTGGGGTGTGTGTGTCCAGGTCTGAATGCGGCGTCCTTGTCTAAAGGGTGTGTTGGTTCTCCCCGACAGGCAAAACCCGGAGATTCAGCTGCCATTCCAGCCACGGCCTCCCCACCACCACAGCCCGACCTCTTCCCTGACCTCTTTGGGGTCCCTGACGCTGCTGCAGTCGCTGCCGCCTTCCAGGCTGTCTCCGTCTCAACACCAGCCTCCTCTGACCCCCAGCCAAGGGGACCCCTTCTCTCTGCCCCGGACGCAGCAGCTTTTTTTGCCCAGCCAGATCCACCAGGGCGACCTGTACCGGTTCTGCCAGCCTCTGACTGGACAGCAGCAAGTGGACTCTTATGCGGCCCTGCCCAGGCCCCCACCCGCCCCTTCCCCCTACCAGCAGATGCCGGTGGACCCCTATGTCATTGTCTCCAGGGCCCAGCAGATGGTGGAGATCCTCTCCGAGGAGAACAAGTCTCTACGGCAAGAGCTGGACGGATGCTATGAGAAAGTGGCCAGGTTGCAAAAGGTAGGGAAACGCCCCGTGTCTTCCCTCTGCTTCTCTTTGGACCAGGGCTCCCCCAAACGTGGCCGCTTTAAGATTGGCGGACTTCAGCTCCCAGAATTCTCCAGCTGGTCAACTGGGAGCTGAAGCCCACCCGTCTTAAAGCGGCCACGTTTGGGGGAGCCCTGCGTTTGACAATCACAAGGATGGTACTTTGGAGGAGCCAGCGCTGTTGCAAATCACCCATTTCCACAGCATCCCCCTGTCTTCCATGTCCTGATTTAATCTGCATACAGATAGTCCTCAGCTTACAACACTTCATTTTGTGACGGTTCAAAGCCATAGCCAAAGTGACGGCCGTTTTTCATACTTACGTCCATTGCAGCGTCCCCCATGGTCATGTGATCGAAGTCCAGATGCTTGGCAACTGTTTTGTATCTGTGAAGGTTGCCGGGTCCTGGGGGGGTCCTGGGATCCCCTTTCGCGACTTTCTGGCGAGCAAAGTCAAGATTCACCTAACCATGTTGACTAACTTAACAACTGCAATGATTCATTTAACAACGGTGGCAAGAAAGGTCGTAAAATGGGGCAACCTTCACTTAACAGACATCCCACTTAGCCGCCTAAACGTTGGGCTCAATTGTGGGCGTCACCTGAGGGCTACCTGGACCGTCTTGTCTCATTTTGGGCTAGGTTAATAGGTGCATCTTGAGAGGGAGAGAGGGAGAGAAGCAAACGCCCCGTGTCAGGCGGCTGGGGTTGGTGCAGAGAGCCTGGAGCTGAGGCCTTGGCGCTTCCTCAGTAGGGCTGAGGAAAGACTCCTGGCTCCTTGGCTGCAGACAGGGGTTTTCTTCCAACCCGCCATTAACTCTGGACTCCCATCCTTTCGGACCAGGCTGTCAGCAAATGTTCTCTGGGAAATCCCGGGAGATGAAAATCGGGCCTGGTTGAGGCGAAGCTTCCTCGGCCCATTTCAGAGATTACGAGCCTCTCGTTTGGGGCAAGGGCCGAGTTCCTATATTATGCTGAGCCTTCGTGCAGTTTGTCTGGTTTTGACGTAGCATGAAATGCCAGCCCCGCCACTGGGCTCGTTCAACACGTTTGAAGTGAATAATGCCTTAGCGCAAAGCTTCAGCTTCCTATGTTCAAACCCTGCAAATCCAGGTTTTGTCAAGGTGTTGAAACGTTCCTTGTGAAGGTGGATTCACAATTCCTTGGAAGGCTGCAAGGGAGGCCCATTCCAGGGTGTGTTGCTGATGCGTGTCGTCGGGTGGCTTTTGTGCGCTGGCTCCTTCTGGCAGGGTCACCTCTGGCTGCCAGCCGGCGTCCCCTGCAGACACCCTGGAGTCTGGCTGCCCACCTCAGGGCCAGCCTGGCCTTGTGCACCCAGTGACAGGGACCCTTTCTGGGGCTGAGCTGCCAGGCCAGAGGCGGCTTTCTCTTCGCACTGTGCCAACCAGCCAACAACCCTTCCCAGAGCTTTGCACACGGGGCTGGTGGGATTCAGAGCTGAGAACGCGCTGCTGAATTTTTGTGTGTGAGTTTTACTCTCATATAATTAATTATTTGTTGTAGCTAGAAACAGAAATCCAACAAGTCTCAGAGGCCTACAAAAATCTGGAGAAGTCTTCTTCCAAGCGGGAGTCCCTGGAAAAGACCATGAGAAACAAGTTGGAATGTGAAATCCGTAGACTTCATGACTTTAACCGTGATCTCAGAGGTAAAAGAAACTTTAAAGTTCTCTTGATTGCTGTGGAGTGATTGAAGGTCAGGGATATAATTCCGCACCTCCCTTTTTCTCCCTTTGTAAAATCCATTAGGTGTTCACGTTACATTTACTCTTGTGAACATTCAGAATCCTCATCACTTGGGTTGGGGGCCAAATAGTTTCCTGCCCAGCTACAAAGTTCAACCTGCGTTGCTGAGTTCAGCCTCAGTGGGCTGAGTGTGTAGGCCCAAAAGAGTCCTCAAAGAGAACTTAGCGTTTAAAAGTTCGGAACCGTTTTTATTAATGTGGCACAGGAGAATAGGATAGCAATCACCTCCTTTTAAAGCACTGCGCTACGATCCCTGACAGATATCCTGCTCTGCAAAGCGTCCAGACAGCCTACCTAAATTTAACAAGGAAAGTGGCCGTAGAAACCTTTAGAAAAGGAACTCTGGCAGTTGAAGTCCACGAGCCTTAAAGTTGCCAAGGTTGGATTGGAGACCCTGCCTGAATGGATTTGGAGATGCGTCACCCTGTGCGATGACACTATGTGTGACATGGTTATTAAAGAGCCTGGACGAGGACCAGTGTTGTGTCCCCAGAGCATTTGCAGCTCTGGCCAAGACAGGGCTCCATTCTTTTGGGTTGTAACTGCTTGTGCCGCATTCAAGGCACTGTGAAACCATCGCGTAGTTTGCGTTTAGGGAGCCGATAGGTAAAAGTTTAGCAACACTGACCCCTGCTAGCCAAACTAGGTGCAGCATGTTCCCTTCACAAGGAAGTGTTCAGGAATTATTACATACTTTCTCTTTCCTGTCTCGGCACTTCTTGTTACAAAGCGTTGATAGCAAAGAGAAGGGAAGGGACGCCATTTTGGCCTTCATTTCCCAGGTAGAGAAGCCACGCCCAGTTCCTCACCTGCAATCTCGACCCATCTGGAGGTATCAAAAGTGAGCCAGGAATCCCTTCATACCTTTGGGCAGCATAGCTTCTGTAGGATGCAGGGTAGCTTAGACAGTAGGTAGGCCACCATTACAGCTAGGGGCACACGGTCTCTCTCTCTCTCTCTCTCTCTTTCTCTCTTGTGCTAGTTATTGTGTGCATACAGTGCATTCAGAAAGTCTTCAGGCCCCTTTCACTTTTGTCAATTTTATCAGGCTGCAGCCTGATTCTGCAGGTGTTGAAATTCATTTTTTTCCTCATTAATCTACATTCAGTACCACACAATGACAAAGTGAAAACGGAATTTTAGAATTTATTAAAAAGAAAAAAAAAATGAATACCACACTGGCATAAGTATTCAGACCCTCTACAACAACATGTGAAATTTAGCTTTGGTGGCTCCCATTTCTCCTACTGGCACGTTTCTACACCTTGAATGGAGTCTACCTGTTGTAAATTGATTGGACATGATTTAGAAAGGCAGACACCTCTCTACAGAAGGTTTCACCGCTGACAACGCATGCGGTAGCAGAGCAAAAGCTATGTGGTCGAAGAAACTCCCTGCAGAACTCCGAGACAGGATTATTGCAAGGCCTCGGTCTGTGGAAGGCTAGGATAAAATTTCTGCTGCCCTGGAAGTTCCTACGAGCACAGGGGCCTCCATAATTCTCAAATGGAAGAGGTTTTGGCACAACCAGGATTCTCCCAAGAGCTGGCCGCCCGGTCAAATGGAGCAATCTGGGGAGAAGGGCCTTAGTAAGAGAAATGACCAAGGCCTTGGAGGTCACTCTGACTGAGCTCCAGAGATCCTGTGTGGAGATGGGACAGAAGGACAACCATCACTGCAGCTGTCCACCAATTGGGCTTTACGGCGGAGGGGCCTCTCCTCCTCAGTGCAAAACACATGAAAGCCTGCTTGGAGTTTGCAAAAAAGAGCACATTGAGTTTATTCCTTACAGTCTGAGGGTCCTTCGTGTGCAAAAAGAGCACACGAAGGACCCTCAGACTGTAAGGAACAAACTCTGAACGATTACTGATTTCTTTCTGAATGCCCTGTACATCCATATATACAGTATATTTATGTGCCATTGCTTATTTTTTTTACAGTTTTGCCTGACCTTGCAGCTCTTAAATGTAGATTAGAGGGTGAAATGCTGTCTCCTTTGTTGAATGGCAAGAAAGGTTAACTGCTTGGGTAGCTTTCCACAGAGCCCTTGGGTTAGGGAGGAGCAAGTCCAGGACAACCAAGGAAGACCCGTGTTCCAACTCCTCTTCATCCACGAAAGTTCACTGGGTGACTTGGGCTGCGGTCACTCTCTTTCTCTCCGTCCAGCCCCCCCCCCTCGCTAGGCCCTCGTGCAAGGTGGCAGGAGGAATGATACACATGGGGTAGGACAGTTGATGAATCAGCCCTAACCGCTCAGTGACCCCAGCGTTTCTCCTTTCCTTTGCAGAGCGTATGGATACCGCTAATAAGCAACTTGCAGAGAAAGAATTTGAGGGCACAGAGGATAACAGGAAAACCATCTCCCAGCTCTTTGCGCAAAGTGAGTCCATCATGTTTCCTGTGGTTAATTGTTTTGCAAAGCGCTGAAAGCAGAAGAAAGCAGGCTTGAGAAATTCCCAGGAGAAGTTGGGGGGAGCTGGGGACAAGGACTCTGGGTCTCTTGCCAGTAAGAGAACTCCTCCTCGTGTTCACTTAGACATTTCAGCTGCTATTCCTGCTCTGCTGCGTTCGGCTGCCTGGAGGGGAAGGCCAGGTATATTGGAAAAACACAAGGCCTTCTGAGCCAGTTTGCTTTCCCCCTTCCTCATGCTGAGGTTCACCTGTTGGGCTGAGGCCGCTGATTTAGAACGGTCAATATACAGCTTTTGTCCATAACCTTTAACTGGGCAAAACATTTTGAACCTCGAAAATGACGTCAAGTGTCCTGCAACGCTTCCTTTGCTGATGCTCTGTCTCAGGGCTGTCAGACTGCTGGCCTGCGGGCTGGATGCGTCAATGCTCCCTGGTGGTTCGGCTGTCCCACCATCGCTTCCTGCCGGTCTCAAAGGGCAGAACTCTGGAGGGGTCCATTGTGCCCAATGGACCATGTGGGAGGGAGGGCAAAGGCCTCCCATCAGCCTTTGCTTTGCTCTTCCTTATAATGTAGAAATAATGTGGGAAAGCTGTTGATTGATGCCAGATGTTGGAAGCAGAACGGAACGAACTTGTCTAGAACTAGATCAGGTAATCTTCCATTTCTGCCAAGAGGTGGCCACCTGCTCTTCCCGGCAGCTTTGGGGTTCTCCGTTCTTGGTGGCGAGGTTAGTAAAAGCAGCTATGAGGGATTCAGGGAAAATAGACCATCAGGGACACTCTTACCATCAGCTGCTGGACAGCATTGGAAGGGAAGAATTCTTGTTTTCTATCCTCCTTGCAGATTCTGGCAAACAAAATTTCCTGAAAGAAGAGTTCCCAAATCATACATATCTATGTGCCCTGCGCAAACACACACAACCACACGCAGAGAGAGAAAGAGTGTTTCTTTGTTTACTACGGGTTAATTTCCGAAACATAATTGAAGAAATGCAATGACAATAAGACTGTCATCATCGCTGTTTGAAAAATGTGCTTGAAACACGTTTCCCTTCATCGCAGAGCTCGTCACTCTTCTCTCTGAACTCTACTCTCAAAGCCGTATTTCTCTTCCCCCCCCCCGCCCCCCTTCTAACTTTGCCCGCACAGATAAAGAAACCCAGCGGGAAAAGGAGAAGCTGGAGGTGGAGCTGGCCGGGGTTCGCTCAACTAATGAGGAGCAACGGCGGCACATTGAGATCCGGGACCAGGCCCTGAACAACGCGCAGGCCAAGGTGGTGAAGCTGGAGGAAGAAGTAAGTCTTCCCCTTTTGCTCTCGGGCATCCGTGGAGTTTTGACGGAGTCCTGTGTTTCTCAGCGTTGGTGACCTGAAAATGTGTGAACTTCCATCCCCTTGCAGACCGAGGAAGTTGGGAAGTTGCCAAATTTGAGAAAAACACTTGTCTTAATAGTAAGAAGGACACCACTGGCCTACTTGAACTTGCAGGATTAATCAGTGCATTGCAAGCATCCAGAGACTTTTTCAGGTTCAAGATTAAAACAAAAACATCTGGAATTAAGGAGAAACTTCCTAACAGGGAGGACAATTAACCAGTGGAACAGAAGTTGCCTCCAGAAATTGTGGGTGATCCGTCACTGGAGGTTCTTAAGAGGCCGAACAGCCCTTTAATCTGAGATGCTGGAGGTTCTCCTGCTTGAGCCTGGGTTGGACTAGAACACCTCTAAGGTCTCTTCCGGCTCTATTTTATTCTAAAAGCCAATGATAGCGGAGAATACCTGAGATCCAGTTCAGTAAGGAAGAAAAAAAAAATTGCAGAATGTTTTGGTGAGGTCATAGGAAGGGCTGCATGCTTTGCTTTCTTCAAAAGCCATAAAGTGATTTAGTAGTTTTTTTCCATTTTAAGAAGGGGAACATTTTCCAGATTTTTGGCTGGAGAAAGTGCAGGGCTGATGGGACCTAGAAAGATCCAATTTTCAGGTGATAGGGGAGTATATTGTCGTCTCCTCGTAATGATCCGTTGCAAGTCTGGTTTCTTGGTGTTCTCTGCGATTTCTCTTTCTCCTCCTTGGCAGTCCCATAAAAGCACAAGAGAAGAGAAAAAGTTTAGCTGAAATTATTGGCTTCCTCCTCTGAAATCTTGCATGAGAATCCTCATGGGCTTTCTTTGATGAAGAGAAGACCCACTTGATATAGAAATCGATGCCTGTAATTTGGCATTAAAGTACCATTACTAGTATAGATACGCTGGTGATCTAATATCTGGTGGAGTCCCAGGACTGATTTCGAAGCAGATTGGAGAGGAATGAATTGCAAGCATCTGGCTCCAGTAAGATCCCGTGTAAGGTTGGCTCCCTCACAAACAGTCCTATATATTTATATTTTGCTGTCGTGAGGGCTACAAACTAGACCTCCAGAAATTTGAGAGGTCTCTGGATAGCAGTGAAGCTCTCAGTGGTTGCTAAAGGCAGTAAAGGCAGGTTGACTTTTACCAATACACGAAACTTATTCCTATTAGAAAGAAATCTCGTTAGAAAGACTTTCATTCAGTTTTCATTCCCTTCTAGTGTTCCTAACCTTTGGATTGTCCTTACTTCTTCATTCCCCATGGTTTGCAAGATTACTGTGCTTTAAGTAACCGAGGAGAAGGAACACAAAACCCTTCCATTAACTTATTTAAAGAAGCCCCCATTTTTTTAAATGGTGAAAAATGCTCTTGGTTCCTTTCTGCTTGCCTCATTTATTTATAAGACGCTTAAAATGCTTAGCTTCATCCCCTCTAAGGTTACAAAAATTTTATCTTTTCACAAAGCATAATCTTTGCAGTCCTGGTATCAGCAGAAAGTCCAAAAAGAATAGCCCAAAATAACATTTTTTAAAAATATATTTTTATTGCATTTCCATCATTACAACTCAAACCATATTTTCAACAGCATTTTTGACACCTACAAAAGTTTTTATCTTACAAATCTTAATAGGTTACATATACATTTGTCAATATCTAATTAATATCCTTATCAATAATTATATTCTTATATACTCTACATATCTACAATTCATTTTCTTGAAGTCTCTTACAAATTAATCTTCACATCTTGTTTCTTATTTCTATTCATTATCCAATCATACCATTTGTGCCAAATTAAAAAAAATATTCAGAGTCTTCTTTCTCCTTCAACTTTAGAGTGAGCATATTCATGTCTTATTTTATCTTGATCACATAAACCAACTTTATATTCCTTGCTTTCACTTCAAACAATCTTAACCTTTAATTCATTCAAATATCGTTGTGGGATTTAATTTCTCCTCAATTCCTCTTTATCCCATTGCACAGATTTCTTCAACAAAGTCTCTTCTGTACATCTAATAAGAACACATTTTCTAGGTCATTCCCTTGTATTTTCTGTTTAATTTTTAAAACTTCAGTCAGTTTCTTTTGTATATCCAGTAAAAGGTCATTGATTTCCAACCATCTGCCCAATGACTGTTTATAGTTACAAGGGCACTGAAAAAAGTGACTTATGAAGTCACTTCCTTTTTTCTTACTTGCAAACGTTGCAGTCTCCCCGTGGTCATGGGATCAGAATCCGGGCGCTTGTCAGTTGGCATATTTTTATGATGGCTGCCGTGTCCCCGGGGGTCACGGGGACAAGCAAAGTCAGTGGTGGCACCAGAATCACTTAACAGCCCTGTTATTAATTTAACAGCTGCAGTGCTTCACTCAGCATCTGTGACAAGAAAGGTCGCAAAATAGGGGGAAAAATCACATAACTATCTTGCATCGCAATGGAAATGTTGGGCTCTATTGTCGTCGTAAGTCAAGGATCTCTTGGCCCTTAGTTCCTCTTTTGGTACTTTCGCTGCCTTGTCAGATAAAATTTGTTCCCCATCTGACATTCCTTCATTAATGTATTTTAGTTTGTTGATAGGTATCATTAATGACAGTGTTGATATTATAAGTTACTAATTTGTGGCCCCCTTATTCAAAGATCATCTTTAATATTTTTGATGTTATGACATTTTGTGTCATTTGTAAGTCCTGATATTGACTCGCCAGAAGCCCAGGTTTGTTTTTATATATATATATGCCATATGTATGTATGTATGTATGTATGTATGTATGTATATATGGCATTCAGCTTTGTTCGGGTATTTTCCCACGTCATTGTAGTTGTGCTTTTAAAGTTGTAGCAACGTTTCGGCAGAATCTCATCTGCCATCATCAGGCTTGTGTATTGTGTTCATCTGTGATGCCCTCACAGACTAACACAATACAGAAGCCTGATGATGGCAGATGAGATTCTGCCGAAACGTTGCTACAACTTTAAAAGCACAACTACAATGACGTGGGAAAATACCCGAACAAAGCTGAATACCATACATGTAAGTACCCGCGAAAGCTTAAGAAAACAAATATATACACACACACACAGATACCACACCACATCACACACTTTTTTTTCTTCTGCTTAAAATGTTTTGTCTCTTCTACTGTCCTATTCTAAAATCATCACTTATTTTTGTTATGACTTTCAATAGTCAGGCTAGCCAAAATGTCTCTTTCCCACAGGAAACCCTTTATTTTTCTTTGTTAAATCCAAAATCTCATAGTAGATGTCAGTATTCCTAATTTATCTGGCCTCTTCATCCATTTATAACTTTCTTAGATCAAAATCTCATTCAGTTTTTTGCTGTTAATTTCAAATTCTTCATGTTCCTTAATATATATACTTAGCCCTTTTTCTGTTCAGAGTGAAAGATAAGTTCACCTGATGAATACCTGTCATTCTGAGGAACTCTTTCATAGCTTTAAGATGGTTAAAAGGCAACTCTTGAAAGTGTGAAAAAAGTGAGATTGGTGAGTTTTGATGCCTTCAAAGAGTTCTGCCACGGCTGTAAACAAGATGGCTGAAGCCGTCATTTCCTGTCCGTCAAACTGGTGGAAGACCACTGATCCGTCCTCATCAGAGGCAGCCACCTGGAGCCCATGGGGACCATCCCTGGTCTTCTCTCTATTCAGAGAAGTTCCTTAGGAACTGATCCAGTTGCCGGTTCTTTGCTCTGCGCAACCTGAGCCTCAGCTCTCTATGCCTCTCCCAGAATTTCTTAGCTTGCATTTGTAAAGGGAAAGTCGGCAATGCGCTTAGCTCCCTTGTTTTGGGGCCCACGGCCTCCCGGAATTTTCTGCTGGCTAAGCAGATTCTGTGCTGTTACTGCGCTTCCCTTCCCTTAAAGAGGGGAGTCATCGGGTTGGAGGCGCTGCCTCTGCGATACCAAGAGCAGGAATCGTAGCTCGGAGAATTCCTTTCGGGGGACTTCCTGACTGGGATGCCTTTCTCTTCCCTTACGTGAGACACAGAAGAGCCCAGATTTGAGTGGCTGTTTCCACCACTCCCTGCTGTGTCCATGACGATTTTGGCGAAGTTCATACCACTTTTCAGCGTAGCTTGCAACATACGCCAGGTTTTCTGTGGGAATGAGATGGTGCAGGGCTGGGCTCCAGCTGTAGCCGCTGTTGCCTCCCCCCACCAAGCAGCCCGTCCTTAGCAGCTCACTTTACGCTGGGGGGGGGGGAGGCGGGATTGTTCACAGCTGCTTAGAAAAGGGTGAGAAGTCTTAGAAGGGAGACAACCGTCCTGCTTCCATCTCAGGCAGATGAGATGCCGTCCCGCGTGGAAGGGCTGCTTTGTTGTACTTCTATAATTGTGTTTGGGGTGGAAACTCTGCCAGAGGTGAAGGCCTCCCTTCTTCCTGGCAACCTCTGTGAAAGCTCCTCCGTGAAGGAGAACCAACCTCCATCGCGCTGTGCCAGGAGAAGGCGAGGTCCAGCAGCCTGACTGAGCCCCACCAAACATTAAAACCATCGTCCCCGGGTTGGATTTATGGTGTAATCCCAGACAAATTGAAAATGACAAGTGAATTTGGAAGATCTCTGGTTAAACTGATAGCAGGGATTAAGCTATTCTAGAAAGTTTGATTAAAGTTTCTTTATTTATATGTTTCTGAGCTGGTAATTGTTGAGGGCGTTTGGTGAGGAAGGTGTGCTTAGCTAAGCTGTTTTTCGGCAGAGACGCCCGCCGGAGGCCCCTGGCTTGCTCGTATCCTGTAACTTGGGTGTTTTCCTTTCTTTCCTGGCTCTCCTCAGCTTCCCTAATCTTTTCCAGACCCCTTTGGAAAGCAAATCGGGCTCTTGTATTGTTTAAACTTTGGATGTCGTTCTCCCAGAGCAGGACTTGTCCCTCTTGGGCTCCGGGGCGTCTCCTCCATTACCGTTTCATGGGCCTCCCTGGCTCCCAGCTGACCTGGAAGGCCTGCGGTGGGACTCTTTCCGCAGTGCCTCCAGGCAGGCCAGCGTCTTTTGAGCCTGGCAAGAGGCGCCACAGCCGCGCCGATCTTAACAAGGGGATGCCTCCCCGCGAGATGCTGCCATTTGGGCTGGGAATCTGGGGAGAGGTTCAGTTGCTGCCTTCTGAACTCCCGCAAGGTCTCAAAGGATACAAAATGGTGAGTGTGACCGCTCCCTCTCCTCTGTCTCCCTCCTTTGCTGCAGCTGAAGAAGAAGCAGGTGTACGTGGAGAAGGTGGAGAAGATGCAGCAGGCGCTGGTTCAGCTCCAGGCCGCTTGTGAGAAGCGGGAGCAGCTGGAGCACCGGCTCAGGACGCGGCTGGAAAGGGAACTGGAATCGCTCCGCATGCAGCAGGTAAATAAAGGCGGGTTTGCAACTCCTGCTCCCCTCCAGCAGCGATTGGGAGGCGTCCGAGAAGCCCACGCAGACGTCGCCGTTCGTTAATCAAATTGGGGCAGCCACCCACTTCACCCAAAGCGACTCTAGGCAGCACACAATTGGATGAAACCACGAATGTTTTAAAATGCAATCATCCTCAGTAAGAAATAAATGGTATAAACCAGTGGTCCCCAACCACCGGGCCCCGGACCGGGATCGGTCCGTGGATCATTTTGTACCAGGCCGCCTATTTTGCTGGGGTGCCGCCATCTTGTTTTGACGGCGCTTGAGAAAGTGCTTCCGAGTGAGCTTGTTGGTCGTCGGTTGGAAAGCGGCGTTTGGGTGCTGAAGGAATCCTCGCGCCTTAGTTTCGTCAAAGGACGGGGGTGGTGGCTTCGAACGAAGAGCCGTCCCGATGGCGGTGGAGTCTCCTGTTACTCAGGAGGAGATTAAGAAAGAGCCCGAAAAGCCCATTGACCGCAAGAAGGTACAAAGGAGGAGTTGAAGGTGGCGGGGAGAAGCAGGGGACAGCTGGCTGGCCGGTCACTCGCCTTGCCTTGGTCGTGTGTGCTGATGCCGGTACCGGTCCGTGGATCATTTTGTGATGCCGGTACCGGTCCGTGGATCATTTTGTGATGCCGGTACCGGTCCGTGGTATAAACAAATCTGCAACCCCCCCCCCCCCCCCCCCCCCCCAGTCAGAGACAGGACCCTAAACGGCCACCAAACGGAGTCATCTGAACCTGTCTCTGGTTCCCTGGGCAGCCCAGGCCTGATGACCTCGCCAGCTCTTGAGGTCCGTCCTCCCCTAAGGTCAAAAGGGAGGGGATGAATCGGATTTCAGGGGGAACGATGCTCCCCAAGGAAGATGCCACCCCAGGGAAGGCAGGTCTCCTGGGTCCCCGGATGCCACGCGGCAGACCTGATAGAACTGGGGAGAGATGCCGCTTCCTCAAATGCCATGAAGGGCTTTCACGGTCAATACCAGCCCTTCAGACTGGACCCGGGAGCTGGCTTGGCAACAACCCTGCAGCTTGGGGAGCAGAGGTGCCACCTCTGGCCGCCTTCCCTGCCGCATTTTGCACCAACTGGAGCATCTTCAAGGGCAACCCCCTGCAGGGCATGGTACCTCAGTCCAGTCTGGGGACATCGAGGGGCTGGAGCTGACTGGTCAGGGGCTCTTTTTTCAGACAGAGGTGGAAAACCAAAAGACTTTTTTTCCTTCAGACTGGAAAAACTGGAGGAGTGCCAGCTCTTGAGATAATTTTGGCCATCCCCCCCCCAGGAAGTTCAATGGGGCTGGACATGGATGGAAGAGCACCAGCAGTGCTCTGGGTTCTAGGCTGGAATAGAGAGCTAAAAAAAGAGGACTTGCCAGAGAAGGCAGAGGCAACCCTCTTCGTGATTTCACCAGGAGCCAGGCTGGAAGCTTTACTTTAACTGGAGGAGTTGCCAAATCCATGTGTCGTGCGCAATAAAAATGGAAATGTTTTATATTTTTAAAGTAATTCTACCACTTGCAGGATAATCAAATCTCTTTTGAACTTCCTGCCATCTCATCTCCAAATGCAAGAAAGAAAAGCTCCAATGATCTCAAAATCTCTTGCAACATTGGGGTCCTTTTTTCATTCATTTATTTCATAGTGATTGTTTCATTTTGCTTTATCTGGGGTGTGACAGATGCTGTGTGGCCAGTCCCTAAATAGGAACCTTCTTCCTGCCTTGACCTTTGATACCCTTTGTCACCAGGTGTGGGGGGGGTTGGATTTTGACTGTTGCCAGAGTCAACAGGGGCACCCCGTGGTTGTTGCCACCTTGGAGAACGTGAGAGGTGGAACTTCCTGGCCAAGTGGAGAGAGCAAACCGCTCACTCGCTGCTCAGGGGAGATGGTTGGAATTGCCAGGGAGGCCCCCCAGTCCAGGGTCATTCGTGTGTCCCTCTCCCCACCTCGACTTTCCAAGGGGCATCCCGCTTTTGCTACCGCTCTGCACGCTTCTCAGTGTGCTTGTTCTGTTGCCTTTTCCTGCCAGCGCCAGGGAAGCTCTCAGACGGCCAACGCCGCCTCCGAGTACAACGCTGGCGCCCTGATGGAGCTCTTGCGTGAGAAGGAGGAGCGGATTCTGGCTCTGGAGGCGGACATGACAAAGTGGGAGCAGAAGTATCTGGAGGAAAGCGTCATGCGTCAATTTGCGCTGGATGCGGCAGCCACTGTGGCGGCTCACCGGTAAGAATGTGCACATGGATGGACACACAACACACACACACACATTGAGACAACATTGCAAAACAAAAATCATATAAAATCTGACAGGAGAAATGTGCAGCTTGCAGAATGCTCACATAACCACCAACCGTTCCAATTTCATCCTGGCAGATCAAACCCAAAGAGAATTAAGGAGAGTTGATAGTTGGGGAAAATCCAGTTTCCAATTAATACGATACATTTTGAGCATGGAATAACGGAAGTATTTACCCAAGTTCTTCCTTCCCACTTCTAGGCTATAGCTTATTATGCCGACTCCAATTTATATCCCCTTTTAAACATATATCCTCATTCATCCCCCCCCCCCCCAAAAAGTAGCACCATCTACAGAGAGGTTCTTCGGATAGGCCAACTGTAGCGAGTCCAATGTTAGGGAGAAGGCATGAAACCGTATCCCTCAGAACACTTCATCAAAAGGGAAGTGAAAGCACCTGGACGCGATGACAGATTTTGGGGGGTCGCTGGTAGGATGAGAGCAGTCTTAAAACAGGATGGAACCACGCCCTGATGCAACGAGAGGTTGAAGATGCCTGTGAGAACAGGGCCCAGCTGGTCAGCACACATGCTCCTTAAGTACCTGCCCAGGGATATTATTCTAAGTGTTGACTTTCCACAGGACCTTCTGAACAGCCGTTGTATCAAACCTGAGCACCTGTTCATCAGGAAGCCTTCCTTGCTGGAACGTTGTTTGCGGCCTCAAACCGTTCCCCCGACCCCACCCCCCAAAAAACCATCTTTAGCTAGTTTAGAAAATCCGTGTCACCTGTTAGGGAAGCTGCCTTACGGTCAGTCGTAACCCGAATCCCTTGCCACATACATCACCTTTAAACTAAAAGACACGTATAAATTCTTGCATCTCAAAATCTGACCAGCTATTTTTGTTCTGCACGTGGGGGATTTCTTTTGCAGGGGAACTTGGATGGTCTTATTTTGCCCCGCTCTCCAAGGGGAAGGGGCCTAATTTAGCCAGCTGCGTTTTGCAGATCTGCTGATGCTGGAACAAGCTGGGTTCCTTCTTGCCTGGTAAATGGGAGGATTCTGTGCCCCAGAGCCAAGCAGGGACCCCTGACCCTCCGTCCAATACTGTTTGCAGGGACACCACTGTAATCAGCCCTTCACCCAACACCAGCTATGACACGTCCCTGGAAGCTCGCATCCAGAAGGAAGAGGAGGAGATCCTTCTGGCCAATCGGAGGTGCCTGGATATGGAGGGCAGGTAAGGGCAGCCGCTTCATTCTTCCGCTCTGCGTTGTGTGGGACTCTGGAATCCAGAACTCTTGAATCACCCAGGAATCCATGGAGTTCTTGACCGCTCAGGAAGTGCCAGGCTCCAAAAACCAAGGGAGTTACAGAGGGATCCTTCTTTTATTGGTCCTCACCTATAGACAGAAATCTTGCCAAACTAAAGTAGCTACTTGCCTCATTAAAGGTGTGCTCTGTGAACTTCCGGGGGTGGGTAGGGGGGGTGGGGTGGCTGTCTCGACCCTCTTCCTCCCAACCAAGCTGTCTAAACTGCCTCTTGGTCCTCTGGGATGCAGCCCCTCCCTCCTCCCTCTCGGGAATCCAGACTACATTCCACCACAGGAGGTTCTGCATGAAAAGGGGCCAAGCTGGAGTTGACACACAGTAGAGAGGCTAACTAGCATAAGGAAGAAAGAGCATCGGATTCCAGAGCTGAAAGATCTATATTGAGGGCCAGTTGCTTATCAGGCACAGTTAAGGTGACTGCATTGACCTAGAAAGGCCTTAACGGGTTTAGGGCAGGAGTGTCACCCGGGGCCCGGAACTGCAGGGGGCTTAAATCTGGCCTGCGGGGCCAGCCGACGGAGTAGAATGGCAAGGCTGATCCTGGAAGAAATCCACTTTGACACCCCTGGTTTACGGCAACCCGATGCTTGCTGTGCTCCCACCGGGTTGTTAAGTCCCGCAAAGAGGCGCCTTGGAGGTGCATTCCTTGCGCTGCCTTGTTCTCCGTCCTGCTCTTTCTTGGAGAATGCAGTGTCTTCATCCCGTAAACGAGTGGTAAAGAAACCTGGTCCTCCTGCCTTGTTTTTAATCCTCGGGAGGGTGAAAGGCGGAAAGACGTCGGCAACCCACATTCTAGCATTTCCCCCCCCTCCCGCTCCCCAAGATGAAGCCAAGCAACGAAGGAGCTTCTCTTCCAATCAGGAGGAGGAAGGAGATCGCTGACGTTTCTGCTCCTTGATTAAATTGCCCGGGTGGGTTCTCCCTTCTGACAGGGATCCGGGCCTTTCCGTTTGCAAGTGGGGTAGAAGAATCACACCAGGGGAAAGAGCTGGATCCGTTTTTTGCTTTTGTAGGTGGAGTTAGTGTTTAGTTTCGGTATTCTCCCTTTTTGGGGTTTTTTTTTTCCTAGAGTGAGTTCAGTTCCTCTTCTGGAAATGTGGGAGTGAGGCTGATGTGGCTTGGCAGGGCTTCTCTGGAAAGTCCCTTTGCTTACGCACCAGTGCAGCATGTTCAGGGCCCTCCACGTCCTCTTTCCATTACTTGGATGTTGGCCTCGGAACCTGCAGCTTTCCTGGTCTAGAGAGAGGAGGCTTGAGGTCTACGGCCCCGCAGGCCTCAGGCCTCTCGCCAGCCAGCCGACGAGTCCAACGGGTCCAATTTTCCAAATCTTTGGGAGAACTTCTGTAACCTGAGAAACCCAGGGGTGACTGAAATGAGGAGGCTGTTCTTTTATCTCCCCCCGCTTCAGAATCAAGACTCTTCACGCTCAGATCATTGAGAAGGACGCCATGATCAAGGTCCTCCAGCAGCGGTCCCGGAAGGAGGCCAGCAAGACTGACCAGCTGTCCTCCATGCGGCCAGCCAAGTCCCTCATCTCCATCTCCAACGCTGGCTCCGGCTTGCTCTCCCACTCTTCCACCCTCAGCAACACCCCCATCCTGGAAGACAAGAGGGAGGAGAAGAGCTGGAAAGGCAGCTTAGGTGATTCTTTACTTTTCTTGGAATAGACGAGCCGAAGGAAAAAACATTTATCAATAGGTAGAAATGGCAAGAATTATACAGCGAGGGCTCTGCATTTTACTGAGGAAAGGTTAACCAAAGAGGCAGAAGTTATTTTAAACACACAAAAAAAAGAAATGATTTTTACACGCCTTTTAAATCTCAGAGCTAAATGCCGGTATCTTAGTATTATTTTAGTATTGAAAGATCAATCTCCTAATATGTTTGATCTTGGAGGGTAAATCGAATTTGATTAAAATCACCAAACACAAAAAAAATGTACTGAAAACACAAACTGCATTTTTAGTTTCTAACTTCCATTATTATTATTTGCTATGAAATATTGCAACGTCCCCACCGGGGGGTGGGGGGGTGGGGGGTAGAGACTTGCCATTTGGGGCATGTGGGCCTCTGGCAGCTGAAGCAAAGGCTGACATGATTTATTTGCCACATGAAATTTTGTTCCATGTAGATTGAGTAAAGTGTTCCAAATTTACACATAATTTTTTCCAATAAATGTTTCTTTTTTAATTAATCAAATAAGAAAGCCTAAAACGAGAAGGAATCTGTGTCCATGATTACACAGAGAACAGGGCAATCCACAAATCACTTATATTGCTGCTGATCTTTTTCCTATTCCCCACGATGTTTTTAACGACGCTACTTGCAAGATTTACAATTTTAACACAGATTTTGAAAGTGGCTTCTGGGAGTGGCACCTGGAAAGTTAAGGATAAGTTGTCAGACTCTGAGGAGAGAAAGGAGGATTAAAGCCCGTTTGACGGCTGCCTGACTCCTTATAGGCTGCCGATGTGGAATTCAGCTCTGCTTGCAGGTTGCAATTGACACAACCAGCATGTGCAACGCCTGCTTCCTTTCTCAGCCTTGCACATGCTTCCTTGCTTGGTAAAGTGGCTTCCCCGGAGGGCTGAAAGGGCAAGGGTCAGCAGCCAGGCCCCGGCCCACGGCAGAGCCAGACCCCAAGTAACCACCTGCCCTTCTTCCCCGCCAGGTGTTCTGCTGGGAACAGAATGCCGCTCGGAGTCCATCCCTTCCACCCCGTCACCGGTTCTTCCCTCCACGCCGTTGCTCTCGGTGCACTCCAAAACGGGCAGCCGGGACTGCAGTACGCAGACGGACCGGGGCAGTGAGCAGAGCAAGGCCCCTGGCGCCTCCCCTGCGCCCCCTGCGCCAGGGAGACTCCCAGGGGTGAACCTGACCTATGGGGCAGACAAATCAGGTACGGCGGGGTGTTACTTTGAGTTGGGCCTGCAGCACTGGACACGGCAGAGGTCGAGCAAACCGGCCAGTGCCACCTCCTCCCCTCCTGGGTCCTGCAGCCCAGAGCTGCTGCCTGAAGTCAGGGAAGGTGCGCCGAGTGTCTTCCCTGGATTGTTCCTCGCCTGAAAACAGAAACCCGGCCAAGGTGATGCAGATGCTACTTGCCTCATAATTTATCGACTCTGAGAACTCCTAGGGAGGAGCCGTCTCCAACCTCTTCCGGCCAAACCCCCCGCACTTCCAGGTTCTCTTGACCTCCTGGAATGCAGCCTCTCCCTCCTGGGAATGCGGGCTTCATGCTTTCGGTCGAGAAGTGCCGGTGCGAGTGGAGCGGTGAAGGAGTGACAGAGTCGGTCCCCTGTGCACTGCTCCTCCCCAGGACGGTGCATTTGGATCCCAGAATTCTAGGCCTTCCTGGCTGTGTGGGGATTGTGCAGGTCATCTTCACTTAGCAAGCAAAATTGGGACAAGCAACTCGGTCATTAAGCAGCGTGGTCACTAAGAGAAAGCACACTGGTGCTTACGATCGAACTTCTTTATAGACATAAGATCGTAAATGTGGGACTGGATTGCAAAGTTCCTTTCTAATCACCGGCATAACTCCAGTCGATAATGAGGAGTCCCTGTTAGTTTCATTCCATCTGGAGGATGCTGGAAGCTGGCAGGGTTTCTGGTTTTGACAGCCACAGAAAATGGGCATGGCAGCACGGAGCATGCGAGACCCCCTCCCCTCTCGGAGCCACTCAGGCCCCAGACAGTCAAGGCTGCTGTTTTAGTATTGAAGCCCTTCCAAGAGGCCAAGCAGGACGGTTTCACTGCTCTCCTCATCGCACAATCCCCCGCATCCTCTTTGTTGGGCGGGACTTCAGCCGGGCATTTGCAGGCATGATATTCTTCCGATTAAAATCAGAATTCCGATTTGGGGGGGGGGGGAATCGCCCCACCCTTTCCCCCCACCCCTTCTTCTCCTCCTTCCCCTCCCCTCGGAGGCCCCCTGAGTCAGGAGTTGCTACCGCTGGCACGGCTCCAGTCCTGCGTTGCCTCGGGAAGGGAAAGGCAAAAAGGAAGAGCCGCGGCGGCGCTTTGCAAAGGCGCTTTGCCTTTCCCTTCCCGAGGCAGCGCGGGACTGGAGCCGTGCGGAGTCGCGCTGGTGGTAGCAACTCCTGACAGCCTCAGCCGGATACCTGAGCGGAGCCCGGGCAGTGCGAGCGGAGACCGCTGAGCGGCAGGAAAAGGGAGCTGGGCAGCCACAGAGCAGCCTCCGTGCAACACGCCACCACCCGGCCCTGGCAAGGGAAAGCAGCGGGCGCTCCCCGGGTATCGGCCTTGGCCCCACCACCAGGGAAACAGCTGCCCAGCTCCGGAGCTGATCCACACCTGACCGGCTGGAAAGGGTGTGTAGTGTTGGTGTTGTGCGTGCGATTTCTTGGCGCGCGGTGGGGGGGTCTCTTTTGGCCAGCCCCGATTTTTTTTTCAGAGGGGAATATCATGCCTGCATTTGACAAAGTAGACCACAACCGGCTTCTTGGTAAGCTAGAAAAAAGCGGGATAGATAGCATCACCATCAGATGGATTTGTAACTGGCTGACAAACCATACTCAACGAGTAGTCCTTAATGGTACTGCATCCATAGGGAGGGAAGTAAGCAGTAAGGTACCACAAGGTTCTGTCTTAGGCCCAGGACTCTTCAGTATCTTCATAAATGACTCAGATGAGGGAACAGAAGTGGGACGCATCCAATTTGCAGACGACACCAAACTGGCAGGAATAGCCAACACTCCAGAAGAAAAACTCGGACTCCAAAAAGATCTCGATAGACTTGAACAATGAGCCCTATCCAACAGTATGAAATTTAATGTGGGGAAAGGCCAGGTTTTACACTTAGGCAGGAAAACCCAAAGGTCCAAGCACAGATTAGGCGAGCCTGCCTTCAGTAACTGTGAGAGGGACCTTGGAATCCTAGCGGATGATCTCTTATACGAGAGCCAGAAAAGCTAAGACAATCCTTGGTTGTATAAACAGAGGCAAAGGTACGAAGTATTAGGACTGCTTTATAAAACCTTAATAAGACCACGCCTAGAGTATTGTATCCGGTTTTGGTCACCGCATTACAGAAAAGATGTTGAGACTTTGGAAGTGCAAAGAGCAATTAAAATGATCAAAGGCCTGGAAACTAAAAGATAGGAAGAACGGCTGCAGGAATTGGCCAGTCTAGAGAAATAAATGATTGGGGGTGACCTCCAGTATTTGAGGGGCTGCCACAAAGAGGAAGGGGTCAACTTGTTTTCCAAAGCACCAGAAGGGATGACAAAAGACAATGGATGGAAACTAATCAAGGAGAGAAGCAACCTGGAATTATGGAGAGACTTCTTTGTAGTGAGAACGATTAACCAGTGGAACAGTTTGCCACCAGAAGTTGTGGGTGCTTCATCAGTGGTTATTTTTTTAAAGAAAAAGACTGGACAGCCACCTATAGGGTCTCCTGCTTGAGCAGGGGGTTGGACTAGAAGACCTCTAAGGTCCCTTCCAGCACTCTATTCTAATTGAAGCTCATACTAAGGGGATCCAAGTAAGGCCACACCCATTTAGACCCCCTCTTCCCAACAACTGGCGTTCATGTTAAAAGGGTTGGCTAGATAGACGGCCAGTGAAACCTGGTCATAAATGACAAATGTTTTGCCCGTTGATTTCATGAGCAGTTTTTTCACCATCCTATTTACGTTTAATCATGGTGATACTTTGCCTTCTTCTTCTCTTATCTGCAGATGGCTCCATTTTCCATTCCAGCACCCTAGAACGGAAAAACCCACCTCAGAATTTGGGGCAGGACCTCAAAGATGCAGAAATGGTGGAGTATCTTATCTGAACAGAACATGCTGAAAACATAGCAAGAATAATTTCTTCAGATACTTTTTTAAGATAGAAATTACAGTTACTGTCTCATAAAGGAACCTTCTTTTGTTATTTGTGTATATACTTTTCTCTCAAAGTGATGAACAACTTAACTTATAATTTGTTCCAAAATTATTAAACTAGATTGAGAATTTTTTTCCTTACCTTTTTTTAAAATTACTGGATCTGGTAGCAGCTGGATGAAAGTAAACCAAGGTCTTAAATGCACTAAATTTTTAAAATTACAGTATTTTTTAAAAAGTTTGTATTTAAGAGAAACTTGTTAGCTCTCTGGATATCCATAAATGCCTTTCCAAGCCCGCCATTTTTGCAGGAGACGGGCAATGGTGCTGCCGTGTTTTGAGTATTAAATTTGCAAAAGTTTCCGGTTTCCTCGAAATCTCTGAGCCTCCAAGAGGTGAAGGGAAACTTTCTCTCTCTGTTTTCCTCCCAAGATGAATGTCCCATTTTTGTAAAACATTCCAGAACTGGAGAAAAAAAATATATCCAGACAAAAAAGACTTTCACAATGTGCCTGCACTTAGAATTTTGTTCCTTTAATGTTCATGTCTTGTCTGATGAGAGGTCTTGCAAAGTTTTAGGGGTGTCATTTTCATATGAGCATCGTGATAAGGAGTAATATCCACTGTCCAGTTTTGGAGGACAAAGCCTGAGAGGAAGCCAGTCCTGAGGCAGCCGGATTGTTCCACCAGACGGGCTCGATGGAGGCTCCGAGGCAATCTCTGGACACCAAAGAGGAGAATCTTTATGAAACCAGGCTAAAAGGCCTTTTTTTCTTTTCTTTTTTTGTGTTCCATTTTCCACTTTTTCATTCCCAAATGGTTTGACTGTATCTCTAAATCCTTGTATACTATGATTTAGTGCAAGGGTCTTCAAACTTGGCAGCTTTAAGACTTGTGGACTTCAACTCCCAGAATTCCAGAGTTAACATGGCCGGAGGAGGAATTCTGGGAGTTGAAGTCCACAAGTCTTAAAGCTGCCAAGTTTGAAGACCCCTGATTTAGTGCCTTACTTGAGGCAATATTTACAGCAGGGTCAGTATTTTCAGAAATAGTAAACGGTGGATGAAAACACTTGTAATTTTCTGAAATGCTCCTTTCCTCACAATAAAATAAAATAAAAATAGATATTAGACTTCAAGGTTTTCTGTTCCCCAGCCCATACTTCCAGCCACACCAGTATACTCTGGGGATTTAGTAAATTTTGATTTTAGGGTAATCAACACTACAGAAGTACATTTTAGTGTTTACATTTAATTTCTAGTAGAAGTACATTTATTCAATGTTAGTGATTGTCCAAATAGATCCCAGATTGATGGAGATTAAATTGGGGGACTTGGCTGAAAAGAGCAAGTTTTGCAATCTTTGCACATCTGCTTTAAGCCTTTGACGTGGGTTTTACTCTCTGCCCCCTGAAGAGGAGGAGCCTTTTAATGGCTGGCCTGTTCCATTGGGTGCTTTGCTTGACACCCACTCAGGAGTCAGAAAGGGGGGGAGGGGGGTCGTGGGCTGCTAAATACCCCAGTTTCTGGATTTACACAAGAGTGGGATGGGTGAGGGGTGCAATTCTCCTTAAATTAGCAGGCACCTTTTTTTTTTTTGCAGCACTCACAGAATATTAATTTGGAGAAGGCACATGACAGCCCGCAACTCAGCATTTGAAATACGTAACCTTCCTCCTGAGAAGTGCCTTAAGCACCCAACATTCGGTGTGTTTTTAAGAAAGCTGAGCTTTTGCTTGGCTTGTAAGAAGCCGTAATCTTTTCCTTACAATCATTCTTGACTATCAGGGAGCCTAGAGATCATATAGCTGTACCTTTTCTTCTGGGGGCTTTTCGGGAAGGTTGCTTTCGGGAAGGTAGGAGAATCCAGATGGCGAATTATACAGGATCCTTGAAGGAGTTGGGGTGCACCCCTTTCTTCCCTCCTGCAGAGCCAATTTGTGATGAAAACGAGTCAAGGCAGGATGCCGTCTCCCTTTGGGTTTGTGCTGCAACCAAGCTTTAGACTAATAGTTTAAGACAAACTCGGGTAATAGAAACAAGGATATACACAGTTGTGCAATGGAAAGCGATGTAGTTTTTAATCCCAAGGAGAAACACACCTGTGAGCGTGGAGGGGCCAGAATGCTGAGTTGTTTGGGAAATGGCAATTTCTTTGCTCATGAACATGTTGAACCTGGAGATGTGGCTGAGGTCTAAACCTGTTGCATGTGTTTTGTTTTTATTTTTTTTTGCAACTATATATTTCCTCTGTACCTGTGTAGGAATGTGTGTCAATGTCTAGAACTTAGTTCTCATGATAATTGTAATTGTACTGTATTTACAGTATGAAGAAATTACTTGTTTTTTTTCCTTCTTAGCAGTTTTGTTTTTTTCCTTAGCAGTTAAAAGTAGCCAAACTAAAAAAACTCTGTGTGTGTGTGTGTGTGTGTGTGTGTGTGCGTGCACGCGTTCTGGGTAGTTCCACCTATTTCTAACCCTTCAGGTGCACTGGGAGCAAGAGCTGGATGCTGCCATCCTAACCATACCAGGGCGACATCAAGATAGGGATTGCGCCAGTCTGTCTGATCCAGGCTAAGCCCCCACCCCACCCTTGGTGGTTGGTTGACCTGGTCCAGGTGTGTCCCCCTCTCTTGTGAGTCTGCCTTTAGGCAAAGCCCAAAGGACATGCTAGCAGTTTACTCTTAGCCAGTAGTGCATGCCTGTATCAGGGAGGCTCCGTCTTGTTAAGGGCCAGGCGGCTGGTTTGTAGCAAAGGAGGAGAATCTGAATAAGGTCCTTCCCATCTTAGTGTCAGCTGCGCGTGTCCTCTCACCCCTATTTGGGCCAAGGCTGTGGAGAATGGCACAAGTTACGGTATATCAACTTGGAATATATCGGTTTAGAAGGGAAAACTAAGAGTTTTCCAAATCATTGTAAATAATATTGTCTTAAGTCACAATTGGCTGGACTTGTACTTTTAATGGCTCAGTGCAATTGTTTAAAAAGCACAATAGTTGGGCTCACAAGACACTGTGGAAACTAAACCATGCTATAATTTCTTGACGCATTAACCTGGCCTCTGTCAAATCTCTTCCATGTTCTGCTACTTTTAAGAAATCCGGGTATGTGAATAGTGTTAATAATATTGGACAAATTGTCATGTGTGAGTGATACAAACCAGCAAGCTTTCTGGTGCACTGAGATTTTAGTTCCCAGAACAACCAATTCTTACTTGCAAGGAAATTGCAGGTTACACCTTTACATATACCTTTGAGTGGAAAAAGCATTAGCATTTGCTAAAGTTTTGTTCAGCATTTACTTTCTCCAATATTGGTGTTAATTTGAGAAAAAAAATAGATAAGGTGGAACAATCTTCAGATTGGCTGGGTTAACACAGTACACAACATTTCAGCAAAACACAATTGCTATACCAAACAAATCATTTCTATCATTCAGATGAAGTCCATTTTGCAAAACCAGCCTGTATATAATAAGGGTCTTTGCATTTTCACATCACAAAGCTCCCCCGAGCTGCTAAGTCAAATTATTAATCACATTAGCTACTTCCACTCTGAATATTCCATGATATTTGTGCAAACTAGGGAGGGATGAATAGCACCCCCGGCTCACTATGAAGGTGCCCCCTTCCAACCAGAGTAGCCTCACTCTTTCATCCTTTAGGAAAGGGGTGTAAGTTGGTGCAGTTGTGTGACACTGAACTTTGACTGCATCACTTAACAATGGAGTTCAAGGACCAATTGCTATACAGGTATGGGATGATTTGAGTAAAGGTGGCCAGAACCCCGAAATGTTGATGTTTCTTCCTTTGAGCAATATTTCTGCATTGTTGGGTGTCTTTAGTAAAGTCAGGGGAAAGGATATTAGGACATTGGGGGAGGGGAGCTTCTGGTGGAGAATTTGTGGCCCTCCAAAAGTTGCCAGGCATTGGGTACGCTCCACCTTCTCTTAAGACTTTGGGAGACATGATAATCTCCTTCAAGGACCTGAAGGGCGGAAATGGAGGAGAAATGCTCAAGAATGTTCAAGAATGCAACAAATAATTCCGAGGGACGAGAATATTTAGCTACAATATATTTTTATAAAGAGAAAGTATAATTGAAAAGAAAAATTTAGCACATCATTCAATATTTCAGCATAATAACCGTTTATAGAAGGCACATTCTTGAGAAGGTCACGACATATGCTCCACATAAACTAATATTGCACACCGCTGCTTAAAGTCCTTTTTAGCTTTCTTTCCACAACCGTGGACTGTTTCCTGAAAATGGAATCAGCAGATCTGGGACGTCAGCTTTTTGACTGCAGGAAGCAAAGAGGCTCAGGGAGGCAAAAACAGATTGAGCTCTTTGAAAAAAACAACCACCCAGCACTACCATGCAATTAATTAACCGACTCTTCGCTGTTGTCTCAATTTACCCCAAATGTTTGGTCAAGTGGTATCTGTTGGCCTCTTAACCAGACTGGGATGAGCAGCAGCAGGCAGAGTATCTGCTGCCAGGGAATGTGCAGGACAGACACAAAAACCTGCAGAAATCCCCATCATCGTAGGTCCATAGAAGAAACCTTGCATTATTTTAATTTTGGATGAAGGATGTTTGCGTAAGATCTACAAGTAATCCTTGGCTTGTGATCAGTAAGACTTACAACTCTAAAGCACTTCCATCTGTCTTATCACAAACAGCCCCCACCCACGTACACACACACACACACACACACACACACACAGTCAAATGACTTCATTTTGGGTACTTCATTTTGGCAGCCAACGGGTTGAAGTGTCCCATGGTCACGTGACTGCGATTTGCAATGGTTTTTGAGAAAATGTCCATTCAAGAGAATGGACTCATTCAATAACCGTGTGAATTCCCTCAATCACTGCTGTAAAAAGTTGAAAAAGTTGGTTAGATCATATGGGTGTCTCAGTTTACAACTGTAATTACTTATGGCCAAAATTCCAGTCTGAATGAGAGCTGCTCAGCTGAGAACTCTTGGCTGGAGTGTGGAGTCTGCTCTGGTAGCTGAAATGCATCCAGGTGGGGGGAGATATGGATGGGGGGAATTTTAAGAGAAGTGGACACCCAGCCGGGAAGGGAAAGAGAAAGGACCTTGAATTTAAAAGCCAGACAGAAAATGGGAAGGAAGAACAGGGGGGGAATCCTGACTTGCATATATGCTTTGTCTAATAATTTAGATAAATCAGAGAAATATGTTTCAGATACATGGAACTACCAGAAGCAAATAACAAAAATAAATACATTTAAATGAAATACATAGCTTGTTCTAAAATCTGCTCTTGGAGCTGTTTGGCTCGGATAAACTAAGACTCCTGATAAATGTGCATGAGGCAGGAAAGAAACTCTGTTTTTTTTTTTTTACAGAAACAGTAACTTTACATTTTCGATGAGCATTGCACGTTCAAAGCAAAGAAGCAACTTTGGGTTCTTTGAAACAAAGTCAAGTATAAAAACCTTATTCACAAATATATCAAGATAGACTCTAAAAATCTTACCTAGGCATGGCAAGATGGCAGAGAACTGGATGAGAAGAGAGATTTAGGAGGGAGGAAAGAAAAAGGGGACGATTTCCTCCTGAAACCACGGGATTCAATTCACCACGTGAACTTTCAGTCTTCGAACGACAGAATACTATTCACCTAAGTTGAGGCATATTACTACTTACATTAATATATAGTAAGACATGCCCCACTGCGTGAACATAATTTTTTATACACATTTAAAAAACCCAAACGTACTTTGTTCCGTCCCCAAAACAGCTTTTCCCCCAGAACCTGGGCCAGCCAGCGAAGCTCAGGGCTGAGCGGTGGATATCGGATATCGGGAACCATAATCCACAGCCACCTGGAAGGGGCCATCTTGGGCAGGGGTAAGCCAGACATGAGCCCTGTTTCCTAACAACCTGATCCACCTCCAGCTGAGAACAGAATCAGGGCCTGGAGAGCGAAAACAGGCTTGGGAAAGGGGGCCGGGGGAGAGGAAGGGCTTCGGGAGGAAGAGTTTAATTCTCCCTGGACAAAACCTCACTTCCCCACTCTCTCTCTCTCTCTCTCTCTCTCTTGGAGTCCTTAATGGATACGGGGTGTTTTTTGTGTGCAACTTCCAGGAAAGATAAATAAAAAGTGCAAGACACCCCTGGAAGTGGCTTTTCACTAATCTACAAAGAATTTTTGCAGTTCTTTCTTTGTGTATTGTCAGCACAATCCCTGCAATTTTCTGACTCTTCTTTCTTCCGGAGGCCACTCCTGGGGGGGGGGGGGGGGCTAAAAGAGGAGAAAGGATTTTTAAAAGCTGTGGCTTGGGCTACATTTCTCTAGCTGGGTATCCCAAATGCTTTTACAAGGAGTGTTAAAATGCCTGAATTTGGGGACTTAAAAACAATTAAGTAAACATTTTTTTCCCATGAACTTTGATCCTGATAGGTGTGTCTCCCCGTGTTCAATGAAGACAAGTCCATCGTCAGGTTAAAAAACACTGCTGAGCTTGCAGGGCTAATTCTTGCAATTCTTTCCAATTCAAACTTATCAAAGCCTCAAGGTGTGCGCAAGGCCAGTTTTGTTCTCCAAACAGCTATTCGTAATCAAGCCAGATCTTGTCTTTTGAAGTCAGCACTGGAAAAAGGCCGATCTGGTAGGGAGGACGGTGCACGAGGCCTCGGGATCCCCCCAGCTACGCACACCTGGCCCCTCAGTCTCAGCCTGACGGAAACCCACGAGGAAGGCTGGGGGGCAACTGGCAACTTCAGTCCTTTGGGGGTCTGGACGATGACCAGAGGGAGAAGGAAGAGCTGGACTCCCACACAAAACGAGAAGGGGAGAAGCCTGACAGAGCGGGAAGGAGTGGCAGAGCTTTGGTTCCTGCAAACCAGGCAAGAGGAGGGCAAGCTGGGTCGGTCCCTGCGCTCCTCCTCGCAAGCCACAAAGGAGGGAGGGAGGGAGGGACAGACGCGATGCTGAGGCCCAGGAGGTATCAGGGCCGGGCTGGCTTCCCACAGCCTCAGGAGGAGGAGGAGGAGGAGGAGGAGGAGGAGGAGGAGGAGGAGGAGGGCCCAGTCCCTAGTGGGCCGAGAGGCGAGGGATCCAGAAGGGGGACTGCTCTGCTTCTTCTCTGGCCCAGTTCCAGGCGAGACCTTTCCTGAGAAGGCCTCCGCTTCCGTGTAGAAGTAAGGCACGCTTCTTTGGCAAATAGGAAAAGAACGTCAAGACCCAGAAACGACGGGCTGGGAGCCACCGGAAGATGCCCTTATTTGGGCTTCTTCCCCCACCCCAAAAAAATCAACTCAATGTTGCAGCTCTGGTTTCTGCTCCATTGTGGAACCTTCTGTCCCATGCTGGCTGCTAAGAGGGGCGAAGTAGCGTAGAACAGCACCCCGACCTCCCTGGGGTGGAAAGACCCCCCCGAGTGACCCCACTTCGGCGCACGAGAGGCCCAAAGAGCCGACCTCCTGGACCTCTTCCACCTCTTCAGACGGTCGTGTCGTCTTCCTCCTGGGAACGGCCAACCAGGAGCGAATGCTTGTCGGGCTCGCTCAGGGCAATGTTGCTGAGGGAGTGCTTGTCGGAGAAGAGGGAGCTGATCGAGGCCTGGCTGTAGTGGATAATTCGGTCCATGAGGCTCAGTTTCGGGGACCCGGGTCCAACCTCGTCAATCCCAATGTGGACACTGATTTCTGAAGAGCTCTTGCACCTCCCCTGGGTGCGGGCGTGGCGCTCGTACTTCTCACAGGTGGGCTTCTTGTAACTATAAGGGGAACACAGCCTGGATTGGTGGCGGGTTCCATGGGAACTCGAGCCAGGGATGGCCCGGACCGTCCCGTCCCGGGAGCCCCATGGGGGAGGCCGGCCTTCCTGGCCCCTTTTACACTGGGGAAACTTTGTGCCAGAGTTCGAAGAGCACAACTCTTCCACAAAAACGTCGGGACTTCTCTGGCTACGGCTTTTGTAGCCTCCAAACATTTTCCTACTGGCTTGAAGCAGGTCAGTCACTAAACCTTTTGTTTAACACGACGTTATTGCCGGCCTTGCTGGCCCTGAGCACTTCAAAGGGAGCTGGTTCCCTTCCCCCACCTCCAAGGAGCAGGCTCCCCCAGATTCCAGTCTGCTGGGCAGGGTTTTGCCTGCAGCTCCACTTTCATCCACCCGCCAGCGCTCGCCCCGAGAGCAACTTCACCATCCTCCACATCCAGCCCTTTCCCTAAAGGATGCGGCCACGAGGAAGGCAGGCAACTGCAAAGCATCCCGGCTTCTCCTCCTCATTTAGCCAAAGACCAGGCCCTGGGGGGGGGGGGGGCCCTTTTGCTAAGGGAGATCCCCCCCCCCAAGGGAAACCCTCCCCTCTCCTGCACAAGTCACCCAGTGGAGCCCCCCTGCCTCCCCACCACCATCTGCAGAGCTACTCACAGTTTTAGCAGGAGAGAAGACAACACAACGGACACGGAGGAGGCCGCCATCGCTGCAGAGCCCATCCAAGGCTGCAGGACCAAGCCAATCGGCAGGAAGACGCCTAGGGACAAGCCCCGCAGAGTTCAAGGAACCTCAAATACTCAAGAGATCGTGAAGCATTTTCACAACTACTTCCTGTCACTGGAAGGGGGGGGAGGGGGAGGTAGGCAGGAGAAAAACTAGAACCCCCAAATTGAAAAGAGGGGATTTAGGAAACCACTTGCACAGGGGAAGTTTCTCGTCCACCCCTGTTTATTTTGTCTGCCTAAACTCAAGAATTCCTCCTTTCTCCACCCAAACTAACTCAGACAAAGGGGGGGGGGGAGATCTGGAATTTAATGCCCTCTTAATTTAATGCCCTCTTCTTTCCTTGACCATCATTTCCTGCAGCTTTTTGCTTTACTTATTGGGTCTATACCCATCAATTTAGAGGCCTTTTCTGGAGGACACCACGCAGCAGTTCAACACCAAGAAATGCTACATACCTGCCGCGACCGGAATACCAATAAGATTGTATATGAGAGCGAAGACGAAGTTGATCCGTATCCTTTTAACAGTTTTCCGTGATAAATCTATGCTTGCCACCACATCCAGCAAATCATTCTGCAAAATATGTTGTTGTTGTTGTTGTTGTTGTTTGAGAGATCGCTTAACAGGATTAATCCTATCCATCAACGCTTCAGATTCCTGGTGACTTGACAAAGCTGCCTCTCTCTCAGGATCTCCGCTAACTCAACCCCACTGGACCGTTTTAGAAAGTGCACAGATCATCGAAAACTGCAGGGGGCGGGCAGGACGACCCGTAACCCCGAGGGCTGCTTTGCCTCCCTTTCCCCCTCCTCTACTTTCCACTCGACTGCTGGGCTGCTGACTCTCACCTGGAGAAGAGGCGCCCCAAAGGGGTCCCTAAGGCTAGGCAGACTAGGCCACAAGGACTAAAGAAGCAGCCTACCAAGAAAAGGAAATAGACAATAATCCTAAGAAATCCTGGCTCTCCTCTCCGCCCACTGGGCCTTTTCCCCTTTCATCCAAATAGGGCTCCTGTCCCCCAGAGCATGATGGGCTCTTCATCCAATGGAAGAAAAGCTGCCAGCTAGGAGACCCTTCCAAGTCAGGGCCGTTTAAGGGCGGACCGAGGGGGGCCTAGAGGCCGTGACCCGCCTCCCCTCCTGGGCCCTTCGACGGGGCCCCTTCCCCAAGCAGAGCGGGAGCTGGAGCCCCTTGGATCCCCTTTGTGGCTTTTCCTCTCCCTTCCTCCTCTCAGGCTTGGCCAGCATCTCTCCTTCTGCCGCGCAGCTTACCCTGATCAAAACCATGTCCGCCGCTTCAATAGCCACGTCTGTGCCTGTGCCGATGGCAATGCCCACATTAGCCATGGCCAGGGCTGGGGAATCGTTGATGCCATCGCCCACCATAGCCACCCGTTTCCCTTCTTCCTGCAGCTGCCTCACTTTGGCCACTTTGTGGGAGGGGAGCACTTCAGCAAATACTTTGGTGATGCCAACCTAAAAGCAAAAGAGGGAAGGCTGAGGAACCCGACGGAAGGACGCTCTCGGGGGCAGCGCTGGGGCTCCGGCACCCGGGTGAGCTGAGGCCCCCTTGCATTTCAAGAGACTCTGGTCTCCAGCCGTCAGTAGGGAGGGAATGTAAAGGATGCTAAATGAAAATTAGGGACGGGAAGCTGACTGGGGGCGTCCAGGGAAGCCTCAGGCATCCAGCCGCTTACCTGAGCAGCGATGGACCTGGCTGTCTTGCCATTGTCCCCTGTCATCAGAACCACTTCCAAGCCCATCCCCTTCAGGGTCCGCACAGCAAGATCCGCTTCGGGCTTCACGGTGTCAGCAATGGCGACCAGGCCACACAACTCCCCTAGGAGACAAACAGGATCCCATGAAGGCCCCGGAGGCCTCCAGGAAAGGCCGGCTGTCCCATTATTGTGCTCCTTCCTGAACGGGGATCTGACTTAGTTGTGTTTTACAAGGTAAAAACATGGGTTGATGGTTGTGAGCTGCTCACAAATGCTGAGAGTCAGGCAGCCTAACAAGCTTAAAGAGTTAAAAAAAACGGCCACTTGGTTAGTTGCTACAAGAAGATCGCACAGACGGACTACAGACAACGGCATCACAAAGTAGCAGCAATGGCGCACTGGAAAATTATACATTTTAAAAATATATCTTATTGCATTTATATGAATGATTTGCACTTATACAAATGGTATGAAGGATTTCCAGAAGCCCAAATTACTTAAGGTCAAATATGTGGTTGGGATTAAAAAGGAAAAAAAGGTCTTGGTTAGGCTTCCTTCAGGCCTCAGGACCAGTCAGGCCAATGAAGGCTCCCTTGTTACTTCCACTCTGGTTGCAATTGTCAATAATGGAACAAAGTACAGATCTATAAATGGCTGAGGCAATTATTCTTCTGGGGAGCTGAGACAGGGGTAGCAGTGAAGAACCAAGAGGGGGGAGAGTTCTCATTTTTAGTCAAAAAAGATGTGTCAAACTTAATCATTATTTCAGCCTTTTATTGCAGGAAAAATGTGAAAAATAACACATCCATAAAACCAGTCTTTAGAAGCATACATTCACAGGCAATGATTGTGTATATGTCTAGGGAGGACACAATTTGCACATTAATGACACAACTTCATAGAGAATAAACCTAAATTTGTTTAAGCGAACGGAAATAGGAAAATACTTCGTTCATCCAGGCTGGTCTTAACCCTGGTTTATTGTGGCATTCGTTTTAGGCCAACATATGATTGAAATATTCCAATGATACACAGAATGTTTTTCTTCTAAAAGAGTTTAGTAAGAATAGTTGTGCTTTTAAAGTTGTAGCAACATTTCGGCAGAATCTCATCTGCCATCATCAGGCCGCTGTATAGTGTTCTATACAAACGCCTGGCAGACAAGACACACATAAAGACTGAACTATGCACCCTGACTAAAGTACTGACAGCCAACGGCTTCCACAAAAGCAAAATCACCGGCTTGATCCACAAAAACACACTGAGACATAATGGAGACCTAGAAGATGAACAGACCTATGGAACAGCTGTCCTGCCCTACAAAAGAGGTACTACAGACAAAATCAGTAAGATACTACACAGCCATCACATCAAGACTGCCTTCAAAACAGACAGAAAAATAGCAGCCACCCTAAGAAACCCCAAAGATAAAAATTGACCTGGAAAACCAAGGCATATATGAAGTCCCCTGTGCATCATGCCCGGCCACATACATTGGACAGACCAATAGAAGAATAAGTACCTGCCTGGATGAACACAAAAATGCAGTAAAAAACCTGGAACACACTTCCTCACTAGTCCAACACATGAAAGCCACAGGTCATAGCATCGACTTCAATGGCACCAAAACCCTAGCCACTATAGAAAACCCCAGCCACAGAATTATCAGAGAAGCCATAGAGATTGAAAAAAGACCTGAAAGCAGGAATAGAAGAGATGATTCCACCAGACTGTCAATCATTTGGAAGCCTACACTCACAAACAAAAAAATCTCCACACCACAAGCCAGGCAAACACCTGGGCACAAACAGATCCCCCTGATACCTCCAGCTCAAACACACCCCAACCAGATACCCAGATGAAACCTAGCCTCCTAACTAATGATAGCCATCCATTTACTTAGAGCCAAGCCGCACTAAACGCCTCCAATACAGGAAACACAATGTTGCCAGCCAATCAAGACAAAAAAAGCCACAAAACAGACAGAAGATATTAGAAACACCAATCAAGCAGAACACAGCAAACTCCAAGACCAATAAACACAGACCAAGACTCCCAACCAATCAGGAGGAAGAAAAAACCATTCTGGCACAGCAGTAGGCTAGCCCCAAATTTAAAACTGAAACGGCTGTGAAAGTCTGACTCACAGACGAACACAATACATAAGCCTGATGATGGCAGATGAGATTCCGCCAAAACGTTGCTACAACTTTAAAAGCACAACTATAATGATGTAGGAAAATACCCAAACAATGCTGAATAGCATACATGTAAGTACCCGTGAAAACTTAAGAAAACACACACACACACACACACACACGCATAGATATATATATATATTTGCATTATTTAAGCGAGAAATAGTCAATGACAATGGTTAACCAAGTTTAGACTGCCAAATGACTGTGCATTTATGTTTATTGTAAATTGAATAAATACTCCTAAATAGCCATTCGGAAATACTCTGGAGTTTTATTCATTATTTAGAATTGTTGAGGTGCATCTTTGGCAATGATCTCCCCCCGCCCCCCCCCAATCAATGAACATTTTTATCCTGCCAAACTGTTTCAACACACCCAGTTACACGTCCTTTTCCCCTGCGCCCCTTTCGGCCTTTTCAAATTAAAATACTGACCATCCAAATCCTCAAACTTACCATCCACAGCTATAAGAACCGCCGTGCGGCCTCGGCGCTCATGCTCCGTCATGGCTTCGTCAATATCACTCTTGAGAAGGAGGCCGTTCCTAGACATCCACTCTCGGTTTCCAATGAGAACCGAATATTTGTGAGACATCCACGTGTCTGAAAGGAAAACTTCCATTATCCAACAAAAAAAGAGGAACAATTTAACACTAACAACAGGGTTAGTCAAAGGCAGCCAAGAATCTGGAGCATGTTGCACCCTTTCAGGTTAATTAAAGGTTATGGGATTTAGTATCATAGGGCTGGAAGGAACCCAGGATTCCATACTGGATTAATGGTTGTTGGGGAAAGCACAGGAAAAGCGAGCAGAAACAGTCCTCGCGGGGGCGAAAGAGCTGAGATCGAGGAAGGCCCAGGCAAGAGAAGACGGAAGCTGCCGCCTTTGAAAAGCGCTGCTTTTTCTGTTGCCTGTGCCTTCCAATCTCCGCTCTTTCGCCCCAGCGAGAGCTGTTCCTGATCACTTTCTTTTCCTGGGGGGTGGGTGGGGGCAGCAGCAGAGACGTCAGGGCTGCTCTCCCCCCTCAGCAAGCCAGGCCTGGAGGGACGTGAAGCATTGCGGGCGAGCGCCAGAGAAAAGTGTGTTGGGAATGCCAACACACAAGTTTCCAGCATCCTCTCCTGTGTCCCGCGGTAGGATTGAGTGGTGGGAAGGGTAGGAGGGAAGGAGAAGCCCCGCTGGCTTTCCTTTGGCCTGGGGCGGGGGAAAGGGGGGAGGCCAAATGCACAGACCAAAACGGGCTCCTAATAACCAGCCTGTCTGTGCAGGGCAGAGCTCCAGCTATTCTGGGCTCAGCACCACCACCCAGGGAGGGATCCTTCTCAGCTTGAAAGCGGCCGGAGAAACCTGGAGCTTAGCCTCGGGGAGTCCCCTTCTTAGGTGGAGGCCGAAAGTGCGGGGAGGTGTGTGGCCTGGTTATTAGGAGCCCATCGGCAATTAATTGATAAGGGACCAGGTAATCTGTCTCACAGGTGTCCTGAATCTTCATAATCGAACCGTTTTCTCCCTTTCTGCTGCCTATCTCATCCTAATTTCAATTGTACATCAGTCTAGCCATTCCCTCTAATCAAGGAAGCGGCAGATCACAAAGGCTTCTGTTTTTAAATAATATTTGTTTGTTGGAAAAGATGCTCCCAAACTCCTACCGAGATTTATTTAATAATAAACGGCACTGCTCACGAATGGCAAGTTTGCAAGAATCTTTATTCACTTCTAGCTAAGGGATGAATGAGACCTGATTACATGATTGCCCGTAAATATGCTTAGAGCCAGTAAACAAAAAATAAAAATCAACGTGAGACCCTAGTTGGGAGTGTTTTAAGCTGTAAGTGATGTCCTCTTATGCTTAATTCTGTTTCCATGTATTCCAGAAAAATCAGCTGTCCCTTCCATCTGCAGAAATGAAAGCCCCCGGGAGCTCTTGAACAACTTATTGTGCAAAGTCAATTGCATTTGCTTCAATGGTCACAGAATAAATAGAGTCTCAGGAAGGTTGGAAGACAATAGCTTGGATCATCATTTAAAATTCAAAAAAAAGAGCCCCGGTGGGCTGGGGACTGTGCATTTCTCCGCTTCGCCACGGGGCTGAAGACACCTTACTTTCAGTTCTGCCTAGGCGTAATCTTCCCCTGCATGTGAATTGGGAAACGGTGTCTTCTTTGAAGCCCAAAGCAAATGCGTCGAGACCAGATTCCATTCTCAGAACATCCCAGGTGGGCCAACGAAGCCCAGGGAAAGCTACAAGATCATCCTGCCCAGCTGCCCTTTGCTTTCTGGGTCTTCAAAATGGACTGTCAACACCATCCCCGAAAAGAGGATCCCGGGCTTCCTTTACAAACTCTTGTCCTCCAGTGACATAAAGCAGGCTATTTAATGGACATCCTCATGTAACTTGTGCCAACTGGAAAGCAGAATCTCTCTGTAGCAATGGATATCCCTACCCACTAGGCAGCTTCCTGTTGGGGCAACCAAGGAGCATTTTAGTCCCATGGTTGTATTTAGCTGTGAATTAACAGAGACTGAATGAGGAAGTATTACCACCCAGTTGTCTTACAAGGCATGATAACATGCCAATCCAGAGAACGGAACTTGTTGGGTTTGGGGCCCCCTCCTCTCTCCAGAAGCCAGACCCAAACACAAGCTTCCATTTACAAGACACACCTGTCCCACGTGCACTACTCACCTGGCACCTGCTCATTGATGATCAAAGCTGGCTGCAAGAGTGGGTCATCCTTCTCATCCATGCTCAGGAGAGCAGCGTTCCTGACATTGGTCTCTTCCACAGTTTCACTCTTGCTACGGAGTAAGGCTTCAATATTGGTAACTTTACAGCTAATACCACAGCCGGGCACCACCTGGAAATCAGTGCATGCCCCAAGGGTATCTGCGTCCAATTCCTAGAGAAACGAAAGGACCACACAACAAAGTCACCTGGGCAAAAACAGGACCCTCATCTGGAACAAGAGTTCCAAATCCAGATTCCAGCAGCATTAGCAACAGACCTTAGACTTATATACCACCTCATACGGCTTTACAGGCCTCTCTAAGCGCTTTACAGAGTCAGCCTCTTGCCCCCAACAATCTGTGCCCTCATTTTATGGACTGGGAAGTATGGAAGACTGAGTCAGCCTTGAGCTGGTGATACTTGAACTGCCGGCAGAATTAGCTTGCAATACTGCATTCCAACCAGTGCACCACCACGACTCCAATATAAGATGTGGGAATAAAATATAGGGGTGTTTGGAGCAATAATAAGCTTCCCCAAATCTGGAGGATGTGAGGAACGAAGACCTCGGTCACCTGCAGGCAATTTTGAATTATATGCCCAAAGTATCTGAATACTTCACTAGCCAAGTCCAGCTGTTGTATATTCTGCCTGTGTTTTATTTATATTTGAACTCATCTTTTTTCCAAGGAGCAAAGGTAGCACATTAAAATCTCATTTTACGTCCTGCATGCTCTTATCACTCCTGAGGAGGGAGTTAGGCTAAGAATAAGAAAATGGGAGAATGACTCGAGATCTGCCAGTCATCACACTTCTGAATAGGATCTGAATTCATTTACCCCACCTCAATGGAAGAATGGAGGAAAGAGTTCAAATCTGCAATTCTCCTAGACAGGCGATGTTTCTGTGTAATGGTGAATCTCTGCACCAACACAGGGATTGCATCAAGGCATGAGAAGTGACAATGCCACTTTGTAATGCATTAGTGAGGCTACACTTGAATACTGCATACAGTTCTGGCCACAATGATATAAAAAAAGACACCGAGACCCTACAAAGTGTGCAGAGAAGAGCAATAAAGGCGATAAAGGATCCGAAGGCTAAACCTTGTGACAAACGGTGGAGGACCTAGGTGGGTATCTCTAGCCTATCAAAGAGAAGAATTCGGTGGGACATGATAACTGTCTTCCGGTACTTGAGGGGCTTCTGACAGAGAAGGATGGGGTGACCTATTCTCCAAAGGACCAGAGGGCAGGGCAAGAGGGAATGGGTGGAAGATCATTATGGAGAGATCCAACCTAGAACTAGTGAGAAATGTTCTGACAGTGAGAAGAGTTAATCAATAGAATACTTGACCCCCAGAGTTGAGTGTTCCATCACTGGAGGTTTCCCAAAACAGACTGGGCAACCATTTTACCGAGATGGTATCAGGTCTCCTGCCTTGAGCAGGAGGTTAGACTAGAAGACCTCCGAGTTCCCTTCCAGCCCTATGATCCGATGTTCTGCGATCTGCCCTTCTACCTGTTTGCAGTACTTGGTGATTGCCGCTCCCAAAGGGTGCTCACTGTGGCTCTCCGCTGTCCCCACCAGCGCCAAGACTTTCTTACGGGGAATCCGGTTGCTCTCCACTAGCATCTTCATCTGCACCACCACGGGAGTTCCATGGGTGATGGTTCCTGTTTTATCAAACATCACAACTTTAACCTGCAAAACACCCACATGCCCACCGTACTTTAGAGTTGTAAACGACAGCAGACGGTCTGGGGGGGGGGGGGAGGATTCGTAGCGTTCTTGGACACAGGATAAGATGCAAGATCTTTCTGCCTTTGCCCCTCGGCCGAACAGGACCCTCCCGAGTCTCACCTTGTGCGCCATCTCCAGTGGCTCTCCGCCTTTGATCAGGATGCCGTTCTGCGCTCCTACGCCAGTTCCCACCATCACAGCCGTTGGAGTTGCCAGCCCCAAGGAACAAGGGCAGGCGATGCACAGCACGGTGATGGAGGCTTGAAAAGCAAAGCGGATCACGACCTCTGCGTTGGAAATGCTCTTATTGTAGCCCTGTTGGCACACAGAGAGAGGACTGGATGGGCACTTGTTTTAAAGGAAGTCTCAGTTTGATGAGGTCACGCACTGCCCTAAATGTGGTTTTTTTGGATTCAAGTTAATATAATACGGGAACTCATCGGTTGTGGCAATAAAATGGGGGGTATAGTTTAGCATTTTGCATTAACCCAGCCACAATTTATTCAGTTGACCAGAATAGTGTAAAGTGTGAACCTAGTCATCTTGATTTTATACATTAGCTGTATTATGTGCGAAAGAGTGCAGTTCTCGCCACAGGAAGTGGGTAGAAGGTTATCAAACAATATAGGGAGAAGTAACATCAACACAGAAAGAGGAAAGTGTGGGAAAACAAATTCAAAATAACTCCGCCTTGATTCTGTCTGGTAGAAGATGGGGCAGAGGACTCTGCCACCTCCCCTACAGCAAAGGCCTATGAGGACCAATGTGGCCTGGGAGCACCTGACCCTATGAACGGCCGCTAAGCTGTCCAGCTAGAGTCAGACACCAATTGCCAGCAAAGACAAACATTCAAGGAATACATTCCAGCCTCTTGCTGTAACATAAAGGAGGGTACAGTGATAAGCATATCACTAACCACCATGAATACAACTAAAATGTTGTGATCCAGCTTTACAAAATATTACAGGGAGTGTGAACTTTCATTGCCTCTCTACACAATTTATTCTTCATGAAGCAGGTGATGATCCCCTGATGCTCCGAAAGGCCCTTGCCCACTCTGAGAGACCTACAGAACCAGAGTCCCTTTGGGCAAGCACAAATCGTTTTCTTCTTGACTCCTTTTAAGCGGGTGTCTTCCAGTCACATCTTGAGGGATCTTTATTAGTGATCGTTAGTATTTAGAAGATAATCATAAATCACGTTTAAATATTAGGCAAAAATCAGCAAAAATGTCAATGTAAGTAATGCAGGCAAAGCAACCTTTTAAAAACATCACTCTATGATGCAATGCACCTGAATCATATTTCTTATTTTTTTTTGCTATTTAAATTCAAATTAATCTATCTTACATAATATAGGGAATATGAACTATAGTTAAAGCAAACCTTTTGGTTAATTAGATTTTGCAGGTCATGTCTTTACAAAAATTAAAAATGAAAGGAAAGAGACTTACAAGAAAGTAGGTTTCCACCACTTGAAAATTGACAAAGCCAATCACAATCCAAGCAAGAAGTGTAATCACAGAAACACCAACAATGAAAGGAACAAAATAGCCACTCAGTTTGTCAGCAAACTGCTGAATTGGTGCCTAAAGCAAGGGAAGGAGAGAAAAAGAAGCAACATTAATTCCAGAAGTCTTTTTTCAGGCTGAGCTGGTTTTTGGTTTCAGCCTTTGTAAATAAATAATATACATGATTTTTAACGAGAAGCGTATTTACTGGTGCTATAATTATTGGCACCCCCCACCCCCACCCCCAAAAATAGAAAAAGAAAACCAAACCCAAGGAGACAGAGAATTTTGCTGAAATCTCACTGGATAGGTCAGTTTGGCATATTACATAACCATATGCTGCAGCTGACTTTAAGCTACCAATTTGCTTTCTTGAATCACGGCTACCGAACAGGAGAGCAACCTAAACGTGTTAGTTATTAGTTATTATTGGTTTACTTTATTGTCATTGCACCTCGTACAACGAAATCAAACACCATCTTCAGTGCACATCTTGACCTTGACCATGAAAATAAACACAAGCACACATCCTTCACCCTCCACACATTGAGCCGGAAACCGCCGACACCACACCAACACTGCACTATACAGCATGTTTTGTAGTCTAAATACCTTTGATGTCTGAGCTTCTTCCACAAGCTTTACGATCTGGCAGAGGGTAGTGTCAGACCCAACGTGGGTTGCTGAGATCAACAGGGATCCATTCTGATTTATTGAACCAGCTATGACTGAACTGCCAGGTTTCTTGGTCACGGGCATTGCTTCACCTACACAGATCAGAAACGAAAGGGAGGCCACTTTTTGACAACTTCTTCCCCCCAGCCCGGAGCCTAGGGCCCAGGGAAAACCCATTCTGGCTTGCCTGTGATGAGCGATTCGTCTACCATCGAGTGTCCTTCAATCACTCGTCCATCCACGGGGAACTTGCCGCCTGGGACCACCTTCACAATGTCACCCCGCTGAACTAGTTCGACATCCACTTGCTCTTCGCTGCAGAGAAGTCAGAGCATTCAAGACTCAGCGACAGAAGCTTATGTAGCATTTCAGATTATTAAATCCTGCACAACAGAATGCTCTTTTCTTTTAAATTCCTGTTCAAAGCCTTCTTCATCTGCAGGAGGCTAGAGTAATGTAAAGAAATCCCCAGCTGAAATTATATTTTTGGGAGTTTGTATGCAAATTCATGTCAAGCTGCTACTCTTGCCTCGTTTACATTTTTACACTGAACTGCACAGGCAGAATGTTACCTGCAGTGCTGCAAATACATAAATAAAGACTACAAGAAAATTACAGGGGACGAAGCACTGTAGCATATAAATATTTCATTAAAAAGCCGCCACAGAACTGGAAATACCTCATGAGAGTATTATCTGGACCTAAAGTAACAATGGTTGCTTCTGTTGCTTGTAGTGAAATTAGCTTCGCAAGGGCCTCTGATGTTTTACCCTAAAAAGGATTAAAAAGTGTTTTACGTTCAAAGCAGCATAGAAATGCATTGGAAGCATCAAAATCATAGGCTGAGCAAGACGTCTTTAAGCAAGAGATTTTCCCCACAAGCTAGCAAGGAAAGAGAAAATCGAAGTTCCGAGGAAAGCATAATCTTTCCTTTCATTTGGCATCGGTTTTGGGGTGTGTGACATCTGTTTGAAATACATTTGCTGATTAACGGTTTGTAATGCCAGTGGTATTAAAATGCCAACTGGTAGATTAAAAAGAAACTTTAATTAACCTCCAGGCCTGCAGCTTGAGCAAATTTGAGGGCTAAAGTTTTCTAGAAGACGGCAGCCGGTGCAATGCTGCTCCCTGGTTTCCCTTCGCTTCCTGCTTGATGGGGGACCAGTTGTGAGACGCTTGAATGCGCACAAATGCCACTGAGCTCCCTTCCAGGCCTTCTTCAAGAAGGCAGAAGGGGTGCAGGAGAGGGAGGCAGCCAGCGTTGTGATGTTTATCATTGTGTTGTGTGTGTGTGTAGTACTATATTATTGTTTTATGTCTTCAATTGAAGCACATTTATTAATAACACCCAAACCGTAGTTAGACCCAGGTAAGCACAGAAGATGGCAGGTAATTTGAAAGCATGGTTCCCCCATGGTTCCCCCAGGTCTCCCCCTGAACCAGAGGAAGAGCCCCTCTGCCCTGACCTTGGCCACGTGCTCCAGCCAGCGGCCCAACGAAATGAACACAAAGAGCATCGGCGGTGTGTCAAAGAAAGTCACCGGATTGGCCACTGCCTGCTCAGCCATTGCAACCAGAAGAACCACAAAGGAGTAGACAAAGGCGATGGTCGTGGCCAGGACAATCAGCACGTCCATGTTGGCTGCTTTGTGCTTCAGCGCTTTGTAGGCTTGAATGTAGAAGTGCCAGCCTCCGAAGAACTGCAAGAAGGGCAAACGTCAGCAGGGTAAGTAATACTAACACATAGGAACGGCCGCTCATTGTCACATTTCAAGAGGAAAGTCCCCCCTTCGCATGGGCATCTCAAGAAGGCAGCCCCACCCCCCCATCCACCCCGGACTTGACAGGCAAGGCAGCAGCTTCCCACGGGGCACCCAGCAGAGCAGCTGGGGTGTTCCAGGGGAACCTCTTCTTTGCGGCTGCTCTGCCTCATTGGGTCACCCTTATTTCCCACCTTCTCCTTGGCTTCTTCCATCCTTTCCTTTCCTTTCCCTCCCCCTCCCCCACCACCAAAGGTTCGGTTCAGGAAGAAAAGTCAGAATAATGGTGAAATGCATTTTGTTTAGTAGGGCTAGAGGTTTTTCACCTGGAAGCAAAGCCTCCCCTGTATGTCCAGGGAAAATGACACCGAGAATAACAAAAAGGTTGACAAGAGATGCTCGAAATGCCAAGAGAAAAATATTACTCTTGGCTTTCTTCCAAAAGGACAGAAAAGGAAAACCATTTCAATAGATGAACCTCGAGGTCAGCCTTTTGATGGGAGCAGCGAAGTCAAATGTTAAAGGAAGATGCCTACTGGACCCCTTGGCACTTTCTGGTGACAATCCATACAATCACACATGCTTTACCTAAGCACTAAAGAGGTCCTCTACACTTTACTCTCCCAAAGAGGCTGAGTCAGTGTTTCCCGATTAAGCACCGCAACTCATCCTTCGCCCTAACCCTAAAGGGAAGTGGGGCGCGATGCTTATGTTCTGCCCTCCGAGTGACTCAGGCCACCCCTTTCTACTTGCCTGAACAGGAACACACAATAAAAAGGAGAGCAAATTCATCACAGACAGTCCGGGAAGAATCTGCTGCTCCAGGAACATGGATGGGTGGTGAACTTCTACTTCTGTTTCTTCTTGAGTCCAGTTAGAAGCCTCCTGCATGGCCGACATGTGACTCTCCATCACCATCATGTAGATCATGAGCCCCATTACAGGGATGCAGAAAATGAGGCTCACGAGGAAGGACTGTTTCCACCTAAATAATAAGCGGACGAGATAATATTGAATAAACCATCATAACTTAAGAAGTCAGGTAAAGCTTTGAAAGACAGTATACAGTTATTGGGGGGGTGGGGGGAAAAACCACGTTCCAGGAAATACTGCAAAGGTACAAATAAACACAAAAAAGGACTCACTGTCTTATTTCATGCTTGTGGTCTAAGTGGCTAGCAGATCGGTCTTTTTTTACCAATGTAGCATTAAATCCTAGATTCTGGAAAGAGACATGATGTGAATATGCACATTTCCACACAGATCTTATCTAAAAACCAGTAAGACATTTACTACCAAGAAAGGGAAACTGACTCTTTTTCAGAGATGTTTTATAAGTTTGGACATTTCTGCATATTTTTAAACAACAACCATTGTCCAAAAACTTGTTGCTTTAGACTGAAGGATACAAATTAACAAGGATAAATTAACACTGACAACAGCTTAGAGCCTAAACCAACAGGTATAAGAAGTTAGAAGATATAAGGGGTAGAGAGATGGGGGTGGGAGAATAAGAACATAAACCAAACAGAGAACCTAAGTTTCAGTCTTAAGTTTAGCATTTTGCTATATCCACATAGTGGGATCAGAAAATTCCAACTTCAAACCAGCGTCCATATTCAGCCTCTTCTTTCACAGAGTTTCCTCTACTTAGTTAAATTGACATTTGTGGAAAAAAATAAATCTAGAAAATAATAAAACAAAACAAAAAAATAGCAAGCTCACAGAAACTGTACTGGCAAAAATACTTACCTGTATAATCTGTATAACATCCCGAGGGCCAATGATCTCCGGATCGTACTTAACGTGGGCTTTGTTGGTTGCCAGGGCCACTGAGCTGTACAAAACCCCTTTTGTTTTCATAAGGGTAGATTCTATTTTATGAACACACGAGGCACAAGTCATCCCCCTGACCTGTGAGGAGAGAAAAAAATTGTTTGCAGAATATTGTTTCTTAAAAGGATAATTTTGCCTGCGTGATAAACAATGAACTAGAGAATAACATGATGAAAGGGGATAAATTCCCCCCCAAAACCCTAACCCTAGCTCAAGATTTATGCTAGCTTATCTTTGCTTTTGTTATTCTTCTGCAATTGTTCTGCTATTCAAACTGGTAAATAGAGCCACAGTTGGTTTTGTGGTTAAGGCACCAGATTAGAAACCAGGTGACTGTAAGTTCTAGTCCTGTCTTAGCCATGAAAGCCAACTGGGTGCCAGTCGCTCGCTCTCAGTCTAACTCACCTCCCAGGGTGGTGGTTGTGGGGACAATAGCAGGAGGAAAAAGTATGTTGGATAAGCTACTATCTTGAATTGTTTGCAAAAGTAATAACGTTGGGAAGCAAGCAAAACAAACAAATAAATCACTCCTTCTACTCCTGCAGAATAGAAACAAGGGAAATAAATAGATACGATTAAGAATTTTAACTGTCCACCAAAGGACAAACTACCCTCCTCTCTAGGGGAGTTGGGAAAGCCTGCTGCTCGCTCTGCATTTCAACACCTACCCATTCAGCTAGCAGTTATGTTTCCCAGTCTTCATACAGCCCTATCCTGCAAAGTGTATTCTTTGCCTTCCTGACCAACAGGGGAAAAACTAATATAGACACTGAGAAAAAAAAGCAAACAAGTGAAAAGATACAGAAGCACACTTCTGTCTGAGGAAAGGGAAAATAAATATCCCACTAGAACTAGAAACTTGGGAAGAGTAACAGAAAGATGCCCAAACTTTCTGATACACAGGCAAAAATAGATACGACAGCAAAATGAAATTTTAGGTTTTCAGTTATAATTTTGAGGGTAATGGTCCCTACATTCAAGTACACGTCCACCAAGACAGGCCAAGTTCCCCTAAAGAGGCGCAAGAAGGGAAGGCGGAGTAAGAGGGCTGGTCCTGCCACTTCAGTAGGGTCTCACTTAGATAAAACAACAACAGGACTTCCACGTTTTTCAGAAGCCCCGATAGACTGCAGGTACCCAACTGCTTCCATCCTTTTCATATGTGGTATAAAAAAAAAAAACACCCCTGCCAGATGCGTATGTGTTGAGAGTGAAACAATCTGCTTACAACCAGCTCCAAGATGCCATTGCCTTCATCGTAATCCTCCAGCACCAGAGCACCAAACCCCAGCTCTCTAATCCTCTCTGCTACCGTCGGGGGCTGGATGACGGAAGGGTCGTATCTCACTTCGGCCTTCCCAGCCATCAGGGCAACAAGCACAGAGCATATCCCTAGAAAGAGGGAAGCACACTTAGCAACGTTTAGGGAGGGAAACCATCAGTATGCTGTACAATCAAGGGTCCTGAATAAATACACCACGCTGCTATTTTCGTCAGAATAAAACTGATTTTCTTAGGACATCTCCTGGCCCAGGGCCAGAGCTGTGGCGCTGCTGCCGCCCAAAACCTTGATTTGTGGGGCTCCTTTTACAAGTGATTCCTTTTATTCTCCACAAGTATGGAAAATGAAATTTGAAAAAACTCTAGCATGGTAAAAGTTCTGAACTCTGTTTAGAACAGGGCTGCCAAATTCCCGGCCCGCAGGCTGGATGCATCACATGCTGGCCACGCCCAGGCCCGGTTTAGCGAAGGGGGGGGGGGGGGGTCCTGATACGTCACGTGACGACGTGAGTTTGACAGCCCTGGTTTAGAGCATCCTGAGGACCCAGATGGTTGGGGGCAAGAGGCTGACTCTGTAAACCGCATAGAGAGGGCCGGGAAACCCTGGGAAGCGGCCTGTAAGTCCAAGGGCTATTGCTAGCCTCCTTCAGGGGAAAAGGGTGACTTACGGTCCAAGTGGAACAGGCAAGATCCACCACCCAAAGACCAAATGTTAACACTTGCAAGGTGGGGGGGAGACAGGACACTCCCTCTCCTTGTCCCACATGGGCCCCCGCCTCAACCCCGAGCAGGAGTTCCAATCAGAGTAGCTCTCCTTCTACCTTTACCTGAGAATCTGGTCAACGTCAGCCATAAATTCTGGGGCAGCAAATGTTAGTCAGGCTCACGGAAGGGTTTCTTACCATCTTCTCTCTTCAGGTTCCTCTCAATGTTGGCCACACAGGAAGCGCAGGTCATACCAGTGATCTGAATGTAGCATTTGGACGGCGCCTTCAAACCTGGTCTGTTCGGAACCGGCGACAGGCTGGGGTGAGCGACTGTTTTGGGCAGCTTGCTCTCTTGAGTTTTAGCCAGCCTCTCCTGGGAAGGCTCCGTGATTAGCACTATGGGCTCTGGGCTTGGCGGCACTGGAAGCAGAAAATTATCATCAGCAAACAAGGTCCCAGCTCTTCCACCAACTGCATTCTCATGACAGGAGTAGATATGCGGATCTTTCCGGATGCTTAAGCTCCCTGCCCCACCTGACCTTAGTTTTTAAAGAATTTTTCTTTTAATTAAAAAGTAAAACTAGCACAGTGGATAAAAGTAAAGAATTTCCCTTGTCCAGTCAAGTCCAGCCCTAGGGGTGATGCTCATCTCAGTTTCCTAGCCCAGGGAGCCGGCCTTGTCCAAAAACATTGCCATGGTCATCTGGCCAGCATGAAGCCAAGGAACACAGAACACTGTTATCTTCCCACCCAAGTGGTACCCATTAATCTACTCGCATTTGCATGCTTTCAAGCTGCTAGGTGGTCAGGAGCCGGGGCAAGTAACGGGAGCTCACCCCGTTACACAGAGTGTCAGCTCTGCAGGAGACAAGCTCAGCGACTAACCACTGAGCCGTTGCGTCCCCATTTTAATACAGTAATAGACACAAATAACGGGGGAGGATATACTCCTCCTCTCTTTCCAGAAGTGTGCCTGGGTACTCCATAAACAGACACCCTGCAGGATTAGGAAAGAAAGACCCGGGCGACCTTGAAACTGGCCTGCCTATCATGTCATCATGTTGTGAAAGACTCCTTTATATTGATCGGTTAGACGCGTCGCTGTCTTTCCTCCAGACACTCAAGGCCCCTCCCACAGGTCCCCTTCCTGCAATTTTTCTCCCGTAGCGCCAACCCAGTCAGGTAGGCTAGGCTGAGAGAGAGCAACTAGACTGGACAAAAATCAGCCGGGAAGGTTCCCTTGCACAGGCGGCATTAAATTGGAGGCTCGCTAGTCTGAGTGCATGATGATGACGATTTTTTGCAACCCCACACGGATTTGTCTCAAGAATTTCTCCAAACTCCAAATGTGCCCCCATGAGCTTCAAAAGATGCCCATCTCTGCCCAGGGCCCCCGGCTACTGTCTTAAGCATGGACTGCAGAATGAAAAAAGCTCCGGGGGAATGCTAGGTTTTGTCAGGGTGCAAAAGGAAAGTGCAAACAGCAAAGGAAACTGGACTTGCTGCTACATTCCTTTTGTTTTCATTTTCTCAAAAGATACTGAAATATGGAGACTTTCTGCATTCCCCTCCCACCCCAAAATTCTAGTATGACCAGGTGCTCTAAGATAGCTGAAAGGAGGTTACCAATCCCACTTCACCACATCTAGTCATAAGGCAGGGCATGCAGAACAGAGCAAGTCACGGGGACGCAAGTCATTCTCTGGGCAACTGGAGAGGGCAACCGGAAGGTCCCTCTCCTTACGCCTTTCCCATCCGGCCTCCCTTAACGGCACCAAGAGTGAATTCCCTACGGTGGACTGAGATGACACACTGGCTGCTCAAAAGGGAAAGAAACAGCCAGTTGCTACTCAGAAAGTTGTAACGTGTAAGGTTGATCTTTAAATTCATTTTAAGGAGAATGCAGGTGACATGAATTGGACGCAGTCAGCGCAACGCTATGTTGTAGGACCCTCTCTAGCAGAGCAGGATTACTCCTGCAGGGGGATCGTTACAAAAGTCGTGAAAACCACCTGAAATCCCCCAATCCCCACAAAACAAAAAAGCAAAAAGCACAAATGTATTTACAGTAGGCACACCGGTTACCAATCCTTTCTGGAATAATCCTGCCAATGGCTGGATGAGCTTCTGGGTGGACTGACCGACCTGAAAGCGCAGGATTGGAGGGCAGCAGCCATCGCCCCTCCACTTGCTTGTTTGCCCACCGCCTCCTTCAGTCTACTGATCGCCTTGAAGCATAACTCATGTGCCTACATTGCAAGACCCCCTCCCTTTGAAACCAGCCCCGTTAGGGAAATGACCGCATTATCCCGCATAAAACGGCCCCTCCAAGAACCTAAAGAAATGGCTGGAGTTCTCAAGCCTGCCTGAAATCTAAGGAATAACTTACCAGCTACGGCTGCGTCAAAGCCCATGTCTTCAATTGAGTCCTTTAAATCGGCCGGAGAGGTCAGAGTTGGGTCATATTCAATAGTCCCATTACGGTCCCGCAACGACACACAGACCGACTTCACGCCAGGTTTCTGTGAAATGAGCCCCTCGATCGACTGCACGCAGGAGTGGCAAGTCATCCCTTCGATGCGGATGACGGTCACCAGCGTGAGGGGATGGGGCCCGATGCTGTGTACAGCTACGGGGAGAGGCGGCTTCGGGGGAGATCTGGAGTTGCTCAGGCGCTCGGCCTTTTCATGCGCGTCCAAAACGCAGGCCTTGAAAGTCCCCGGGGAGACGGCCTCAATCGCTCTCCTGAGCGCCCCGAGGCTGATGAGGCTGGGGTTATACTGGACGACAGCCGACTTCTCTTGCAACGACACTGTGATGCTGCTCACCGAAGGCAGCGCCAAGAGGCTGCTCTGGATGTTGAAGACACACGAGTTGCAGTGCATGCCATCCACGCGGAAGACGACGGTCTTCCCCTCTGGCTTGCCTCCCAGACTCTCTGGCGGGGGCCCTTCCGAGCGCCCGGTGTGGCTGCTCTTCAGCCGCTCGATGTCAATGGAGCCCAGCTGCAGCGGTTTCGGCATTTTCTTTTCGGAGGCGATGAATCCCGCTGCTTCTATTTGCTTCCTTATTTCTTCTGATGTGATGAGGTGAGGCTGGTAAGTGACCATGGCTTCCTGGTTATCCAGGGAAACTGGAAGATAAGTGAAAAAGGGTTGGTGCGGTTCCCTCTGGCTAGTCCGTGAAATATTTATCGGTGAAGAGGCTTCCTGTACGTGAACAGTCTGGTTAACTGGAGGAGCTGGAAATCAGGAGGGACTCACTGCCTAGCTCAGAGGCTGCTGCTTTCTGGGAGTGGGTGGTTCTGAGTGGAGGCGTGTCCACCATGAGGGGGGGGGAGTACAGTCTGTTCCTCCCTCCCCTCCGCAGCTCTCAGCATGTCACATCCCACCCACCAGCCAGGCATTGGCTTTTCCCACCGCTTTTCTCCTCCTCTTCTCCCTCCATAGTCATCACCAGTATCCTTGGGCAGTGCTTCTTAACCCTGGCAACTTTTAAGATGTGGGGATTTCAATTCACAGAATTTCCCAGCCAGAATGGCTGGCTGGGGAATTCTGGAGTTGAAGTCCTCACACCTTAGAAGTTGTTAAGAGTTGAGAATCAATGTCTTTGGGGCTTTTGCTACACTTGTTCATTCCATGCCCGGAAAAAAGCACATCGGCTGTTTCATTCTGAACACGGCTGAAAAAGCTTGACTGCAGTTTGGAGCACCTAAAGCCAGCTGTTTGCATGCTGATACTTCCCAGCGGTCCAGAAGTATCCGTGAGTGTTCTGAAAGGCCTTTCAAACAGGAAACTTCCAGAGTACTTGACACAGGCAATTGGGGAGTTAAAGACTATTCAGTAATGGAGCGTTTTGCACAGCTCTACCTGGAAAGCATCCTTCTGTTTGGCTAGAAGAGCCTGGAGGAACTTGAAGACTATATCACTGCTGTGACAGCAGGCAACAGAAACGAATCACAGAGCAAAGAGGTGGAACTTAGCTTTTGAAGTGGAAGTGCTAGGGTCTGGAGCAGTTACATCATGCCATAAAGGCTGCCATCCCCTTCGTTCTTGCTAGTCCCGGTGACTTACTAAAATAAGGGGGGGGGGAATTATTTCAAATTTGTACGGTCTCAGCGTAAGTTCTGTTTCTCGGTTCTGTTTGAGAATACAAAAGGTTGGATGTTACCTACTGTAGCTTTCTGAATGGTGGCTTTATGAAGGACCTACAGGTGAATTTCTCCATAAAAAGAACTGTCATCCACATTTTGTACCCCTTGGAAGTTCAATTGTCCTATTCAGGTTATAATGGAGAATTGATGAAAATGGTTTAAAAGGACAAAAGCTGCAAAAGGGCTCTGTTTTTAATTACCTTTAATCCGCTTGATCCCTTGCAATTTGCCAATTTTTCCTTCGATGGTGCTCGTACAGGAATGGCAGGTCATCCCCTCTATTTTCAGTCTTAGCACCACGTCATTTATTTGGTTTAAACTTACATCCTCACATGTTCCTTTATTTTTATCTTGTAATGCATTGTCCAAACTTAATCCTGGTACTATTTCATTAACCTGTTTGCTAGTTAGAATAGAGGAGATAAAGGTTACAACTAGAGTTGTTTTGTCAGAAGAGATTTTCACGTCCAGAATGCCTTTGACCTTTAGGAGGTCGCTACGAATCTGTTCACAGGTTGGAGTTGCCTGGGTGGGAATTGTAAGAAAAGTGGTGTCATGTGGAACGGGCTGTGGTTTGGTGTCGCCAAGAACCGCCTCAAACCCCATGTCTTCGATGGCTTCCTGGAGCAACTCCGGGTTTTGCTCTTTGGGGTCGTAAACAATGGTGGCGCTCTTCTCGTCCAAAGAAACCTTGCGGACAAAGAGAAAAGGCAACTGAGCCAAGTGAGATTAAGATGGCCTTAAACTGGCATTAACATGTCAAGCAGCTTTGGCTTATTACACTGACACCCTGAATGGCAATTTCACTCCCCTGAGAAGGAGGAAGTGTAAGGCGGTACCTATGAAACCATAAATTAACTCGGATTTATTTGTAAGGCAAGACGACTAGCTACCGGGTGAGCCACAAAAAAAAAGCAGCAAAACAATTTCAGAAATCTCTCACACAATAACACAGGATACACTTCTCACATGAACTTTCTACAGCGCCTTAAGTATACATTACAATCTATATACAGTACAGTAATCAAGATTAAGATTAACCTAATCTTCAACTGTCATGCCCAGAAAGTTAAATAGCTGGCTGATATGGAACATGATGTTACATTTAATGCTATAATGACTTGTGGTGGGCTGTGTATAGGGCCATAGGTTGGGATGAACAGAACAACCCCCCGCCTCCATTTTTAGAAGTATTCTGTGGCATAATACTGGTGGGTATTTAACTAGGAAAATGGGCACTGAAATTTCATACACATTGAAAAAAAAAGGAAAGCAAATTTTAAGGGATGGAGTGGCATAACCTGGGGATGGAGTGAGAGAGAGCGAGCCAGGAATCTCGACATAGCCACAAGTGGACTAAGTCCAACCACCCCGCCTTGAATTTCGTTGACCCTTTTCTGCTCCAAACAGGGGCAGCTAACTTAGTTGAGAATTATCCCTGGGCCTCAGTTAAATTGGACCTTCGCGTGCGGACCTGGTCTTCCATGCCTGACACAAACTGCCATGTGGTTTAATGTTGGTATGGTAATGACAAGTTTAATATTAAGTATGCTAATATTTTAATAAAAAGTGACAAACACACCAGAAATAAAGAACTAAAAGCTGTCAGGACGGAATGGCAAGTCAGAAGTATACTGTACATGCAAAGACGGGAAAGGGAAACGATGATCAAGTCCACAGGAGAAACTAAAGGAGCTATCCTAAATAGCTTGACTTATTATTCTGGAATCTGGGGCAGCCGGGTGAAGGTTCCCCTCAGGTGGAAAGCTCAGGATGGGCCCAAGGACAAAAGAAACTGGGCCAGGAAGGTGGATAATGAAAGCCCTGCGTAGCTTCCCTTGCAGGACTCCTCCCAAAACAACCTTATTATTACTCTGCTTTTCTTCCATTCACCCATACCAAAAGAGACTTCGACAGTTTGAATCTTAAGCAGAGAACAACAGCTCCCAAATTGTAGTGGGGGGGGGGGAACCACAGGTGTCCCAGGAAGGTGTGGCAAAATGTTTTTGAAAGGATCCCACTCTCTTGGCAAATCTCAGAACACGCTGGCATTCTTACCCAAACTCGCGCATCTGGCGACATTTGGTAATTTCAGAATATTGCAGCTATTTTAGAAACTTAAATGAACGTTATTTTATGTGCCGTGGATATTGTAAGGGAATAAACACAAGCCAAGGCACACATGCAAGCTCTAGGCCAGGTTCCAGTGGGGGAAGGAGGACAGGATCCAGGCTTTCCCAATCTAAATTTAGACTAGGAATCTATAAATCCCAGCAGACCAAAAATTTCTATTTAGCACCCCAAGGTTCCCGTCCCACCAGTGATTTCTCCATCCAAGCTGCAGTAAAGAGAGCCTCTCCCTCTCCCGGGTGCCTGGCTGGGATTGAAACGGACACGCTTTTCCCGAGAGTTTCTTCTACTTGTCTTAGCCTCTTTACTTTTGCAAAAGCAACTTGGGCTCCGATTCTTTGGCAAAAAAAGTCAGAATTCTGCTGAGATGCCAAGATTACAACACATAGGAGGAACTTCTTCTCTGAACTTTTACCCCTCACAGATTTACTAACGTCAGAAACTTTCTCATAAGGTCTAAAACCTGATTTGTTTTTCAGCAGACCGTCAACATATCCCCCGCTGCTTCAATTTCTAAAAGGGCAAATGGATATTACTGGCAAGCCCATTGAATTAACAGCAAATTTCCCATTTGCCATAGGCAAAACACAACCTGGAAGCCCCCGTGCAATCTAATTGCACAAATGTAACCATTTTAAAATATTGCAGTTTCTTTCCTCCGCCTTTGGCTATAGTATCATGGATTGATTTACTGCCAATTATATGGAAGATAACCAAATTCAGGCTCTCTGAACTGCACGTCCTCTCCCACCCCCCTCTCCTAAGAATACTGAATCTAAAACCTGTCAAGATTGTTCTGCTGTGCGGAAAAGCACTCCTCCACTACTGCGTCCCATCTAGCCTCTGATCTGTAATAAAAGCAAAATTACTTACTTTAATGACATGAATTCCATTTAGCTTCCCAATATGCTGCTCAATTGTCTGCACGCAAGAACTGCATGTCATTCCCTCCACGTGAACGACAATTGATCTGGCCCTTGGCGATGGATCCATTCTTTTATCCTTTTACATTCCTGAAAATTAGAAAGAAAAAGGTAATAGCACAAATCAAACAGAGGCACAAACCAGATGCCCCATTTATACGGAAATGACAGAACACCTACAAGAAAACCTCCTGGAAAAGTGGAGACCAGCTATTAGGTCAGGCATCAATTCTTTGCCCAGTTTGATTCATGGGGCTATTGGAAAACGAAAAGAAAATGAGGCATTCATTGCCTTGAGCTGCTCGGAGCACAGAAAGAGGCAGAAATGAAATGAATGTATAAATAAGCAAAGCAAAGGGTGTGGCAAGGGGAGTGTAAACTGCACCATCTATTTCCAAAAGCAAAGCATTACAAATGCTAATGAGAAGTAACCCGAGTTGCTCAAAAGCAGCAACAGGAATAAATACAAGGCTGACAAGTTTATTTTCACTGGTATGTGGAAACCCTTAAGAGGAATGACCCAAACAGCAAATGTGGAAGATGCAATTACTCCATATGACTAAACCCTTGTTTATATTAATTCTCAAAGTGACAGTTCTTGATCATCCAGAACGTGCAAAGATTTTTATCTACCTTTTGCTTAGTTAGTTTCCCTGTAATCTGCAGAAGGGAAGGCAACTCCACGCTTATTGATCAACCAAATAATTAAGGATCCTGTATAGCATAGCGCCTGCTTGAGGTACATACCTGTCTGGGTGTGTCTGGGTATAATTCACCTTAGGAACCAACACACTGGAAGTCACAATCTGGATTGAATAAAACCAAATCCATAACTAAATGTGAATGTGATATTAGGGCACACTTTCAATACCTCCCCATTAGGAAGCAAAGATACCCCAACTTTCCTTCTGCTATCATAAAAAGTGGGCAGGAGCACCAAGAGCTGTTCTCTCCAAACCCCCAAATAGGGTTCCGATTCAGTAAATAAGGAATGAATATTACCTTGATATTTAATAGTACAGAGTCCATTATAAAATTTCCTACTAATCTACGGCTGGCTTCTAAAATTATCTTGGGTATTAGTACTATACCTCAAATTCTCCCACAGAACACAGACATTATAGCAGGGGAAAAAGTGATTCCTATTCTGGATTAGCCATCTCAATAATGATCTAAATAGTCTGTGTCTTTCAACCTTAATTTTTCAGAGTTAACCACAAAGACGAGGTTTCTTAAGCGTTTTCCCTTCACCTGCGGTTTAGGGTTTACTGAGTACAAAAGCATCTGTTATTGCATAATAATGACTCTCAAAAAATTTGAACGCATTTTAAAAGCAATTAAAGATTTAGAATTTTAGGTGGCAGTTAAGTAGCAGGTGCAAATGAAGCTTTAACAAAGGATGTTTCCATGTAAATAAACCTAACTGGGAAGGGGGGGAAATTCAGCTAAAATGCACCATGGCTGGATGCGGTTTGCACAGGTTATATTCCAAGAACGAGAGCGAGGTGCTGGGGCGAACCGGCTGCACTGGCCCTGCTCAGAACTCTCTTTTGACCCAGCCAAGAAGGATTCTTCTTCCTAGGAGGAGGAGAAGCAGAGGGAGAGAGCTGCCTGGGACATCTTGAGCTCTGAGACAAAAGGTGGCTGTGCAGGGAGCTCTCACTTAAAGGAAACTAATTGGGACAGGCATTCAGAGATGTGGTCATAAGCTCTGATGTCATATGACCACGCCACTTGGTGACAGCAGTCACTATGGCCGTTATGAAGTGAGGACTGCACAGGTCATTAAGCAAAGACCACACCAGACTTCTGACTCCCTGGCTTCCAAGAAAATCCAGAGGTCTTCAGTTTAGACCTACACAAATAATGTTCCAGCAAAGATCCCCTGCTTTGCTGTCATCCTAGAATCATATTCAACTTACTTTATAACAAGATCTCATCTGTATAATCTGCAGGTCCCCACCCCCACGTGCTCCTGGATTAAGAACTTTTTGACAGACAGACCACTGTCTGCTTAGACTTGGCCCCCAGCTTTCTTCCACTATTACACTCAGTACTGGTTCCCCCCAGGGTTGTCTCTTGAGCCCCCTGCTATATGCCTTGTACACCTTTGACTGCTCACCAAGCCATGCAACAAACACCATCATAAAGTTTGCGGACGACACGACCGTGATTGGTCTCAACTCCGGAGAGGATGAGACGGCATATAGGGCAGAAGTAGAGAACCTGTCTATCTGGTGTTCACAGAACAACCTGTCACTGAATGTCCATAAAACCAAAGAACTGATTATGGACGTCAGGAAACATGGACAGGACCACGCCCCACTCATCATCAATGGAGAACGAGTGGAAACTGTCCCTATAATCAGATTCCTTGGCACCTATATTTCAGCTGATATCTCCTGGTCCCCTAACACCAAGGCCATAGTGAAGAAGGCTCAGCAGGGGCTGCACTTCCTGCGGGTTCTCAGGAAGAACAATCTGGATAAGAAGCTGTTGCCGGCTTTCTATAAAGCCTCTGTGGAGAGCACTGACATATTGTCTGAGTGTGTGGTATGCAGGCTCCACAGCTGAGGACAACTGTACAGAGGGTGATAAACACAGCTCAAAAGATCATTGGTTGCCCTCTGCCCCCCTGGAAGACTTAGCCAGGTCCCCCTGCCAAAGCAGAATCAAGGCCATCCTAGAAGACCCCTCACACCCTGACAATTATCTTTTTGATCTGCTGCCGTCTGGACGTTGTTTTAGGTCAATAAAATCCCACACCACTAGACTAACAAATAGTTTCTTTCCCTGGGCCATCCTAACCGCAAATAAACACAAAGTCACTACCTTATTAAGATGTGAAATCTCAATACTCCATTCAGATGTATAATAACATATTACAGTACAATCCATCTCTTGTGTGTTATACTCGGCTAAGCATTACAGTCAGTGTTGGATGTATATTTTGTGTATATTTGTAGATATTGTACTCTCAAATTGCAAATGGAGATGCGGGTACTCTATTTTTCTTATCTTCATTTTTAAGTGCTTTGGTTTTATTGTATTGCGAACAGTTGCTGGGGTGCATCCACAGTTTCGTTGTACTTGTACAATGACAATAAACTTCTTCTAATTCTAATCTAATCTTCTGCAATTTTACTGTTGTTTTATAGTAATTGGTTTTACTGTTGTTATATACTGCCCGGAATTGCTTAAAATGGGTGACCATGTAAAACTTTTAAAGAAATAAAAACAAACAAATAGGCCCCTTCATTCCAGGCTTGGGAATAAAGCCAGGCGTCCTGCCTGATATCAGGGGAACGTGGTCCGGATCTCGGGGGGCCTGCAGTACCAAAGGACAAGTCTGGCAATGGAGAAAGCCGATGTCTTAGCTCCCAAGAGATGAGATCATTTGAATGGACCGCCTGGTCCATTCAGGCCCGCTCTACCTAATTCTACTGGGCAAGCAGAAACCACAGGAAATAAACGGGTCCTTCAATAACCAGGTCCTGTGCTGGGAAGGGCTTCATAGGTGGTTACCAATGCCTTGGATTGCACCCAGAAGCCAATAGGTAACCATGGCAGGTTGCAGAGCACTGGTGGCACATGTGGGTATGGTCGTGTGCCCATCATACACACCCCATGCCGCTGGGGCTTGAATAATTTTTTGGGGAATGACTTCCCAATTTAGGAGTGGGCCCAACTGTGTTGTGCAAAAGCCCTCCAGAGATCAGCTGCCACCTGCTCTTTGAGCACTTGGCTGTGTGTTTGGTATTATTGTTGCACAAACAAAATTAGACAAAACAGTTTTTCAGGGAAAGAGGTTCGCTCAATGTACCGTGTTTCTCATAAAATAAGGCTGGGTCTTATTTTTTTTTGAGCCCCGAAAAACGGCTAGGACGTCTTTTCGGGGGTAACTTAATTTCTTCCCCCATGTGCACCTCCACCTAGAGTGCCCCATGCGCACTCATCTCTCCATGAGGCCGCCACTGGAAGCTCCCCAAAGGTAGAGTCACCAGCCGCTTCTATTGGCCGGTAGATGCGGCCTCGGGGCGAGCACCCACGCGCACTCACCTCCCCATGAAGCTGTTTCTATCAGCTGAGGAAGCTCCCCAAAGGCAGAGTCACCAGCCGCTTTGGGGTGGGTTGTGGCTGCCTGCACGCGCACTCTCCTCGAGGCTGTTTCTATCGGCTGATGGAAGCTCCCAAAAGGCCGATAGAAACGGCTTCGTGGCGAGGGGAATGCGCATGGGAGAGTGGCTGCAAACTTTTCTTAGCAGAAGGGAAGCAAGCTGAGTTTCTCTCTCTCTCTCTCTCTCTCTCTCACACACACACACACACACATCACCCCTGCTAGCCCTCGTCCCTGCACCGGATCAGCCAAGCCCTTCTGGTGAGGGAAGGTCTCAGTACCTGCGGGGTTCCCACCACCGCCCTCCCCTCCTCAGGCCAGACCTTTTCCAGGCAACTTGCCAAAGTCCCAGGGCAGCCGACCTCCCTTTACCTGCTGCCGCCGCTGGTTTGGGGAGCAGAGGGGCCCGCCGGGAGGGAAGAGGAGGCAGCAGAGCTCGGCTACCCTTAGAAGGGAGATCGGGCGGGCTCCCGAGAGGAGACGCGGGAGCGGTCCTCATGGTAATACGGCGGAGAAGCAGGGTGAATGTGAAAGGGTCGCTGCCGCGGCACAGGAGGGTGGGAGGGAGCTGGAGCGAAGGAGGGCCAGGGAGAAGCTAAACCTTCCTTTCTATTGCTCTGGTGAGGGCTGAATATTTGCAGGGGCTGGTTGGAAAGGCCTAATTTTAGTATGAACCTTGAGTCGTGGAGGGGGAGTTGAACGGCGAACGCACTCTGCCCATGATCCGAGGCAATCCTGCCACAGCTCACGGGTGGCGCTGCTAATAGTTGGGGGGAGTTTGAGAACTTCAGCGACACCTCCTTTTCTCTCTCTCTCTGAGCGTCCGAAAGAGCACCTGTCATTAACCAATTAACCAACGCCAGCCTCGGAATCCTTTATTTCGGCATAATTCGGGATGAGAGAGGAGCCGTAAAACCAGGGACTTGGCGACAAGGTGCAGGTTCTTCTTCTTTTTTTTTTGATTGAGTTCAATCACGAGACATTTCTGGATCTCATCAGACATCCGAGGCATTCAGAAGAACTTTTGAAAAACTTGCGGGTCTAACTTTGAGAAGCAACGAGTTCGGTCCTCTCAAATGGCGGAGGTTAGGGACGGTCTTTGGAGACCTCCCCTCTCCTTTAGCTGAGCGAGACCTGGGAGATTTTAGGCCAAAAGCTGCCCCGGAGAGATTGATCAGAGAATGGGCAGGAAAGCAAAACAAGAACACATTTGAGCTAAGGCCTTTTCTCCCATTCCCTCCGTCGCAATCTCTCAATTTTTATCCAGACACGGATATGCGTGTGTTTTCTCTCCTGCCCCGCTTGTAGATTCAAAGACAACTAATGCACGCTCCCCTCACCACGAGGCCGTTTCTATCGGCCGATGGAAGCTCCCCAAAGGCAGAGTTACCAGCTGCTTCCATCGGCCGATAGAAATGGCCTCGTGGCGAGGGGAGCGCGCACAAGCACTCGTCCTGAGGCCGCTTCTACCGGCTGATAGAAGCAGCTGGTGACTCTGCCTTTGGGGAGCTTCCATCGGCCGATAGAAATGGCCTCGTGGTGAAGGGAGGTCGCATGGGCACTAACGCCGAGGTTGCTTCTACCGGCCGACAGAAGCAGCTGGCGACTCTGCCTTCGGGGAGCTTCTATCGGCTGATGTTCTATCGGTTGTAGATCAGGGTATTCTAGCCTAGGCTACCTGCATGGCGCTCCTAAAGGCAAGCTTTCTCCCCCCCCTTCCCTTCCCCCCCATTTCTCTTCACCTCGTGTAGTTCTAACAAACGATGTGAGAAATAGTGGGGAAACACATGGTTTAAATAGGCCTAAATTTTGGGGGCGGGGCTTAATTTCACCTCATGCCTAGAAATCATGCTGGGCCTTCCTATTGGTGGAGGCCGTATTGTTGGAGAAACACGGTATTATCACAGAAAATGAGCTTTTGTGGCTTCACAAGTGTGTCAATGATAACATTTACAACTTTTCTTTTTTCTACAAGTTGGATATGAGCCATACTAATGATGAAAATATCAGGACGCCTGTTAATATGAAATTCAACATTACATACCCAACACATTTGGAGAAAGCATCAGAACACAGGGTTGAGCAGATCTCACCCTTTTTAGTTACACTTTCTTAAATTTGGGGTGAATGAGAGGAATCCCAAGGGGGGAGGAAATGCTCATTTCTTTAAAAAGGGGGGCAGCAGTACTTTTGCCATGGGCATCTGCAAGGACAGATGGAAGATAGAGCCTCTCCCCAGACATTTGTCCCTGCTAATATAGAGGAGAGTAAGAAATATTAACAAAAGTCAAAGATCTATTATGCCAACATTAAATATTCCTTAAGGGGTTCCCAAAATTAATATGTCAAAATCACATCGTGCTTGCTACCATGTACGAATACTAATAAAGTACATACAGAAAAACAAGATCCAGGGGGAAAAAAAACCCAGGTGAGACACCTGTCTCCTTACCAGTCATGAATTTGGTGAAACCCCCACTCCCAATCTTGGATTAGAAAAACATGGAAAATGGGGAGGGGGAATTAATGCTTTGATGTAGGAGGTGGTTAATGCTGCTTTGCTTGAGGGCAAGAGGCCACTGTCCTTGAAAAATCCAAGACTGCACCCTCCTTGGTTGGAGGCATCTCTTGAAATGTGGCTGCCTCGGGGGTCCCCGTGGATTAACAGCTCCTCCTAGAACGAGTCTTTGCCCAGTTTACGGAAGCTATTTCATTTATTTCTCATAGGTCCTTGCAGATGCAATCTCAAGACTCTCGGCAGCTAACAAAGTATAAAAAGACAATAAATATAAAAAGACGAAATGCAACTCAGGTGCCGGGTGTGGCGCCAGGTGGACTAAGGAGCCCCAAGGACAGTGACTGACTGGTATGCTCATCTTCGCCACCTGGAACACCCTCCCCCTGAAGCTGCCTTCACAGGCAATCTGGAAGCTGCAGTGATACAAAATGCAGCAGCCACAATGCAAGAAAGATTGTGCCCATTCTGGGGTCATGGCACTTGCTACCAATAGGATTCTGAGTCAGCTCCAAGGGGCTGGGCTCCCATCTCTAAAGCCCTGCAGAGCTTGGCTGCAGGAAAACTCCTGAGGGGAATCCATCCAACCTGTTTGCAGTCCCACCCCTACAAAATTCAAGTGGACACCCTATTGGTCTCCCACGCTACAAAATGAATATATGTGAGTGTACTCGCTTTTCTGATTTTCAACAAGATTGTGAAAACAGGACTTTGAAATTTAATACGTATTTTTATGGTGGTAGGATTTGTGTTTTTTGGGGGGTTGTTGAAATATCATTTTTTTGTTGTTGCTGCTTTGGTTGCCATTACTTCTATTTATAGCTTTTAATCCTATTACTCAAAACTGTACAGAATCTAGGGAGCTGGACAATACATAAATCCATGCAAATAACAGCACTAGCAATAGCACTTATATACTGCTTCATAGTGCTTTACAGAATCAGCATATTATCCCTCAACAATCTGGATCCTCATTTTACAACGACCTTGAAAGCCTGAGTCAGACTTGAGCTGGTCAGGCTCAATAAATAGGTGCATTTACTGTAGTGACATAAGTATCTGTACAAGGATTTTCTCTTCCAACCCAAACACCTACAGCAAGTATAAGGTTCCGTCTTAGGCCCAATACTCTGGGCCGCCAAGCCGCAAAGATTGGGGATTGCTGAACTAGAAGACCACAAAGGTCCCTTCTAACTCTACTCTGATTGATTGATTGAGACATGAGCCTACAGCTGAAACAGGCTGTATTTCTCCTTGCAATATTGCATAGATGAAAACCAAGTAAAACATTCAAAAGCAGCAACTTTCAAGAACTCTGAATTCCAAATAAGTGCATTTCATTAGAGCTTATATACTGGTACCATGTTTAAAGAAATACAGCCTAGCTACCAGATTGTTTTGCGACAGATAATATAATCCAGAAATTTCCTTAAAATCAAAAGGATTCTCCTCTAATTAACTTTAATAGCCACCGACGCCCTGTTTTTCTGCAGAGCAGGGTTCAGCCTCAAATATGATGCAACATTTCATCCAAAAACAGAAGTTAAAAGCGCCTTCAGAGTTTCCCTTCATGCCAGCATAAAGGAAGGGGGGGGGAAAAGAGGTTTCCTCCGTCTTCCAGGGCCCCGAATGCAGATCGGCCTCCTCAATTAAAGGCCTGCTTTAGAAATGCTTTTTAAATACTTCTTTTATTTCAAAGCACTTTCCTCACACGTTGCTGCATCCATGGAGTCTGGAGGGAAGGAGGAAGCGACATAACCCAAGGAACCGTTGTAGGAAACGGAAGGAAGGGAGACGCAGCCTCGGGCACAGCCGGACCCGGAGCGCCCGAAGGATCCCGGGGCAAAGGGCAGGAGCGAAGCAGCAGCCTCGGGCAAGGCGGGAGGGGCTTCCTTTCTTCCCCTGGAAACGGGGGGGGGGGGGGGGGCCCCCCCCCCCGGCCCCCGGGGCCCCCCCCCCCCCCCCCACCCCGCCCCCCCCGCCAAAGGGGGGGGGGGGGGGGGGGGTCTTCCAGACAAGCCCCCCCGACAGCCGGTCAGACTGAAGAAGCCCCCAAAGGCCGCCCAGAGGGTCCCTTGTCCCACAGGGCAGGACCCCGCCCCACCCTCCTTCCCGCCGACCACGGCCGAGGGAGGGAAGAGTCTTCGGGGGTGGGGGGGGTCTCGCTCCCTCAGGCCAGCCCGAGCCCGCCGTACCTCAACCGCGGCCCATCCCGCGCGCGCCGCCGCCGCCGCCGCCGCCGGACTTCTCCCTCCTTCCCTGCCCAGCGCCTCGGCCGCCGGCTCGGCCACGCCCCTCCCTCCTGGCCACGCGCCTCCCCTCCCCGCCGTCCGCGCGACGGTTGCTACGCTCTGCACGCCGCCCTGGAGCAAAGCGGAAGGGAGCGGCGTCACGTGGACCGGGTGGGGGGGGAAAGGGAGTCAGGTGACCTGAGCACGCGACGCCTTGGATCTCTCTGGTCTAGGAACCCCTGCAAGGGAAAGGGGGGAGACGTTCTCCCCCCCACCGCCCTCGTGGTCGTCATGGCGTCGGGCTGACATCACGTGATACACCAAGGTGCGCCCCGGGTTCTGGGCTCGATGGCAGCAGCGACCTAAAAAGCAGAAGTCTCCAACCTTACACGAGCTTTGCTGGCTGGGAATTCTGGGAGTGGTTTCCAGGCTTAAAGTGGCCAAGGTTGGAGACCCCTGACCTAAAGGACACCCCCCTCCCCCCCGACCTGTTGCAACTGCCTGGAGTCGCTGGAGGTGTTGGCAGGAGGCGTGTTTTAATCATAAGAAATAAAAGCGCCAGAGGAGCTAGTTCACCCTTGAACGGTGGGCCCTATCCAACAAAATGAACTTTAATGTGGAGAAAAGCAAACTTTTACATTTAGGCAGGAAAAATTAATGGTATTCGTACGGATTAGGCAAGACTCGGCTCAAAAACAATAACTGCGAGAGGGACCTTGGAGTCCTAGAAGGATCACATGAATCTGATCCAGCTGTGTGCGGCAGCAGCCAAAAAGGCTAATACAATCCTGGGTTGTATAACCAGAGGCATAGAATCAAAATCACATAACCCTAATAAGGCCACACCTGGAATGCTGCATCCAGTTTTGGTCACCACACTACAAAAAAGATGTTGAGACATTGGAAAGAGTAGAAAGAGTTCAGAGAAGAACAACTAAGATGATCCAAGGCTTGGAGACTAAAACATATGAGGAATGGCTGCAGGATTTGGGTTTGGCTAGTCTAGAGAAAAGAATTAGGGGGGGACATGATAGCAGTATTCTAGTATTTGAGGGGCTGCACAAAGAAGAATGCGGGTCAAATTATTCTCCAACGCACCAGAGGGCTAGAGGAAGCAATGGATGGAAACTAATCCAGGAGAGAAACAACTTGGAATTAAGGAGAAACTTCCAAACATGAGGACAATTAACCAATGGAACAGTTTGCCATCAGAAGCTGTGTATGTATGTGATGCTTTTTGATGTCATTTTGCCCTTTCTAATAAAATGTTACTGTTTCTTTACAAAAAAAAAGGAAAAAAAGTGGGTGCTTCATCACTGGAAGTTTTTAAGACAAGACAGTCATTTATCTGAAATGGTGTAGGTTCTCTTGTTTGAGCATGGGCTGGACTAGAAGACTTCCAAGGTCCCTCCCAGTTCTTCTGACTGGACAGTCACTTGTCTGGAATGGGATAGGGTCTCCTGCTTGAGCAAGGGTTTGGACACTAGAAGACTTCCAAGGTCCCTTCCAACTCTGTTAGAAGGTAATTCTGCCTGCACATGAGCAAACCTTAAGAACAAAGGCATATGGGGCCAAAATTGAGAGGGTAGCATCCTCGGGCCATGTCTGGCCCTTGGTCACTCAATGGATCAGCACTCTCTAGGCCTCTCTGTCTTGCAATGTCTCCTTCAGATCCACCATGGTCACCCCAGTGTCCTCCTTTATAGTGTCCAGCCAGCGGGTACTAACGTGACCTCTTCTCCTTTTTCTGCTGATCACTCCCGGCATGACATGATACGGTGTATGATATGGAACCGTAAGTAGCAATTTGAAAAACTAATCCGAATTAACTAATCTTAGCATTTGGTTGTGAGATTGATGTCTTACTCTTCCAGACGTTATTCATGCCAAATATTGCCGTTCTTCCCAGTGTTCTCTGACTTCTGATCTCAGAAAGCAACAGAGAACAAATGCTGCCTCTGAAAAGCTGAGGAAACAGTGGACCAGCTGGTTAGTTGCTGCAAAAAAATAGCACAGGTTGATCACAGGCAAAAAAGCATGGCAAAGCAGCAACCATGGCACATTGGAAGATCCATTTATCCCACCTGTTTTATTTTTTATAAATAACTCAGGGTTGTGAACATAATACTCCTTCCTCCTATTTTTCCCACAACAACAACCCTGTGAGTAGGTTGGACTGAGAGTGGCTGGCCTGAGATCACCAGCCATGTTTCTTATCTAAGGCAGGACTAGAACTCACTGCCTCCCGATGTCTAGTTGCTTCCCTTCAGCCCTGCTTCGTTTTGGTGGCATCCTGATATAAAGAGTGGGGGCAGAGTAAGGGGATAGAGGGAGGAGGGATGACGGGGACCAAAGGTGCCAGCCCGGAAAAGAGCCCGGCAGATCCAAGGACCCAAGTGTGAGAACGTAATGCGTATGCTCACTGTTCTGTCCTCACTACAAGTTACTCTCTGGGCAGCTTGACATGCAGCTAAACCCACCTGTCCTCCAATAAAACAGGTCACCTGCGTGGATCTGCATGCTTTATTAAAGGGAAAAGATGGTAAAACTGGGAAAAATAGAAATACATACAGGAAGAACCCAAATACACAGTGTTGCAGCGAGAATTGTATTTGCACAATATTGGAAAAATGAGAACACTCCATTGGATAAAAATATAATTTGGAAAATACTGGATTATGCAGAGATGGATAGATTAACATTCAAAATAAAAGATAAAGGAGATACAGAGTATTACTTAACGTGGAATAGGTTTTATCACTGGTTAGAGATCAGAGGTAGAAATTAGATGAAGAAAGAGCAGTTACATATAAATTAAATGTGAATGTTGTTTACAACTGTATGCTAATATCAATAGGATTATAAATAAGCTAACATAATGATAAATATGGTTAGAATTATTCTGTTGTACTACTGCTATTATCAGTATATATGTTATTTTTTTCTTTTCTTTTGTAAAATGGCATGCCTGGACAATACACTCTATTCAAAATGTTTATATATAAATAAAAACACAACAAAAAAACAAAACAAAATAAGCAGTATTGAGTTGCTGGTGAGCATAACAATTTAACAAATACAGATAAATCTAAATCTCATTAGCGATGCTGTAAGTATGGGAAGCGGATCTTTGTCCTCAGATGCGCATGGGCCACAGATTAGGCTGGATTCTTCCTGGGGCTTCAGTTTCCTTCCGAATGCTAAAGGAAATGGAGTCTGGCTTCCCAGGATGCACTTGTTTTGGGAGTGAAGGTTTATGGGTAGATGACCCTTTAAGTGCTAGTTGGCTTCCAAACAATACTGATAAGTATTTGGCCCCAGCTACAAGATGGGGCCAGAGAACAACAGTACTATATATATCAGAGGTTTTGATTCATATTCAGCAGGTTCTGACCAGTTCTGGAGAACCGGTTGAATCATTCAGAGAACCGGCAAATTCCACCCCTGACTGGAGATTTTACAATAACCTTCCCCTGCCACGCCCACCAAGCCACGCCCACAGAAACGGTAGTAAAAAATTCGAACCCCACCACTGCTGTATGTACACAAATTATATCTGGGGGCATGACACCCACCAAAGAGGCGCCAAACTTTAGGACTGTTACCAAAACACCTAGTTTGAACCCCGTTGGACATTTACAAAAGCACCAAGGGGGATGGGGAGAGGCAGGAGAAGGAAAAAAGCAATGGGTTTACGTAGGTATATTCAGATCTGGCTTTGCTTTGCTGTAATCACTTGGCTTCAGTAAAAGTTATACCTTTCCCTACAAATGGAGTCGAGGGTCTTTCTTTCCTGAGCATCCAAGCTGGGACAGGCCTGACACTGGGTGCCTTAACCACTGGAACTGCCTCTAATGGTCCATAATGGGGATGGGGAGCAACGGGTTGAAACTAAACTCTTGCAAGACCGAGTGGCTCTGGATTTGGGGTTCATTGGCTCAGTGAGAATTGCCATCTTTGGTCTTAGATGGGGTGGCGCTATCCCAAACGGACCCTCTGCGTAATCTAGGGTCTAGGGTTAAAGAGCAGGTGGCGGTCGTGGCCAGGAGGGCATTTGCGCAACTGCGGGTTGTGCACCAGTTATGCCCTTTCCTGGATCAGCGGGGCCTACTCAGTCACTCATGCCCTCTACATGCCCCTGAAGAACACCTGGAAGCTTCAATTGGTGCAAATTGCAGTGGCCCGCATGGTTTTGTGCAGACCCCGATGTGCATGTGTCACTTCTTCTGCAGGAGCTGCATTGGTTGCATTGGTTGATTTGCTTCCGGGTGCAATTCAGGGCACTGGTGGTCACCTTTAAAGCCCTTCATGGCTTGGCAAATAGGCGGCAACATAAATTCAATCAATCAATCAATCAAATAAATAAATAAAACTGTGTTGTGGAAGGACTGGACATTAGGCCCCATTGCCACCAATTCTCCAAGCCCTCCACTATTGCCAAGAGGTATCAGCCAACATTCAAAATGCTGGTTTTAGTATGACCGGCACATGGGCACTTTTGTGGCTGCTTCATCCAGTGGGATTTGACCTCTTTACTCCTCCCTCCCTCCCTTTTCAGCACTATCCCATTTCTGAGAAATGGCAACAGAATGGAAAGTGTGGTGGCAGCGTTTTGTTTTTTTGCAATGGCCCTAGTCCCCCCCTAGAGGTGAAATTGCAGAACAGAATAGAATAGTAGAAATAAAATAATAGAATTAGAATTAGAATGAATAGAAATAGAACAGAACAAAATTCTTTATTGGCCAAGTGTGATCAGACACACAAGGAATTTGTTTCCAGTATGTAAGCTCTCTTAATTGCTTAATAATCTTCCTGAAAAACTCAATGTCACTTAGTACATTTCATTATGTAATTTTATTTTAACTTAATTTGAATTTTAACTTATCAAAATTTTATCATTGGCTTTTATAGTTGTAGTAAACCAGCCACTTGCAAAATGGACATAAACGAGCAGATACTATTACGTGGCTTCCAGATTCAGCTCATGGTTGCTTAGTCAGTCAGTTGAGGCAGATTTGGCAAGAACCCCCACCTTGTTTTCCAACTGGGCTTCCCAGATAGATGTGGCTAGAAAAGAGAAGAGCCAGTCCTGGTCGACAACCAAGAAATAGTTGGGGAGAGGCGCAAATCAATTCCAACTGAACACCGAGACATCCCAGGTTCTTTGGTATACAAGGGACCAGTGAATTAAAAGTTAATACCAAAATTTTACTCATAATGTACATTTGTTCTTACATATACACTCATCTTTACAAATCCATGTCAAACGACCAAGTCTGGATTAAAAAACAATTCAAGAAGGGGTGGACTTTAGGACCCCTTTTTAACCCCGGGTGCTTGCTTTGTTGAATAGCTGGGATTGGATCCCCCGCTCCCCATGAGCTGAGGCCCAATTTACTTTGACTGGTTCAAGTGATTTGTTTTTCCTTTGATGACTTGTTTCATTCTTGTCTACCTTCCCAAAGGGATCCTTTTAGACAAACTGCTGGCATTTTGTCCTCTCTGCTTATGTTTGCTTCATCTTTTAGTCAAGGTAGCTTCAATCTCGTATCAGCCTCACTCACAGCCTCCTTTCCTGCATGATTCCACCAATTATCCCTTTTTCATTCTTCCAATTGGCCCAGTTCCATATATTTCTTAATTATTTTTGCTCTGTTCCTAGCAGTTCAGGTAGGTCACAATTAGTGTAAGTGCAAACTTCGATTTAGTGCAATTTGTAAATTGATACCAGGTCACGCTCAAATCAAAATTCAGTTAGTGCAAGGCTAGCAGAGTGGGCAGTTGAGACAAGCACCTGCAGTTATTTGTGCAAAAAGTTCTATGTGCGGAAGGCCCAGCAAAGACAAGGCTCGTTCTGAGAACACAGGAAAACAGATATGCTTTGGATATGGGCTACCCTCTTTTACTGTAATACAGTATTTTGTTAAAATAAAAATGTATTGTTAAAGTTTTAATTGTCTATTTCCATCAAGCTGAAACCATTATCTTATTTTCCATAAATATATTACTTCAAATCCAAATAGCGTAAATCTTAATAGCATGAACATTTTATGGAATTAATTGCCCTAATCAAAATGCATTTGTAATCTTTTCTTAGGTCTGCTTTCCATTCAGTCTTTTGGGAAATGATGTCAGGTTCCAAAAACTAAAAATACACTGTGATTCTTCCAAGCAGATTTTTTTTTATTGTTCTTACCTCAAAAATCTGGCAAACTAAAGCATGCTACCACCCCCATAAAGCATGTACTCTCAGAACTATTAAGGGCTGTTTTCACCCTCTTTCTCTCTCACAATCTATCTGAACCGAGTTGTTTCTTGCTCCTCTGGAATGCACTCCCTTCCCTCCTGGGAATCTGAACTACATTCCATCACAGATGTCTGCATAATGCCTGCACATGTAACATCCTGATAAAAGCCAACTTACTTGACTACCAGTTCTGCATTACAAGAGTACGTACAACATTATGATTCTAAATTATTTATTTTCAAAGTTTTTATTATATCACAAGAAGCTCAGAAGAGTGCCGCATAAGGGTGGCACAAATACAGCTCGGATTACTTCCCCATTCCCAGAGGCAAGTCACAAAGTCACTTCTAGTCTCTCCATTCTTTTGGAGTAATTCGGCCAACGGGAGAGAAATTCCATGCAAGTGGAAGGTTAAGGCAAGCCTGTAAGAGTGATCAGAAATAAAACCATAATTATACCAGCCATTCTCTTCACACAACGTTTACCCACAGCCCAAGTGCTTGGACTGACACAATTAAGCCCGCTTTAACAGACAAACCCAGCAGCAGAATGAAGGCTAGCATTCCTACTACTGCCTGGCTGCTGTGAAGTCTGCCAAATACTTACATAGGTCCACATGCCAATGCCAAACGTCACCCCAGAAAGTAAAATGAGGTTGCCATACTTTTCATGGAAATCAGGTTCAAGTTTGCGGTGAGCCTGTCTCGTCACCGTATGCTGAATGCCACGGGCTGGAATACAAAGCTCTCTCAGTTGGAAAGCCGGTCAACCAATCAACCAAGCATATTGACATAAAGCACATATTACTGTTATTCTGCTTTTGGTGCAGAATATACACAGCTCTGAAATTCAGTTAATGGCAATCATGCAGGGACTGAGCTATTGTCCTCCTTCTCTGCCATTTTTTAACTGAGGTTGGCTTCTTTTTATATTTTCTAATTTGGAAGCCGAGTTCAACATTTATAACCAGACCTAAGGTTAGATGACTTACTGTGACTGGTGCCTTCACAGTATTTGTGCATGAACCCTTAACACACATAATTATGCAAACCTATTTTTATTAAACATTTTAGTGGAAAACCAGTGTTTTCTTGAAGAAAAGAAACGCCTGATTTTTGTGGTCAGCAATTCCAGGAGGAAGGACCTAAGTCCAGCTTCTAAGCCTCAGCCTGGCACCCATTTGGGGCATGGACTGCTTCATAAACAGCAGGTGCCAGGGAAGGGAGAGGGGGTGCCAAGATCATCTTGAAGTGAGCAGGCTAAGCAAACACAGCCTGCAATTGGTCCTGACACCTCTGCGCCATTTTGCACCATGCAATGGACTGAGCTTTGGTGATAAGGGATTTAGAAGGCCCAACATGGAATATCTGCAGGCTGAAGCACCACAGTGACCTGAAGGTCCAGACCTGGGGAGATTCCACTTTTGACCTTGGATGGGAAATGCTTCTCCTTTTGAAGTTGGAAAGTAATGGGGAGGGGGGAATGGGGTGGTGGTGGTGGAAGAATGTGTGTATCTTCCTGGACTGGCAGCTCCTGAATGAAAAACAAGTGAGTTGTGGCCAGGATAACCTTTGCCCAACAACATCTGCAGGACCAGTTGCATCTTCTCCTAGATAGAGGAGAGGTTTCTTTCAGACACTCACTCAGGGCCTAGTTACCTCGCAGCTTGACTACTGCAACAGGCTCTTCCTGGGGTTGCCCTTAAAGGCCACTCATATGTTTCAGGTGGGCCAGAATCCAGTGGCATGGGCAGTAATGGGCAAGTGTTAGTTTTGTGCCCTGCGAGCCACGGGGAGGGGATTGCTTCTGCCAGCTGTAAAGCCCCCCATGGTGTAGGGCCTGGCTAGCAGAGGGGCTGCCCATTTCCCACGGCACCTCAGGGCTGGTTTGATCTTGCAGGGTTGGTGCATGCTTGGCTCCTTGTGGTCGATGGTGCCATCCGTCTGGACCCCTGAAGCATGCCAGCCCTGTCCCCTGCAGGAGCAGCTCCCCAGGGCCCAGCTGGAGCCCCTTGTCCGGGCATGGAAGAGCCGGGAAGGGGGCTCCTCCCTGGCATTCGGCCACCCCCCCACGCTGGGCGTCTTTTATCTCCTGCTGGTCCTGTAGGGTTTGTTTTGTGGGCCCAGAGGCCATAGAAGCGGAAGAAAAGTACCATCCTCTCCCGGGGAGGGCGGGGGACCGCAGAGTTCCTCCTGTGGGGCAGCAGAGGCTCCCCAGGGCAGATGAGCTCTGGACGAGGCCGGGTCACAGAGGGGAGGGAAGGCTCCCCTTCGCTTCCGCTGCAAGGGCCGGTGGAATGCCCGGCAGGCTGCGGACCAGGCGACGGGAGGCAGTCCCCGAGTTACGACCACACCTGGGGCCAAGGTTTTTGTTGTTAAGTGAGACATTTGTGAAGGGCGTTTTGCCCCGGTTGCTAAGCGAATCCCCACAGTTCTTAAATTAGTCGCACGGTCGTTAAGCGAATCCGCCCCTTGACTTTTGCTTGTCAGAAGGTCGCAACGGGGACCACGTGACCTTGGGACGCTGCCGCCGTCATAAATATGCGCCGGTTGCCAAGCGGCTGGCGTTTGACCACGTGACCCCGGGGAATGCGGCAATGGTCGTCCCGTGGGAAAAACGGCCTCCCTTCAGTCCTCTTTCTCCGCGGCCCCGAGGCTTCCAGCGGTCACTAAAAGTCGAGGACCGCCTGTGGTTCCCCCTTGAGGAGCACCCCCGCCCCCCGTAGCGGCTCCGGTGGCAGCAGACTCACCCGAAAGGCCCAAAGCTCTCCGCGCCAGAGGGAACATCGCGCCGCGTCTCCCTGCAACCGACCAGCTTCTCCTCTCACCTCGCCCGGCAAGAGGGGAACAAAATGGCCACTGGCTTAGACGTCACGCTTCTGCGCATGCCCAGGACCACTGCCTCATGGGAAATGTAGTTTTGGGGGTAGAAAGAGGGAGGAGTGTGGCGCCGCAATAGCAAACGGGAGAGAGCGAGGAGGCTCCGACCGGGGCACGTTTCAGTTCCGTCTGCCGAGTTCGGCTCAGGAGAGTTCTGGGTGTCTCACTGGTGCGGCGTCTTTCCGCCGCGTAGGTGCGTCGTCGTCTTGAAGGGCCTCCGTGAGCATTTTGCTTCCGTGCTGTCAGGATGGCCGAGTGGTCTAAGGCGCCAGACTCAAGGCGAAGAGCCTTCCCAGAGGGCGGGGTTTCTGGTCTCCGAATGGAGGCGTGGGTTCGAATCCCACTTCTGACAGACTTCGCTTTTGTTTTGAGTCGGCTTTGCAAATATTTAAACCCTGCAGCAAATGGGAAGGAAAGAGAAGGGCGAGCCCGGGGAGGGCGGCGGAAGTCCTTTCCCGCCAGGCAGGCTTGCTCTGCCCCAGCCACACCGAGATCTGCATGCAGAGTAGCCTCCCCGCGCCCCCACTCCCCGCTCATTTGAGTCTGCAGGGGGAAGGAAGCCTCGTCCGCCGAAAGAGAATTATTTTGCAGAAAAGCGCGATATAAACGCTCCCAGGGCTCCCCGGCGTGGTCAGGTGGAGGGGCCTCCCCTCTTCCTTGGACGCCCCCCCCCTGACACGAGGGGGGGCTTCTCTCCCCCAAAGCATCTCCTGAGACCTTTTATTCTGGCTTGGTTTCTGAAGCATTCGTTTATTTAACAAAATGTGATTCCTGTATTGCAAGATAGATAATATAGATACACACACATATATATATATATACACATATATGCATACATACATACATACACTCACCCACACGTTTATGTCAAAAGCACCTTTGTTTCCACCCTGTCTCTGGCCCTCCTTTCAATCCCTAACAGAACTAATAACCCAAAGTAGAAAGCCGGGTTGCAAAGATCAGGAATCCGCTTCTTCCTCTGGCAATTAACGACCAGGCGAAATAAATGAACCTGCCCAAATAGTAGCAAAGCAGGGAAGGTTGTTTTGCTGGAATATCTTTCTGGGTTCTGTTCCAAGTGGGGAAGAAAGACACTGGAAAACATGGTGACTGCTTGGAAACACAAGAAATGTTTTATGGCTTTTCTATCATATAATACAACTGTTTTATTATAATTTGTAGGTCATAAAGCATTTTATAGAATTGGCCAAATTTCATTCCTTTGGGATCCATGGGTTCCAGATTTTGGATGCATTGTGTAACTTAGCCCATTTGAGTTACCTTGGTTCAAAAACTATTGCATGATTCACCCAAATAAAAATTATGGGAACGAGAGTTTTTAGTAATATATACATTGCTCATTCTTCATTGTATGTTTGCTGTGTGCAAACCAGGTTTAGCCTGGCGCAGATGCGAATCAGAACCAGACAGGAGAGGCGGTTCAAGGAAGGTTTATTGAAGTTCTTCATGAAAAGGGTCTCAACAGCTAAAGGAACCAACAATGTACAAATACACATTTTATACAATTACGATTAAGCGAGTAAACTTCCTGCCTTGGCAATTCTGTCACTCGGGCCTCCATTCAAAACCCAAGAAAGAAACCCCCCAACTCCATGTTTGTAGAGAAAAGGTACTTTTACTAAGTTTGAAGTGATAGCAACGAAAGAAAAGCAAGATCTGAGACAATAGGTCCGAAAGTTATCCCAAATGTTTCACTTAGCAACAGAAATGTTGGGCTCAGATGTGTCGTAAGTCGAGGACTGCCTGTATTTGCATCCCTCCCCCCATTCGGAACGGCATCACTCCTCTCGCCTCCGCAAGAGTTGTAGGCGGGGCCAGAGCGATTTGGACGGTAGCTCCTCCAATCACATCGCACCAGATCGCCCGCTTCTCATTCGTTGTAGAGCGCCTCCTGCACCCTAAAGGTGAAAGGTCGGAAGCTGAGCAAAACCGGAAGCCCCACGGACCAATGGCGGGCGGCGGAATGGCAGCTCGACCAATCAGAAGCTCGCCCGACTTCCCGTCTGACCAATGGGACCGGGCTGCCGGTGTCGGCCGTCTCTCTCTCTCTCTCTCTCTCTCTCTCTCTCTCTCTCTCTCCGGTTCTGGCGGACATGGCGGCGCCGCGACTGCTGCTCCTGCGGGCCTTGATGCTGGGCGGGCTGGGGCTGCTGGTTGGTTGGGGCGGCTCTGGAGTGGAGGGGCAGAAGAAAAAAGAGGTGAGCGGCGCGGCAGCCGCGGGCGAGGGGGTCGGGGGGGTAACCCGAGGTCATCCAGTCGCGCACCCACCGGTGCAGCGCTCCTCGGGCCCTGGGCGGAGAGGCCTTCTGAGCATGCGCAACGATGCCCAGCCGGGCTGACGCGCGGAGGGCCTCGGCGGAAGGCGGGGGGAGTGAGTGGAGGCCGGCAGCTGTGGCGGCGCCCGGCGGCCTTTCGCGTCAGATCCGGCCGTCCCGTCTCCGCGGCAAGAAGCGCTCCGAGCAGCCTGGCCGAGGAGAGAGCCAGCGCCTCTACGGGCCTTCCTTCCGGCCTTGGGCCTCCGCTGCCGCCTCGTCGGAAGGGAAGCCGGCCCGCAGCCCGATAGTCGTCAGGGACACTCTCTGCCCCCCGCCCCACCTCCGGGATGGGCGCCCCTTCGTCTGGCAGCCGCGGCTGAGCTTCCCAGGGGAGCCTCGTCCGTCTCCCAGGCAGAGTTCGGCCCAGAATGCTGGGGAAAGGGAGCTCCGGGCCTTTTCTCTGCCTGGGCCCTGCAGCCCAGGGCTCGTCAACCGGGGCCCCTTGAAGCCTGGGGGACTCCAACTCCCAGAATTCCCCAGCCAGCTGAAGTCCTCCAGGCTTCAAGGGGCCCCGGTTGGCGAACTCTGGTCTTCAGACGGCTTGCAATGTAAGGGCCTTTCTGCCTTGGCCCGGCCCGGCCTGGCTTGGAACAGGTTTATTCTCCCTTTGAATGGACGCTAATGGACTCACCTGAAGATGCAATTCCCTTGCACGCAGCTCTCAAAGGGCCTCCGCCTCCAACGGGCACTATAGTATTATTATCATTAAATGAACCTTATCATGAACATGGCAGAGATGCTGAAAGGGCAGAGAGGGAAGACGCGGCTCTAAGTCTGTGGAGATTCTCAGGCATCCCTGTCACGGTTGTCCCAAAGGTGCTTTTTCCCCCCAAGAGGCCACTGGACTTCCTTGTTTTCCTTTGAAGATGTTTCGCTTCTCATCCAAGAAGCTTCTTCAGCTCTGGCTGGAGCGTGGGGAAGGGAAGGGTTGATATTCCTTGAAGGCAGCTGGTCATTTGCATCCCTTTTAGAGGGTCATTGAAACATTTGAATGGTGTCAGAGTAGGAATGGATTCCCAGAGGAAAAATTGCAAGACTACAGGAACCAAGAGCACTACTCAGGTGAACCTGAAGTTACAGGTAGACTCCAAGTGTCCTCAACCGCCCTCTAAAAGGCTGCTAGATCTAAAATGAAAATTATCTGCAAGGAATATAAATCTTTCCCTTCCCCACCATCCAGTCAGAGCTGAAGAAGCTTCTTGGATCAGGAGCCAAACGTCTTCAAAGAAAAAAAACAGAAAGTCCTGAAAAAAAGCACCTTTGGGACAACCAGGATCTGGGGGACTGAGAATCTCTACAGACTTTTTAGCCATACAATGTGGGATGAACATCCTTCAATTGTTGTGGGAGTATGAACGGATTTCCAGAGAAAAATGGCAGGCTGCAGGAACCAGGAGTGCTACTCAGTCCAGTTGCCTCTTGAAAAAGCACCTTTGGCACAAAGAGTTTGCACAATGCGTATCTGGCATCCGTTGCAGAGTAAACTAATGGCAACCTTGGTGTTGATCTCAACCTAATCCACTTCAGAGGGGGGTTGACGAGGAGGAAAAAGGAGGGTGGATGGATGGTATGCCAGGAAAGGAAAAGCAATGCACAAATGCCACGGCATGGTTACATAACCTGTTTTCTTTTTAATTCTGTCTTTATTGTTTTATAAACAATGTGATGAATACAACTAATACTTTATTGTTTTTATAAATAACACGATGAATGTAGCTAATATTCCTCTTCCCATTTATTTTCACCACAACCCTGCAAGGTGGCTTGGGTTGAAAGAGAGGGGCTGTTCCAAACTCACCCAGATGGTTTTTTTTTTCCCTATACCTAAGGCAGGACTAGAACTCACAGCGTGTCCCCCCCCCCCCCAGTTTCTTACCTGGGTTTATTCTTTTAATTTGCAGGCCCTTGTTTTTCATATAGGTTTATTATGCAAAAATAATTAAGGTGTGTTGTTGGGCATCTCTTTCAATCCTGCCAAGGATGTGAATTTGCTTGCAGGTGAACTTGAGAATGAAAGAGGAAAAAAAGGTGGAAATTGTGGAATTTCACGTGAAGAGAGAGAATCGTGTAATCCTGTGGTATTAAGGATTTAACCACATCATGGCAAATGAGTGGGAGTGGCGCTGCTCACGATAAGCCCTGATGTGCATTTGGGTGGAATGAATTAACATTTAAGCTGCGTGACCATTTAGGTGCCTGAAAAATGGCATGAATTTAATCTTGCAGAATATCTTTCTAACCTAGATGGTGCTTTCTGAAAAAGTAAGCCAGTTGATTGAATGGACCAGCAAAAGATCAGTTATTCGACTGAATGGGGACAAATTTCGACGTCTGGTAAAGGCACCACCAAGAAATTACTCTGTGATAATAATGTTCACTGCTCTTCAGCCTCACAGACAATGTGTTGTGTGCAAGTAAGAATTTCAGTTATTTAGAAATCGCCATATTACCAGAAGAAGTATAAGTAATAAGTGCATTTTAAGAATTTTTATGCTGGGATTATGCTTGTTAGAAGTTGAGGAAATAGCCATTTGTGAAATGGTAATTTAGAAATATTCCTCTTAAAATGAGCTCATGTGTGGGGATGACTATTATGCTGAACCTGCAATAAGAACAGCATTTATTTGAACAAGTTGTATAAGGTTCCTAAAATTCCCCAAATAAAATGATGATAGAACCTACTGTTTAGTTCATGTTTAACTGATCAGTTGGTGAAAACTGTTCTGCTATTTGGGTAGAAAAGAACATATCACTTACGAACATCCTGATCTTTGGGGAGGATCCAATGATTATTTTGTTGAAGGTAGCAAGTTTGAATGAGCCACTGGTCTCCTGTTAAGAACACAGAGTATTGGAGACGGCCAACCAAGTTGGGAGCAGAATTTTGATCATAAACCATTGGATTGTAAGTCAAATCACCACATGACCAGTCTCAGCTTTACAATCATTTATGCAATGGTCATTAAGTGAATCACCCTGGTTGTAAAGCACCCTGGTTGTAAAGCAGGTACCAGCCTATTTTATTTGATGGGCATTTCCCCCCCCCCCCCCGAGAACACTGAAAAATTGTCGCAAAACGCAATCGCATGACTGCGGGGCAGTGTACATGGTCCTAAATGGGATCTAGTTGCTAAGCCTGAAGTGCAGTCACATGGCTGTGAGGATGGCGTGACCGTCATAACTTTGAGGACTGGTAGTAAGTTATTTTCAGGTCCAAGTTTGAATGGTCATCAAGTGACCATTGTTTGTAATGTTACACTGGTTGTAAGTCAAGGGCTACTTGCGCATGTGTACACACCTGATCCCTGACGAAGGAGAGGAGTGCAGGTCGGGGCTCATGGGATCTCTTTGTTTGGGAAGACACGGCTTTGGTGGCATGAATGCCAATCAAGCGGACCCGTATTCTTCCCTTATCCCACTTTTAAAGGAGAGGGTTTTAAACCCACCCATTATCTTTGAGGGTGTTGCAGCTTACAGCCTGTGAATTGATGTAATGGTTCTGGGTGGAATTATGCCATGAAGGAATAGTGGTAGCATTTATAAGGTGGCTTAGCAATCAAGATTACTATGCCTGGATGTGTTGACTTTACACAAAACAGGGAAGCGAAGGCCCAGCTGTTCAGGAGCCATCACTGACCTTGATACGAACAGCCATAAGGCCATAACAATTCTTTCCACACCATTCTGAAATGAAAGTTTAGCATCTCAGGCCTGAAGCACATTTGTTCTCCGGTGTGCATGAGTGCAAGTATATTCACAGATGTGGCGCAGGCTTGAGGAATCCAACATAAGGAGCTGCAAGAGCTTTAGTGAAGCTCTTGCTTTTGTTTGAGCGAAATCTAAATGGTGCCAAATTTTGAGCTTCACCAAACAGCAACGCACCACCCTTACAGAATCTAAAGTCACATTTGGCCTTGAGTATTTTGGCAGAAAGCTAAATTTGATTGAATTCAGTTCTAAATTAAATATAAATATGAAGCAAATAAGTACAGTTAGGTGGATTTCTATCCGTTATGTGCATTTGGTGGCAAGTTTTGGAAGGGCTAATCTAAAGCTTTGGGGGATCCAAATGAGGTGAGCAACACACTTCCTGACAATTGCTAATGCCAGTGTCCGGGACTGCGCTGACTTTCTTCCGATCTGATCTTTCTTCATCGATGCCTCCTTTCATTTCTGACAGACAAGCCGATGAGGAGTACCAGATTCTGGCAAATTCCTGGCGATACTCAAGTGCATTTACCAACAGGATCTTTTTTGCCATGGTGGATTTCGATGAAGGTGCTGATGTATTTCAGATGGTGAGGAGTTTCTGGTGCCTTTAAAGTAGTGAGCTTATAGGGGTTTTTGTATGACAAAGGGTAGTAAAAGACAATATTGCTTTTATTCTAAAAAAAAACCTTAAGATATTTGGAAAACAATCTGGATTCTATTTATTCAAAAACAAGTCCCTAAATATTGTTTTTCTTCATTTAAAATATTTTGGGTTCTCCTAAGGCCAGAGGTGGTAAAGATTGTAAGAATGCGAGCTGCAGGTTGCTTGTCTGCCTCAGTGTTTCTCCTCCTTGGCAACCTTAAGATGTGTGGATTGCAACTCCCAGGCTTCCCCTGGAAGCATCTGAAAAGTTGCCAGGGTGGAGAAGGTTTCTTCTGAAGAGCTGAAGGGAAGGAGTCCTGCAGCACACACATCGTGCCGGGGTTGAGAATCGCTGGTCTAGAGTAGCTGGGAGGCTCCTGTGGACAAAAGGCTTTCCCCATCCTTGTACAGGCATTCCTTCACTCACAGCCACAGTTGGGACCAGAATCTCGGTTGCTAAGCAGGCCAAGTGTTAAGTGAGTTAGGCCCAATTTTCTAAGCCACAGTTGTTTAAGTGAATCTGGCTTCCCCCGTTGATTTTGCTTGTCTGAAGCATCAAAAATCACATGGTCCCAAGACACTGCAGCTGCCTCACATACCTGCCGCTGGCTAAGCACCCATATTTTGATCACGTGACCACGGGGGGGGTGGGGGGCTGCCTTGGTTGTAAGCGTGAAGACCCGTCATGACAGTTTTCTCAGTTGTAACTTTGAACGGTCACTAAGATCAAGGTTTAAATGGACTCCCTGCATAGCCTAATGGCAGAGGAGCTCCTGCTAATCAGTTATAAGCTAAACGTTGCTCCCATCAGCTGAGGATCTGGGTTCTTCTGACAGCATGGATTTAAACTTTGGCATTATAGAGTATAAGTTTTCAACTACATATTTTTGTATATTTTGCTGAAAAATAAAGCTCAACATGAATTCTGCTCCAACCTTCATTAATTTCCCACCAAAAGGGAAGCCAAAAAGAGGAGACACTTATGAGCTGCAAGTGCGAGGTTTTGCTGCTGAACAGCTTGCCCGCTGGGTGGCTGATCGAACAGATGTGAATGTAAGTAAACACCAGGTTTTGCCTCCGATGCGGATGCTTTTAACTCTGACTTGCAGCAAAGAGATGGTTTCTTATCCCATTGTTGCTGGCGGGGCGGGCGGGGGGCACTGCTGAACTCCTGGGCATATTCCTTCAGCTTCAGAGAGTAGGGCTGCTATGCAAGGAGACGGAACAGTCATCTCCTCTAATGTGGGGCCAGGCAATTAGTTGGGTCGAAAGTAGAACCAACTCCCATCTTATCTGCTGGATTCAGTACAATACCCCACGAAACTAAGTAAAACACATTATGCCTTAGCATATTGGGAGCACAATTTGGACAAATTAGGACAAACTGTAAACCATAATTTGTCTTGGCGTGTTGGGCAAACTCAGTCATTGTAGTTTATTCAATAAAACATGTTCAATAAGACCCTGGTCTAACTGGATACATGAAACCATGTAGTTTGCATGAAACCAATTGAAACCATGAAAACAATTATTATTTTTTTAATTCCCAAAGTGGAAAGGTAAAGTGGTTGAGGGGGTCAAATATTTTTAAAAAAACAACACTTCTAGAGTTTGCTACTTTGCAGATGTGCTCAGCTGCTGCCAGACCTATCATGACGATGCTTTATAAAAATGAGCTTTTTATTATGGATTTAGTATTTGTCTGACAAGTCAGGAATGTGCTAGAATGTTCAGGGATGCAATTTGGTGCTCATCCCGCTGATGTATAATTGAAGCTCCTTAGAACATTTGCTTTTTGAATGAACATTTTTTGTAAAATTGCTTGGATATATTTTAATGATCAAGTTACTTATTGTAATAGTAATTAAAACATGAAAGCGGCTTGAATATCTAACTATAGAAGTTAACCAGCATTTTTTCTCTGTGGATCATTTCTAATACTTTCAAATTTTTATTACCTTTCTTAATATATACCTTTTTCTTTGCTGGAAAATTGACCTGAAGACACTGCTGGAAACCTACAGATTCCCCTCCGTCATCACATGAGGAGAGCAGTGAAATAAGTGGCAGCTATTTTCATTGTTGGAATTATAGTATTTATTACTCCTTTTAATTATTTCTGCCTTGTCCCTCAAAAGGTACAAAGACACATATTAATAAAGAAGGCATGACATAATCTTTGCTTTAAAATGCTCTTTATATTGTGGATCAGTCATCCCATGCCGTATCTGGCCGAGGGCCCCTATTTCCAAGAATTCGATGTGTTCCCTTGCCATAAACCAGGCCATTAACGGCAGGAAAATAATGACTCTCGGGCTACGTAGATTCGAGATGACCATTTCAGCCTGCCTTTGTCACAGATCCGAGTAATAAGACCACCAAACTATGCTGGACCATTGATGCTGGGGCTGCTGCTGGCTGTCATTGGTGGCCTCGTCTATTTAAGAAGAAGCAACCTAGATTTCCTCTACAACAAGACGGGCTGGGCTTTTGCCGCTTTGGTAAGCAATCTGACATTTAAAAGACCCCTTTTGACTCCTTGATCTACTCAGCCACACAGGTACACAGCATGAACTATCCTGAAGAAGCTGCATTGTACATTCTTTCCCCACTTTTTAAAAAGAGAGAACTTGAGGACAGAAGGTTTCTGCATTCCTATTTGGGAGTTATTTTTTGCAGGAAACGGACAGATCGGGAAATCAATATTTTAGACCTCTCTGGTTCCTTTGAGAATAAATTGATTATTTTATTGATAGGATATAAATTATACTTGATTCAATCATAGTATTGTGTAATTTACATGTGAATAGTTTGTAAATGCCAATTTTGAGATTTGTTGTAAGAATAAACATTTGAAATAACTGAACTTGTGAAAAAAGCCCTGTTTGAAGTTAGTTCATATGTAGAACATGTTCCCTTAGTAGGTTTGATGGTGGCGCACGCATGGCAGCTGATTCACTCTCTGGTTTTTTAGTGCTTTGTTCTGGCTATGACATCAGGACAGATGTGGAATCACATCAGAGGGCCACCATACGCTCATAAGAATCCGCACACAGGTCAAATGGTGAGTTAGTTTTCCCTTGGCTTCAGGCCCTCCTCTGCTGGGAAATGTCCAAGTTTGATTGAGGGGGGTGTTACTGCTGCTGAGAGCATTAATTGCCAGAACCTGCCATCAAATTGTTCTGAGCTCAGCTTCACTTTTTAAAGAACTGATCTGGGGTTTGGGGGTGGGGGTGGGGATTTTCTGCTCACATGCAAATGCAGGTTTGGAGGTTTGTCCCACTGAAGTAATTTCATGTGTTTGATCTCTTTATTTTCCAGAACTACATCCATGGGAGCAGCCAAGCACAATTTGTTGCTGAAACGCATATTGTTTTGCTGTTTAGTATCCTTGAGAATAAATAGAATGCAAAAGTACAATCAGAAATATTGTTTTTCCAGCCTTGTGCTGCCCTGTGATGGTTTTACAATTTAGGAAATGGCAATGGGCTGAGGGGGAGCGTGCTGCAAATTCACTCCTACCAATCTGGGCAGGAGATCCCGAGGAAGAATCTACAGGCCTCTCCTCCCATCCTGGGCAGTCTTTCAGGATGCCGCTACAGGGCAGTGCAGGCCAAAACAGCCAGGGACAGTTTCTTCCCTCGTGCCATCACTGCTCAGCACCTGATTCCCACAGTACTGTCTTACGTCTAAAGATACTTACCCATGTCGTAGGGTTGTAGTATTATTACCCTTATTCCCCTCTTATTGGGATTATTGTTGTGATTATTATTACTCTGTCGCTTTGTATGTACACTGAGAGCTTCTGCACTGGAGACAAAATCCTAGGGTTGCTAACCACACTTGGCCCAATAAAATATTCCTATTCCATTCTATTCCATTCTATTCTATTCTATTCTATTCTATTCTATTCTATTCTATTCTATTCTATTCTATTCTATTCTATTCTATTCTATTCT
>NW_020769328.1:12078530-12150000 GCF_900518735.1 Pseudonaja textilis | reverse complement strand
CTATTCTATTCTATTCTATTCTATTCTATTCTATTCTATTCTATTCTTTCCTATTCTATTCTATTCTATTCTATTCTATTCTATTCTTTCCTATTCTATTCTTTCCTATTCTTTCCTATTCTATTCTTTCCTATTCCTATTCATTTCTATTTGTATTCCATTGCATTCCAGTTGTGGTCACTAAGTGAGAAATACCTGTAAACATAACCCTGCACCTTAGTTGGGATTTTCGTTCTAGGTTATGTTCAGATGAAACATAAACTGTGGGCAGATGTTTTGTTAACCATTCCTGTAAAAGTGTTGAAATCTGAATGCTTGCAACCGTTGTGTAAGAAGGGATCTCTCTCCAAGGGGAACGGCTTTCCTCTGTCCATTCGTGTAGCCTTAACTGCCTTCTCACAGATGCAGGTGTCACTCTGGGGATTGTGCTCCTTTATGAAGCCGCTACCTCTGACTTGGAAGTGGGGAAGAGGAAAAGTAAGTATCGGAACCGACTGCCGAATGCTTTCGTTGGGTTGCATGGCTAGAGGCACGCGGGGGGTGTTTCAACCGTTGCACAGCGTTTCCTAGGAAAAGTCCATGGCCAGCATAAAATAGGTTTGCCATTAAAGGACTTAAGGGCCTTGTTTAGCGTTCCTGAAGTTTTTCTCCCAGAGCACTGGTGAACCAAGGGGTGCCAGTTGTTAGAAGGGCATCTCTTCAGGGTCACCTCTCCTGCTGCTGCTGCATCCTGTGGGGTCCGCAGGAAGTTGTCTGTTGTGCAAATGCATCGAGGCAGTGGCAGCCTTCGCAATTTGAAAAAGGGCCCCCTCCCCCTCCCAGTGCTGTGCTGACCCCTGTTCCTTCCAGTTCAGTCTCACTGGAGTTTCTGGGTAGCCTGAACAGGCTTCTTTGCTCTTCCGTAGTAATGTGCGTGGCTGGCATTGGCCTTGTGGTGCTGTTCTTCAGCTGGCTCCTCTCCATATTTAGATCCAAATATCATGGCTATCCGTACAGGTATGTGTGTCTTCTGTCTTTTAAGTTACTCTGCTCCAAGAAACGGATTCTTAGTAGAATTATGAAACGCACCCGCCAACTCCACAGTTTATGGCCCACCCAATAAGGGCACTGTTTGGGTTATCCTAGAGAACCCCACTCGCTGAAGAGTCATGTGGTGCTCCCTGCTCCTTGCTTTCTATTGCCTAGGATCTTTTCATTTGGTGCCTTTTTATCCTCCTTTCAAGTAATGCTCGAAAGGAATGCTGCAAAATACATTTGTTTTTGGTTGGTGTCATTAGGATTAGGAAGGAAGCACTTTTTATTGGACAATGATCCAGGTGCATCGAGACGGATCCATTATGTGTGTGTATGTATTTCCTTTCAGCTTTCTGATGAATTAAGAGGGTTGCTGTGTTGTGATTCGCCAAAAGTGGAGCCCTGGCGTCCAAGATCCAGATCGTGCTACCTCTCTTTGAAATGAACGAAATCCTTGCACACCTAACCAAAGATCCCTGGTGCCTTGGCAAAACGAACTCCTTGCTCCAAACATCAGGATGCACATTATAGCACATTTCTCTTTCCCACTTCTCTGAGGCCAAGGGATCGCTTCTTGTTTTAAAAACAAGGGAGCCTTAAAAAGGCCACCGTTCCAAAAGCTTAGCTCGGCGCATTTCTTTATGCCTTGCATGTGTACAGATGTTTTCCCTTCGCAGTTCTGCACGCTGCAAGATCTTCAAGAAGTGGCTTATCTGGGTTAATGGGCTTTTTCAGACCAAGATGGTCCTTTAATAGGTAAGCTCCTATCATGGCCATTTTTTCAGCACCTGCAGAGATTTTATTTCTCAGCAAGCTTTCTTCCTGGGGTGGGGGGGGACTCTTGCCAGAGCCAGGCATGCTATCTCTTGATATGGGAAGAGACTCTAGATTTTGGTGTTTGGGGGTCTGCGCAGTAGGGGATTTGCTTTCGCCTAAAGAGCAGAACCAACAGATAAACATGAAGCGGGGGAAGATAGTTGTGGAACCTCCTAAGCATTTAATAAAGTGGCCTCCTTGGGCCTTTTCTTTGAAGAGAAATGAAGGAAGGACGACGCCACATGTGCGGCCATTGCCATTTCCTGCCGCTGAACTTCCTCAAATCATATGCTGCCTTTCCGTCAAACGGGGACAGTGTTGAGATCTGCATCACCCTGTAGATGCAGTTAAGTCCTATTATTGTTGTGCTGATCTTTACCAAACAGCCACCCGCTGAGCGTTGGTCGTGGACATTGTCTGTGGTCCTCCACTATGTTCCCAAAAGAGATCACTGGCGTCCTCAAAATTATTTTCATAATTGAGCAATTGGGAGGAAGAAATACAAAAACAACCCACTCCTCATCTCTTGTGTAGGTGCTATGTATGCAATCCCGGCATTTGTACCAAAATCATTGGAATCATTGGAAAAATAGCTGATGAGGGGATAACCCACTTAAATTGGAACATTTCTCATTCTGAATCCCAACTAGGTATTAGACATGCTAACCTGTCTAACTATGGCAATGGAGACATACTATTCAGTGGACTTTTTTTTGTTTTTTTTACTTCCAAGACCTTTTGGAGAGGAAAGAAAGAATTCCCAAAATAAGCAGAGACGGTAATCGCTGCTTTTCTTCAGGTGAGAGTTGGGTGCCATTTGAATAGTTCTCTCTTCTTCTCTGTGTCCTGCTTGGTTTGGGGGCTAAGGCCCAGATTCTCCCTAGGAAGAAGAGCCCATCCTGGGTTTGGTAGCATCGGTTTATTTTGGGCAAGGTGTAATAAGGGCTGTGGAAGATCAAGAAAAAGATAATTTCTTGAAGTAGCTACTACTGTAACTCAGCTGTTCAGTTTTCTCTTACACAGGTTTCCTGTATTCAATTACTTTCAAGTGCCTTAACACCATTATCCTATTTTTCAGTATTTGATTCCAACAATGTTTGAAAAATACATTTTTATATGATTGAGAGCATCCAAGTTGTAGCATGGATATTGAAATGGCTATTATGGATATTTGTCAACTTTCAATAAACAATTTCTTAGCCTGAATCAGCATTTTGGGGGGGGGGAAACTTGGCTACATCTGGAAAGCCTCACTACACAGAGATGTTCTCCTGCACAGTGTTTCCCCCTCCATTGTGGAGAAGGGGGCTTGCTGAGCACCTGCCTTGCAGTCAGCTGAGGTGCCATCAAATCACCTGCAATATTGGCATCATTGAGATTCCATTCATTTAGGTGAGGGGGGCCCAACCTGTGGGCCACTGCCCACTAGTGGGCTGCGAGGGGATTGCAACCAGGCTGTGGAAACAGCTGGCAAGATGTGTGCACAAGCAGCCTCACTTGAGTGTGCAAATGGAGCTCTTGAGTTTGTGCACGTGCACACACACTTGCCGGCAGCTTATGCGGAACCATTCCATCCTCCCACCGTTCTGCAAAGCTGGAAATGTTGGGGAACACTTGATTTAGATGCTTTTAATTACAAAATTGGTGCATTGTGTCAAGCCTTATTTCCAAGAATAGATTCCTCATATATTTGGGAAGTTATTCTTTAGAAATATAATAAAAAAAACACCAGATTGTATGTCAGTTGATACAGGGTGTTTTTTAAAATATAGGTTTGTCTATTTGTTGAATTGGCTGAATTCTACATTTTATTTAATGATTTATTAATTTTATTCTCTGCATACTGTTTTAAATATTGCAATATTTAAAACAACCCAGCAACAAAAACAGGAGTAAAATGTGAAACTGCCACTTTGAAGTCCCATTCAAAACGAAAGGATGCTTTTCGATTTGGTTTCCTTGGAGAGCAGTTCTGCTATTATTGGAAAAACAAGGCCTTTCTCCTCTGAATTCTAGTTATTTTTCTTATTATACTTTTAAATTCAGATTTTATTACTTTATAAATAACTCAAAGTATTGGAGGCTTCCTCCGATTTTCCACACAGCTCTGTGAAGTGGACTGGGCTGAGCTGAGAGAGAGAGAGGGTCACCCAGCAAGCTTTCGTACCTAAGGCAAGAGTAGAAATCCTTTTCTGGTGATTGGTCCAAACTCAGCTGGCTTTTGTGCCTAAGGCGGGACTAGAACTCAGTCTCCCCTTCACCACTACACCAAACTGCCTCTCTCGTTCCTTTAAATCCACCCAGAGCCACTTTGGAGTCAGTGGCCTCAACATTTACTTATATTTCATTAACTAAAGTTTCCCCTCTTGCTGTCAAAAATCTATTGTAGAAAATCAAATCCTGAACACAAAGTGCTTTTGAAAGAGGCAACTGGACTTCCTTGTTTTTGTCTAAAGACGTTTCACTTCTCATCCAAGAAGCTTCTTCAGCTCTGACTGGATGGTGGGGAATGGAAGGATTTATGCGTCTTGCAGACAGCTGGTCATTTGCGCTCTTTTAGAGGATTGTTGAAGCCATTTGGAGGTAGGGCTCCTGGTTTCTGTAGTCTGCAATTTTTCTGGAAATCTGTCCCCGTTTTCCAGAAAAATTGCAGTCTAGGTGAGCCTTTAGTACTACTCAGGTGAACCCGAGAACACATAACCTCCAAGTAGCCTCAATGACTAAAACGCATGTCAATCGCACGCCGTCATGTTGCCGTCGTGACATTTTGTGACTTTTTCCCGTTTGCAGAGTTGAGGTGGGCATGGCCTGCGCGTGATGCATCTGGCTCATGGTCCACCAGTTTGATACCTCTGTTCCAAAAGGAATGCAAATATCCAGCTGTTTGCAAGGAATATAAATCCTTCCATTCCCCACCATCCAGTCAGAGCTGAAGAAGCTTCTTGGATGAGAAGTGAAACGTCTTCAAAGAAAACATTTGTCCAGTTGCCTCTGGGGAAAAAAGCACCTTTAGGATAACCATGGCCTAGATGACCGAGAATCTTTACAAATCCTGAACACAAATTTATCAGTAATACCTCCTAGTCCAATAAAATAATTTGAGTAATATTGGAAGACTGTTTCTAAGAAAAAGCTATTGTTGCCAAAGAAACAACACTGATTTGTCTAAGAAAATGACCAGGGATTGGTTAGAAGTGTGGTGGACAATATATATTGTTCCTTGAAAACACCTTTGTCATCTTGATATAAGTATTTTAAATATCATTCATTTTAGTTTTACTTTGGCCCGTTGTTATATATCTTTTGGCTCCTTATCATGTTGCACTAAACTATAAACCATGATTGTCAGATTACAATAGTTGTAATAACTATGGTGACACAGAAATAAAGTATTATGATTTTGTTGACTATGTTGACCATTCAGCTTTATAAAGCACAATTTAGAGATAAATGACATAATTCAGCCAATTCTGGTTTTATTAAATTATTATTTAGCGTATGAGAACATTACAGAAGAGAAGGAAGCATATGAACACAGTCCACGTAATTGCAAGTAAAGTTTGTATGAGGCTAGGGCAATGGCTGCATGACTGGATGTCCAGTTCTTCTCTCCAGGCCCTCGTCTCTGGGTTGCTTCATGCAGATCCAGGGAACCAGAAGACGCGTGCCAGGGGCAACCTTGCGCAATACCTTTAATAGTTTGCATATCAGCATCACAACTGCAAGGAGGGGAATTTTTCCATCCCCACTGATTCAGAGCAGATGCTTCTTCCAGTATCACACCTAATTCTGTTCAATTTCATGCGGACATAGCAAGGCAGGTCAAAACCAGGTGATTAGTAGAAGGACCTTCTAAGGGGTGTCCAACCTTGGCAACTTTTAAGGTGTGTGGACTTCAACTCCCAGAATTCCCCAGCCAGAACTCCCCAACTCTGGGAGTTGAAGTCCACACACCTTAAAAGTTGCCAAGGTTGGACACCCCTGTACTAAGGTATCTTGGAGTTGGAAGGGACCTTGTAGATCATCTAGTCCAACCCCCCACCACCACCACCCAAGCAGACCCTGCCCCATTCCTGACAGGTGGCAGTCCAGTCTCTTCTTGAAAGCTTCCAGGGATGAAGCTCCCACAACTTCTGAAGTGGGGACAAGATGGATTTCCAGGCTGATGGTAGAACGTTTTCTCAACAGTAAAAATGTTAAAAAACATTTTTTATAAAGTGATTTAAAATAAGCGAGAAGAACGGATGCGTTAAGCTCTGGCAAACTAGGTGCGCAATACCCAATCCGTCTGTTGCAAGTGCAACGTCAAAACTGCCTCTTGCCTGCCTTGAAAGAGGCACAAGCTGCATTTGGCATTGGGACAAATGGCGGGAGGGCCCTCCGGGGCCTTGCAATCCGATCTCTGTTTCAATGACGTCATACGCCATGACAACAGCCGACGACAGCCGCCATAGCAGCCAATGGGAAGCGGTAGAGAGGGGTGATGACGCCAACCGCCCTAGTAACAGCGCCGACGTAACCTGCCCAATCGAAAAAAAGATGCCAGCCCGCGAGAGCCAATGGCGAGACGCGGAACGAAAGAAGGAAGGCGGAGGAAAGGAGGGGCCTTCCCTCCTCTTTTCGCCGACAAGATGGCGGCGGTGGCGAAGGTGGCGGGGTTGGTGGCGCCAACGGCTTTGTTTCCTCTCAGCGCTTGAAGCTGGCCGCCTCCGGCCCGGCCGCGAAAGACAGCGACGGAGACATGACCGCGGAGCCCGCGAGGTAGGCGGCGGGAGCGGCAGTCGGCTCCTCGTGCTTTCCGAATGAGGCAAATCAGCCGGGTGAGGGGCGGGGAAAGGCGGGGGTGGCGGCGGCAGCGGCAGCGGCGGGAAAAACCCCGACGCCGCTACTCTGGTCGCTCGGCTTTCTAAAAGCCGGAGCCTCCTTCCTGCCGGCCGTTGCTTAACACCGCGCTGCGGGTTATCCGGCGGTGCTGGAGATAGGGTTGGGGGACGGGCCCTCTGCCTCCCCCTCCGCGCGCGTTTCCCGCCTCTGCGCATGCCCAGTGGGGGCGGGACAGGTCTGCCTGGGCTCGTGGGCGCTCCCCGACGGGCCCCCGCACTTGCCCCCCCCCCGCTTGTGGGCGGGGTCTCTGCCCCCAACCCCCCCTCCCGGCCTCTTCGTCGGGGTCCGTCGCGGCAGGCTGGGGTGAGCGGGGCGGATGGAGCGCTGCCCATCTCGGGGATCGGGAAGGGGCTTTGGGCCGGCGAGCCTTGTCCTTGGCGGCGACTTCTGAGCCCAATCTCGGCGTTTCCTATGCCTGCTAGCGGAGAGGCTTCCGGTATAGAGCCGGGGATTGCTGGGACCTTAAATGAAGGAAGGAACCGGCCCCAACGGCGCGGTGGCCGTGGCTGTTTGTGGTTTCGGCCTTCGGGTAAACACAGTCTTCTTACTTGTGGCTTCTTGGTCTCTTCTGCAGATGCATCACGGGGGTCCACAATCCCGACAATTGTGGTTTGCTTGGCTGCAAATTAGACCGGCGGTTGTCAACCTTGGCAGCTTCAAGATGGGTGAACCACAACTCCAGAATTCTCTGGATTGAAGCCCGCCCATCTTCAGGCCTCCCAAGTCTGAGAATCGCTGGATTAGGTGGTTGTGTGAACATAGCCACGTTTTTATGGCCCAGGGTTAAATGAAGTGTCTCAGTATTTCTTGACAGCAGGGATTATTTCGTGCTTCTTCAAGAACGGGATCCACAATTTGTTAACTCATATATTGTTGATTCAGGCTGTATGACATCTCCAGTTGTGGTTTGTGGATCATAGTTTATGACTTCCATGAACCATTTGTGTTTACGCAAGTAAACCATGGTTAAGCAAACCATGGATAAAAATGATTGCTCCTCCTTCATCACTTTAGCTCTTGGTCTAAATTTGAATATTATATTATACTGGTTCCCTAATATTTTAATTTGCCTATTTCTGCAAACCAAGTTAGTGCGTTCTTATTTGATACTATCAACAGTTTTCCTTGTCTGCTATCCTTTTTGTACAAGCTTACCTTCCATTTTGATGACACTGTAGAATATTTCTTCAAATGTTTCATTTGGTAAATTATTTGACAAATTTGGCAAATTATTCATTTGGCAAATTATCCTTGTATAGGAGAACCTCATGATAATGAGCAGAACCACCGATTTAAAATTTATGAAGGAAAAACTTTGAAGAGAATACTGCCAAATGAGATTTATGTGTGAATCATGAATAATCACAGTCCTTCACTAATTTATTTCAACCAGTGAAATATGTATAGTCTATATGTACAGATCACGCTCTTACTTTCTTGGAGGAATAAGACTCTTGCCTTGTCTCCATTTTCATTTGTGAAAGAGCTCAATAGTGCTTTCGTATTACTACATACTCTGAAAAAGTTTAAAGAAAATGCAGGTGATTTCTAACTTTTTACACTTTAAGTTCTTACATTGATTTTCCCTGCCGTTCAATGATCAAACATTACAGATTACTAAACGGTTTAATAATTGCCTTTCCAAGTTTCTAGTTGTTTTTCATCAGAATTCTTTTTATTGAACAGTGCAAACAGAACTTTAGGTAAAATTAAAGAGTAAGGGCATTATGCAAAAGAAGGAATATCATACAAATTGCTTAAGTGATTAGGGAACTCTGAAAGGTCCTTGGTTCCTGAATGTTTTTGTTAACATTTTTAAAATATTATAAAGTTGGAAGCTGATATTTTGTTCATGTAACCCAATGTTTTACTTAGTGCAGAAATACTAATTAGAGCATCCTTAATAATTAGAAAGCTTCCCCTAAAATTCAAATATCTTCCTCTATCTTGAGAAAAATATTCTCTGACTTGTGGAAGTTGTTACTTCTTCTGACTGATACCATTTTAGGTCAAGGGTATTCAAACTTGGCAAGTTTAAGACTTGTGGACTTCAACTCCCAGAATTCCTGAGCTAACATGACTGGAGGAGGAATTCTGGAAGTTGAAGTCCACAAGTGTCAAGTTTGAAGACCCCTGCTTTAGATACTTGGAAAATGGTGAGATGTGTGCTTTCAGATTTTTTTCCCCCAAGGATAAACAAATTTTATTCAATCATTCCTCATGACAAATTTCAATCCCCGATAAATCTTAATACTTTTCTTTGGAACTGCATTAGTTTTTCTGAATATTTCTTAAATTGTAGCTCCAAAAACTGGACATTGTATTTGTGATGGGATCTCACCAAGATGGAAATGTAACAGAACAATTTTCTTTTGATCTGAATGCTATAATTATGTTAATGCAACCTAAACTTACACTTACCCTTTTAGTATCCATGTTGCATTGCTGATTCATATTTAGTTTGGACAACTTCAAGATTTTTTTTCACCAAGCTTTGTTTTCTCCACTTTATATCATTGCATTTTGTACATTGGTAAGAACTTTGCATTTGTCCATTAAATTTCATTTTGTTTTCTGTTATTAAAATAATTTTGAATATTGCTTCTGTCTTGTAAAGTGCTATTTCACCAGTTTTGTGTCATGTAAAAAATTGATAAATATTCCCTCCATTTGGATCATTATTGAAAATGTTGTAGATTGCTGGACTCGGGAGGTTGTGGACTTTGTGGCATCTGATTTAATACCTCCCTCAAATTTTATGAGGAACCATTGATGAGTATTCTTTTAGTAGTCTTTTGAAGTTCTATAATATCATAGATTACTTTAAAAATATTTATTGATATATTATGTTTACATCATTTTTACTGAGAAAGTTGCCTAATATAAAAGACTTGTTCTTGACAAATACATGCTGATTTCTGATAATCATTTCTGTTGTTTTCAAGATGCCTATAAATCACTATATCATTTGCTCTTAAATTTTTCAAAATATCAACATTAAATTGCATAGTTTGCTATTGCCTAAAAGTTCAGAACTATTCTGACAGATTGTTACCTTACGTGAATATGGAACTGTTTGCAAAATGCTTCCTTATTGATAATATTAGTATAAAGTTTTAGAAACAATATGTTCAGGTGACATGTTTGGAAGCTAAGTAGTTTTGATAAGTGAGAATATATAGGTCATCATCTTTTCTCCTAACCTAGTTATTTAAATAAGGAATCAAGCTTGTTAAAGGTTATGTGTGTCTGAGACAAGACCTGCCATTGTTCAATTTAGTCATATGATAGTGTAGAAGTATACACTACTATACAGTACACTAGAACACAGGTCGTCCTCAACTTAAGACCACAGTTGAGTCCAAAATTTGATCTCGATTTTACAACCACTTTTATGATGGTCACTAAGTGCAACCTATTTTATCAATGGATATTTTTCATTGTATTCAGCTCTCAAAAATTAACCATTATGTATACATGTACATGGCATGATAAACTAATCTTGTGAGTTTACCAGATGGCCTAGGGAACAAAGCTGTTCCAGAATCTGGTAGTCCTGCTAGAAATACTTTGAAACCTCCTCCCAGAGGGGAGGAACAGAAACAGACCATGAAGTGGGTGTGGGGTCTCTAATAATGCTTCGAGTTCTAATCTCATAGTGCTTGTAAACAGTATCCTGAATAACGGGAAGCGAGCTTCCTATAATGTTCTCGGCTGTCCTCACTACTCTCTGTATGGACTTTCTATCTGAGGCTCTGCTGCCACTAAACCAAACGGTGATGCAGTTTGTTCAAATGCTGTCGATCGTGCCTCTGTAAAAAGTGGCCAGGACAGAAGGAGAGAGATGTGCCCTCCTCATCCGATGCAGGAAATGCAGGCGCCAGTTTGCAAACGCTTCACAAAGGATGATGTGTGAGGAGACCACTTCAGATTGTTCGCTATCTGCACCCCCAGATATTTAATACTGTTGACCTTTACGGCTGCAGCCTTGATACAAACTGCAGCAGAAAGTGCAGCCTTTGGGGCCCTAGAGTGATCCATATTACATCCTTGCTCTGCGAACTGTCCTAGCTATGGTCTGCTTCTGAGTGCAGTTGAAGGCGTTGGTTGTGACCTTTATAGCTCTTAAGGGCATAGGTCCAGGCTACCTGATGAACCCTTGGTGGGGGTGCTTTGCAGAGCTTCATCTTTTATCACAATTACACCTATTACTGGGTGTTCAGGGCAGCAGCTCAGGAGTTCATGGCTACCATGACGGTTATCATTCCTGGCTGAACTCGAGACAGTGATCACACTTCAGATGTAATCTTGTTGGAGCAGTGGCAATGGAATAGGGTGGGATAATTGTCAATATCCCTTTTGTCATGCTCAGATCATACCCTGGTGGCCTTGAGATTCTCTTGTGCAGGGAGGCCAGATCTGTTTCAATAGTCTGCCCTTGGTGACTGACGGATTGGTTTGGATTTCAAAGGGAGCTGGGGGAGATTCCGGGGATACTGTTGCATGTTCCTACTGAGGTTCTGGCCACAGCCTGGAACCAGGAGGTAGCTGCACCCTGAACAGGATCACACCTGTGCACACCTCTTCCTGGCCCATCAGTCCCAACATTCGCCGTGGTTCATGAGGAAGTGAGGATGCCTAAAAGGGCCAAAAGATGACTAGAGTGCTGCTGGAGGAAAACAAAGAACAAACCTGAGCAAATACAGAACATAGAATAACAGAGTTGGAAGGGACTGTGGAGGTCTTCTAGTCCAACCCCCGCTTGAGCAGGAGGCCCTATACCATTTCAAATAAATGATTGTCCAGTCTTTGTCCAGTGATGAAGGCAAGTAGTTCCATTGTACAGATTGCTCTCACCATTAGGAAATTTCTCCTTAGTTCTAGGTTGTGTCAGCTGGTGCTCCGTTCAAAATCCAAGAAAGAAATACTTAGACTCTTGTAATTAGAGAAAAGATACCTTTTACTGGAAGTCAAGTGGTAGCAACAAGAGAATTCTGAATCTGAGGAAAAAGGCACGTACATCACATATATCAAGGGAGTGAAATGTTCCCACCCCCAATAGTTCCAACGGTTCTTCCAATTAAAAGTTGTGAACCTCATCATGTGGGCATCTTCAGGTGGTGATGATTAGTTGACCTTGGCTTACTCAGATAAAGGTTTGCAGCTGCGCAGAGAAGAGAAAGCTAAGCAAGACATAGAAACCCTCCTCAGTTTATACAATATTAGTAACACCTCCAGCTCACTTCCCATACTCCCCCCCCTCCCCCTCCGCGCTACTCATGACAGCCAGAAAAAAGCAAAGCAAAGGAAGATCTTGAAGGCTGACAGGTTGCTTTGCTCCTTGGTTAGTTTCCATCCATTGTTTCTTGTCCCTTTTGATGCTTTGGAAAATAGTTTTTTTTCTCCCTCATCTTTGTAGGAGTCCCTCTAATATTGGAACACTACTATCATATCTTCCCTAGTCTGTCTTTTCACTAGACTAGACGTACCCAGTAATACCCTGTAATCGTTCTTTGTATGTTTTAGCTCCCAGCCCCTTAATCGGGGGGGGGGGGGGGTTCTACCGGTTCGCCCCTATTCACTAGAACCGGTTGTTAATATTCTAAGCAGTTCGGAGAACTGGTTGTTAGAAGAAATTACTGGGCTAATCCTGTAAGGAAGGCAGGAAGGAAACATTCTGGTGTTGCTTACAGAGACTGCCTCTCCATTAACCCTTTTTACATTCTTGGCAGGACTAGACTTCTTGTCTCAGGAACTTCTCTGGAGTTTTTTTCCTCCTTTGCTGGTACTTTGCTTGTGTGGAGTGACCATTCAAAGTTACAATGGCACTGAAAAAAAATGACTTATGACCATTTTTCACACTTACAACTGTTGCAGAATCCCCACAGTCATGAGAGGCCAGGTGAGGAGACGCGTGCCTAGATGTGAGTGATGTTGAGTTGGCCACGCCCAGCCAGTCACATGACCACCAAGCGATGCCCACCAACTAAGCCACGCTCGTAGAACCGATTGTTAAAAAATGTGAATCCCACTCCTGCCCTTAATCATTCTTGTTGTTCTTCTCTGCTCCCTTTCCAGAGTCTCAACATCTTTTTTATATTGTGATGACCAGAACTAGATGCAGTATTTCAGGTGTTTTGTAAACAGGTCAAAGCTGCTACTAAGGCCACCTTGTGGTGGGAAGAGCAGCAACCTACCCTTATTTCCCTGCCACTTACTGCACCTGCAGAATGTTGCCTGTTGGCCTTGTTCAAAGTTACCTGATTCCTGAGAAGGAGGGTTCAGAGGATCATGTTAGGGGCCGCACGGAGGAGTTTGTGCAATATCTGACAGATAAAATTGCTCTGATTCAGTCTCTAGTCCAAGTGTGGAGCATGTCCGGGGTAGGGACTTGCCCTGTTATCTGGGAGCAGTTTGATCTGAGGAAATGGAGGAAGGTCCTTGGGGCTGTTAGCACAACTACTTATTAGATCCCTCTCCAACCTGGTTAGTGAAAGCTCCCAGGATGGTGTGCAGAATCTTATACCCCTAAAGGAGGCCGTGATCCCTCCTTAAGAAACAATCTTTAGATCTCACTCTACTTTTTAGGGAAAGGTGATGGAGAAAATAGTTGCTTGGCAGCTCCACAGGGTCCTGGAAGGTACAGATTATCTCTCTCCTTGACTTCTTGGCTTTCAGTGCCATTTACCACTGTTGGAGTGGCTTTGGAGTTTGGACTAGGTGGTGCAGTGTTGCAGCGGTTCGGTTCCTTTTTCCACGGCTGGGAGAGAGAAATCCAGCTTATGGCTGTTCCTTTCTGGGGCACTGCAGGATTTCTCTCCCTTCCTTTTTGACACTTTCACGAGTGAGAGAGATCATCCAACTCCATGGGATGAGATAACGCTGCCAATACACAGCTTTCCATCTCTATGGCAGCCCTTCCAGAATGCATGGAGACCGCAAGGGCCTGAATTGAGGATAGCAGGGTTCAAGTGAACCCAGATAAGAGAAATGGAGCTTTATCCTCTCTAATTCTGGATGGGGTGGCCCTGCCCCAGGGATTCTCCTAGGTTCATAATTCAGTTGTGGCAGTTGTGACTAGAAGAGCCTCTGCACAATTTTGAATGGTACATCAACTGTGTCGTTCCTAGATTGTGCGACTCTGTACTCAGTCATTCATGCCTTGGTCATCTTCCATTTGGATTGCTGCAACATGCCCTACATAGGGCTACCCTTGAAGAGTATTTGGAAACTATAGTTGGTCCAGGATTCAATAGTGTATACGGTTTTGCAGAACCTTAGGATGGCACATTGCAACACCACCGTTACACGAGTTACACTGGTTGCTAATCTGCTTCTGGGCCCAATTCAAGGTGGTGGTCATAACCTTTAAAGCCTTTTATGGCATAAGTCCAAGACTGTTCTGTATTCTCAGGCGCCAGACTTTTTGTTTTATGGCTCTTATTACTGCATTGTTAGCTGCTCAGAATTCTGTTCAAGATGGGTCTCCATACAAATAGTTTACATAAGTAATTGTTTAAACAAATTGTTTAAATAAAATCAATATGTAAATGAAGCCTTAAGTGCCTGATCAGCATTTATTATATATCGGCTTAGGGAAAATTAAGGATAATGTGAAATGTAAAATAAAATAGGTGTAAGCTGAAAATGGAAATAATAGAGGATAAAGAATTGAAAACTTATGTATGGATGAAATGATATTGAGATTGAATTAATAAACTGAAATATGAAATGCAAATTTATTTAAAGATGAGTGAAATGGATAATGATATGAGTTAATACACTGCTGTTCTTTGTTCATTACATAGTTGAATGTGCTGACAACAAAATCACACAAAAATTATCCATGGAAATCAAATTTAGCAACCTATGGAGGTCTGGATTTGGAGTTACACTCAAAATTAAAATGGAAAAAAACACTACAGGCTGATCCAACTTTGATGTAATGTCCTTAAAATAAGTCAAAATGAGGCTCAGTAGTGTGTGTGGCCTCCACGTGCCTGTATAACCTCCCTACAACGCCTAGGCATGCTCCTGATGAGGTAGCAGATGGTCTCCTGAGGGATCTCCTCCCACACCTGGACTAAAGCATCCCCCAACTCCTGGACAGTCTGTGGTGCAATGCGGCGTTGGTGGATGGAGCGAGACATGATGTCCCAGATGCGCTCAATTGGATTCAGGTCTGGGGAACGGGCAGGCCAGTCCATAGCATCAATGCCTTCATCTTGCAGGAACTGCTGACACACTCCAGCCACATGAGGTCTAGCATTGTCTTGCATTAGGAGGAACCCATGGCCAACCGCACCAGCATATGGTCTCATAAGGGGTCTGAGGATCTTATCTCGGTACCTAATGGCAGTCAGGCTACCTCTGGCGAGCACATGGAGGGCTGTGCGGCCCCCTAAAGAAATGCCACCCCACACCATTACTGACCCACTGCCAAACTGGTCATGCTCGAGGATGTTGCAGGAAGCAGAACGTTCTCCACAGCGTCTCCAGACCCTGTCACATCTGTCACATGTGCTCAGTGTGAACCTGCTTTCATCTGTGAAGAGCACAGGGTGCCAGTGGCGAATTTGCCAATCTTGGTGTTCTCTGGTAAATGCCAAATGTCCTGCACAGTGTTGGGCTGTAAGCACAACCCCCACCTGTGGACGTCGGGCCCTCATGGAGTCTGTTTTTGATTGTTTGAGCAGCCACATGCACATTTGTGGCCTGCTGGAGGTCATTTTGCAGGGCTCTGGCATGTTCCTCCTGTCTCTCCTTGCACAAAGTCAGAGGTAGTGATCCTGATGCTGGGTTGTTGCCCTCCTACGGCCTCCTCCACATCTCCTGATATACTGGCCTGTTTCCTGGTAGCGCCTCCATGCTCTGGACACTACGCTGACAGACACAGCAAACCTTCACAGCTCGCATTGATGTGCCATCCCAGATGAGCTGCACTACCTGCGCCACTTGTGTGGGTTGTAGACTCCATCTCATGCTACCACTAGAGTGAAAGCACCGCCAGCATTCAGAAGTGACCAAACCATCAGCCAGAAAGCATAGGAACTGAGAAGTGGTCTGTGGTCACCACCTGCAGAACCACTCCTTTCTTGGGGATGTCTTGCTAACTGTCTCTGCTTTCTACCTGTTGTCTATTTCATTTGCACAACAGCATGTGAAATTGATTGTCAATCAGTGTTGCTACCTAAGTGGACAGTTTGATTTCACAGAAGTGTGATTGACTTGGAGTTACATTGTGTTGTTTAAGTGTTCCCTTTATTTTTTTGAGCAGTGTATATCAGATTAACGGAAATGAAAGTATGACTGTGTACAAGTGTTATAATCGGGAAACATGTTGCTCACGTGAAAAGATGTATAAAATTTTTTTAAAAAATATTTTGGAAAAAAAATAAGTGCCTGATCATATATGTAGATGTCTGCAGATAGAGGTGCATAAATGATAATTTCTACTAGGAAAATGGAAAACGTTGTCAGCTCGGATACCTTGAAGCTTCTGAATTTGAAACAAAACATTCCATAGATAAGGACAAGCATTTTATTTTGCATCTTCTACCATAAAGAATGGTAACTCACATGTAAGCCCTAATTTTTGATTTTGCATACTAAGAAGTATGTAAAATAAGTGGTGTGATAATTCATGTTAAGTGTTATTTGCTGATTGTTGTATAAAATACGTGCCAAGAAAGTAATATTGCAACCTAATTGCAAGCAGTGGAAATGATAGTTAAATAGAAACAAGCATACTTTTGCAGTCTGGACATTGTTTAACATTTATTTGAAAGAGTCATTACCTTGGCTAAAGTTAAATGTAACAAATAGCTATTTTGTAAATTCAGTAGGTAATACTTAATGTCATCTGTCACCTCATTGATTGTATTTCTGGGGTCATGGACTGAATAATATGGGAACAAAGTTTCCGTTGTTCCTTGGTAGAACAATAGAAACATTTTGAATTTTTTCTTTCCATAACATGAAATATTCTGAACTTCCAAAAGAAGTTTAGAATGGGACCGTTTTTTCATTCTCAGAACAGCCTATTTCCCCCTATTTTATGCATATCAGATTTCTTTGTTTGGTTGAGATACAGAGATACTTCATTCTGTAATACCAAAAGGGATATATTCAATGGTGCGTCTTTTTTTTTTTAACAGTGAAAGCAAATTGAATACATTGGTGCAGAAGCTTCATGACTTCTTGGCTCACTCATCAGAAGAATCGGAGGATGCAAATTCTCCTCCAAGACTATCAATGAGCAAAAATATAGGTAAAACTTATCATACTAAAGCTGTTAAGATTAGTAGTGTTTAGAAGATGTATTTTCTGATACCACACAGAATTGTATAGCTGGGAAATGCTGTTACAGTATGACAGTTATTGCTGTCTTATTTTAATAAACATAATAAATTTATGACTGAAATATCAATTCCTAATAACATTTGGAAAATAGGAAATGTTGGTATTTCCATTGTTATATTTGAATTTTATAATGTGCTGCATTGTTTTTCTGCCAATTTTATTTTCAACTATTACTGCTTATGTCAATTTCTTGGTTCTTTATTTACTTTTTTATTATTTTTATTTCTGTGCAGCTGAAATCTAAAATTTTGGCAGGTTATATAGAAAAATACAAGCATCCATAGTAAAAAAAAAAAAAGATACACACACATAAATACATTTCACATACTCTAGCAGTGATTTTTTAAAAATTTCAGTAACTATTGGTATGGATTTAAATATGAGTTACTTCGATATGGGAATTGGTTTCTCAGGACCACACTGGATATGCAGTGTATTTAATTTTCTTTTTAAAACTATAGCAGTTATTTTAAAATTCATGTAATATCAAAAAGAAGGTGTCACAGAAGGGGAAACATTTTTGTTTCGTACCAGCAAGAAATGTATTGTGGCGCCTAGATCAGCCAACATTTTGGATCATGTTGTAATAAAGTGTAATTATGTTGATTGTGCTTGGTGAGTTTCTTGCAGACGTTTCATTACCAAACTAGGTAACATAATCAGTGCTAGAAGGGAGAGTGGGGTTATAGTTTTTACAGTGTTTATACTGTATATTGTAGATTGGAGTCGCCCACCTTTTGGACCTCAGGGACCACCAAACTCATAATTTTAAATCCCAGAGACCTTGGGGAAATTCCCCAAAAAAGTCTGCAGGAAAATTCCCCCACCCCGTTTTCCTACTGATCAATCATTCTTTATGTGGGATCGAACACAGAATACCATCTCCAGCTCCATTCTCATGGGGGGGAAGAGAGAGAGAGACTTTTGGCTTCATGCAAGGAAAGCAGCAGCAGAAGTCTGTCTTTCTCTCCCCCAAATTCTGCCAGAAATGAATCTTTGAGAGACTTGTCGCGCCAGTGCAGGCTCTTGGAGCAGGAGGCCTTGCAGGGTCCCAAGGATTCATTTCTAGTGGAGTTTTTTCTTGTGGACCACTAGTGGTCCCTGTCCTACTGGTTGGCAACCCCTGTTGTAGATGACTCCTGTTTTTTCTGGGGCTGCTCGATCTTTTGGTTTATTTAGGCTGCTTTGGAGAGCTTTGGTTTGTATGGTTGATGCCATGTAAATAGAGTGTTGGTGGTTTTTGAGATGTTTTTGGTGCATGACATCCTTTTCAAAGCTTGTGTTGGTTGAGTTATGGTAGGTTGAGTAATTAGGCACTTTTTGATAAAATTATATGGTTATCCATTTTGTTGGAAGATCCAGCAGGCCCAGATGAAAATGTAAGAGTCATCTACAACATGCAGTGTAAGGAACAGACACTATTGTAGGACAAAGAGGCAGAAGACTAGTGGAGTGCATCCATGAACACCAACTAGCAGACAGAAAACATAAAACTTAATTTCACAACACATAGACAGACTTGACCAGTATATAAAAATAAGAGCAAAGCCTACTTCTTTCTAGCATTGATGATGTTACCTAATTTGGTAATGAAATGTTTGCAAGAGAGCTCAGAGAGCATCAAGAACCCTACAGTTCAATCCTGAGTCACAAATATTTTCTTCTATTGGTAGTCATGTTAGTTGTTCTACATTTTGATTCCCTGCTCTCCCCCGCCTCCCAAACCACCTAGTGGGGTGTTAGGTGGTGGACAGTGCAAGTCTGGTGTTCCTTGCCCCTCCCTCTTCTGCAAGGCTTTATACATTGAGCACCTCTCCCATCAACATGGTGTAATAGTGAATAGCCTCATAAATATAAGTTTGAATATTTTGAACAATTATTATAGTTTTTTAAATGTTGCTATGACATGTTTGTATGTTTCTTGTAGATAGTGACAGTATGCCTGGAAATATTCCAGCCCCAGTGGAAAACAACAAAGAAGAGGTAAGAATAGAAGATAGTAATTGATACAGTAATAATATATTGATATAATAATACATGGGAAATTATTTGATAATTCAGCTTTCAAGTCACTTTTATTAGATATGTACAGATTGCTTTGAATTTGAGTTGTTTTGAATCCTGAACATTTCTTTTAAGTTTTAAACACCTAATTCTAAGTACTAAATAGCTCACCTTAAATACAAAACAGATTTTTTTGTCCATTTTTGTTTTAAGCAAGAAACACTTATGAATGATTGAAATGGGGCATTTCAAATGTTATGCATTTCTATTTATTACTATTGAAACATGAAAAGATGCACCTTAGTTTTCAGGTAAACTTGGTAACCTTCAAAAGTTTAGGGAGGGATTGTTATTGTAAGATGCCCGAAACAATTTTTCTCAAGCAATCATTTGTGAAGTACTCTAACACTATGTATACCAGAGTGTCTTTCTAATCAAGCTGTCTTTGAACTCCTGATGACTTTGTGGATGCAATCATGTAGTTCGTTTGGCACCATTATGGACGTGGTTTGCCATATTCTTGTTCAGTTATTTTTTCAACTTCCCAATCTAGTCTAGTTGCCCCTGACGTACTAACTAGTCTTGATCCTGCTTAACTTCTAACTTCAAAGAAGCGCCCCTTCTTTGTTTGCGTGCTTGCATTTCTTTGTATGTATGTATGTATGGTATTAAGCTTTGTTTGGGTATTTTCCCATGTCATTATACTTGTGCTTTTAAAGTTGTAGCAACGTTTCGGCAGAATCTCACCTGCCATCATCAGGCTTCTGTATTGTGTTCGTCTGTGAGATAGATAGATAGATAGATAGATAGATAGATAGATAGATAGATAGATAGATAGATATAAACATATATTTAAAAACAGCTACGTGAATAAACTTGCAAGGATAGCAAAACTTATTTTTCCTGTTTTTCCTAGTATTTTTCTTTTATTGAAAGGCTTGTGATAACAAGAAGTCTAGGCAGGAAATATATTTTTTCACTTAGAAACAGCAATTTAAAGCAGTGCAAACAAAAACCCCTCTCACAGCACAACAGTGTTTCTGTTTCACAACAGAAAGAGAAATTTCAGATAGAGATCCCTCCAAGCCTCCACACTCCCACCAGAATGCCAGTGTCCCAACAGAAGTATATGGGAGCTGACAGTGAGGTAGGTTGAGTTGAGAGAGAGTGAGTGAGTGGCCCTGTAGTTGAGGATGGCCTGGAACCTCAGCCTTCCCACTTGGATTCCAATACCATAACTCTATTCTGCTGCTGTATCATGTTCAGGAAGACTGTCTCTTTGAGATCTGCTCCACCTACGTTGGCAGTACAAAATTGTTACCTTCTGGTTTTATACTTCATGTACATACAATAGGTAGTTCCAATTTCCAAGGACTTTAGTATCCTAAAAATGCGCCTGTGTTTTGAACACTCTGTCTTGACAGGCGTAGGGTGCAGAGACATTCAAAGGAGTCATAACAGCACTTAGGCACTCCCCTTCCCAAATAAAACATACATTTCTAGTGGGTATGCTAGGCTTTTCAGCCACTCAATGTGCGAAACTATTCTAACTGAATGTGGATATAAGCACTACATGTAGTCCTTGTGGAATGTCTACTCTTTCAGTAACCATTTGAAATCATGATGGTGCTGAATGAGAGGTATTGCAACTCCCAAGTGTGTCTGGCAGCACCTTGCAGGCCCGCAATCACCATTTGCGGTTCTCCTCCATGCTGCATCAAGAGCCCAGGATGAGTTAACTCCTTCCTATGATGTCATAGCTGAGTCTGTACTAAGATATAAAAGCCAGCCCCCGAGAGAGACCCCAGCTTTTGATTCAGCTCCTTTCAGTCAGTAGCTGTGTCTCTGAAAGAGTTCTGTTAGATAGCAATCACCAGCGATATTCAGTACTTTTTCCTTGCTTCAAGCAGCTCCCAGGGATCTGGGCAGCTGCTCTTCCAGAGAGCAGGGCTCTTTCTCTCTCTCCTGCAAGTTGGGAGCAGCTTTACAGAGCTCTCTGCAGGCAAGCTGGGCATCGTCTGCAGACCTCCCCCACGCCTGCAGTTTGGAGGGATCATAAACACGATCGGCAAACTGATAAGAGCTCCAGCCAGCTGATCGTGTAGCTGGTTGCTGTGTTTTTCCCTTGCTGACTTCGCTCAGGGCTCTGTATAGCCTAAGGAGCAATTCTTCAATCTTGGAGCCTGTTTTCCTATAGTCAGTGGCCATCTTGGATTCAAGCCTTCCACCACGAGGTGAGCGGCCATTTTGTAAGCCCGGGGGCCATTTATACCCTAAGGGGCTTAAAAGCAAAATTTCTAAACAGCTTCTTTCCAACGCGAGAGCCTTTATTTTACAAATGGAGCAAGATAAGGCTCTGGCAGAGCTTTCCCCCCACCAGTGGAACAGTCTCTTAAGCCCAATAGGAGAAAAAGACGTAGGCAACGCACCCAATCAGTCTAGAGGGAGGTGGCTGCTAAAATCAAAGCTAAGGCTCTAGCCCTTAAGAAGGCAGCTCAGGCTGAATTGAAGGCAGAGAAGCACAGGCATGCAGCTCTAGAGAGGCAGTTCAACAGAACTATTCAACCGAAGGGAGTGCAACTACAGCGTGTTTCAGGTGATACTCGTGGGCCCCAACCAAGCCCTCCCAGGGGAGGAGAAGTTATCTATGAGCCTTTTCATCCTCCATCCTGGTCTCCTGAGGCTCTTGCTGTACAGTCAGATCCTCAGGATTTAAGCAGATCTGGGCCTTATTTCCAACAGGCTTCTGTGCCCTATGCTCCTCCCCCTTCCTCCAGGCCTTGAACCTCTCCTCAATCTAGGCCTGAAGCCATCTTCACTCCCACAGCATCGGGCCTCCTGCCTTCGGCCTGTACCTTTGAGCATAGACCAAGGGATATCCAAGATATCTCATCAGCCATTAGGCAGGGATTGGCTGAAGGCTTCAAGCAAATTCTTCAACCTCTGGAAAGGGTTCAGGCCTTTCTCAATCTATAAGTTCCTTGCCTCATCATCCTGATTTACACAGGCCTCAGGACCTCAGGGTCCATTCTTCTCTACCAGAATGGGAGAAGGTTGATGAGGAAGGAAGGCCTTCGCCATCTGAACACAGTTACTCCTCTCATTCAGAGTGTGAAGAGGGTGAGATTTTTGACCAAAATCTTTCAGAGGAACAGGATTCTCGCCCAGAGCAGACATCCTCTGCATTGGTCTTCAAACCTACTCTCTTCAGACCATTACTCAGCAAGGCCTTGGTCACTGCCAAGCTGTCGCCAGAGGAAGTGGCTCCCAAGCCACAAGGAAATCCCTCTAGCCAAGGGGATTCGCTCTTCTCCAAGCCTGTAGTGCATGCAGAAGTTTTGCCTTCTCCCATTTTGTTCCTGGACATGGTTAAGGAACAGTGTGCTTCTCCTTCGGCAGGTCCTTGCCCATCTTCTCTAGATAAGCGTTTCTACAATGTCAATGCAGCTCTGGACAATGCCCTGAAAGTGCCTTCTGTTGACATTCCGGTTCTGGCCTCGTTCTCATCTTCTGGCACTCCCACGGAGCGAGAAGATATCCTGAAACCGGATGATAAATGTTCCGAACAGACCCTCAAGTGCAATCACCAGGCTGCTGCTTGGGCTATTCGGGCTTCAACAGCAGCATCCTTCTTCACCAGGGCATCCATACGGTGGCTGCGCCAACTCCAGAATAGATTGCCTGCTTCTGACCTTCGGTCTCACCAAGACCTTAATAAAATTATTGCAGCGGCAGAATTCACTACGGATGCCACTCTCAATTCCGCCAAATTTGCATCCAAGGCCATGGCATCTTCTGTAGCAGCAAGAAGACTTTTATGGCTCTGAAATTGGCAGGTGGGGTCACGCCAAAAATGGAAGCTGGCTTCAGTTCCTTTTGCAGGTGATAAGCTTTTTGGTGATGCTCTGGAACCTTATCTCATCGAAACCAGAGATAAACGTAAAATTCTCTCTTCCTCTGGGAAGAAAGCCGACTATCGCCCTGCTCCTTATTGCCCTCCTGCCTTCCAAGCGGAGACCTCATCTCGCTTCCCACGCCTGGGTGCTCAGTACTATTAGGTCAGGGTTACAATTGGACTTCCTAACCCCACCCCACCCAAAAAATTTTGATCTGCCCTGTGTCTCGGGACATTTCCAGGCAAGCCCTCATGAATCAGGCCATTCAGCACCTTCTTGAAATCAGGGCTATTCAACCTTTGCCCTCCCGTCTCAACAGGGACGTGGGCTTTACTCTCGCCTTTTCATCATTCTCAAAGCCTTGGGGGTGGCGAGCCATCCTGATCTAAATTTCTCAACCAATTTGTAAAATACAGGCGATTTAAAATGCAGACTCTGCATTCTATTTTAGAAAGCGCTTGGGAGGGCGACCTCCTCTCTTCCATTGATCTCACTGAGGCTTACCTCCACATCCCAATTTGGCTTCATCATCGCCAGTTTCTCCGTTTCTGTTATCAGAATACCCATTACCAGTATCGAGCACTTCCCTTCATCCTCTCATCGGCTTCAAGGGTCTTCACAAAGGTTCTGGCAGCATTGGTGGCATCTCTGCATTCTATTCCAGTGAGGATCCAATGCTACTTGGATGACATTTTGATTTTTTCCCTCTTCTATCCTTGCGGCCCATTGGGATCTACAAATTACCCTGTCATGTCTCCAGAGCCACGGATTTTCCATCAACACCAAAAAGAGCCAGCTTTCTCCTACAACCAAATTGCAACACTTGGGAGCAGTCATTGACCATGTCGTGCCAGGTTTTCCTGTCCCCAGCTCGTGGAAAGAGCCTTGCAGAGATCATCAGCCAGATCCAGCAACATCAAATTGTCCCCCTGTCGCTGCTGTCCAAACTTCTGGGGAAGATGATTTCCTGTATTGGCATCGTCCCGTGGGCTCGGCTCCACTCCCGATCCCTCCAATGGTTCCTGCTTCCCTACCAACGAGCAGGAACCAGCCACTCATCCATCAAGGTCCCACTCCCGCCACAAATTCGGAGATCTCTCAATTGGTGGCATTCCCCATCTATCTGGAGGGGACTTCTGTTCAGGGACCCAGACAGGCTAGTGATAACCACTGATGCCAGCCTCCTGGGTTGGGGTTCCCATATGCAGGGCCAGATGGCTCAGGGCGTTTGGTCCAGATTGGAACAGGCCCTTCCCATAAATTGGCTAGAGGTCAGAGCTATTTTTCTGGCTCTCAAGCATTTCAGGCACTCAGTGACCGGCTCTCATGTTCTAGTCCTTACGGACAACACGGCCACAAAGGCTCATGTCAACCGGCAAGAGGGGATGAGGTCCAAAGCCCTCATGAGAGAGGCTCTATGGCTGGGGTTATGGGTAGAGAAACACCTGTTATCGATCTCAGCAGACCACATCTCCGGGGTCGACAACTCCCAGGTCGACTGGCTCAACAGGAGCCTAGTCGACCAGGCAGAATGGTCCATTCCTTCATCTCTATTCAGGGATCTTTCCCTCAGATTCGGAACACCGGAGGTGGATCTTTTCTCCACTCCTCAAAACGCCCAAGTCACCAGATTCTTCACCTGATTTCCTTGCCAGGGAGTAGAGGGGACCAATGCTCTTCGATGTAGATGGCCCAAGGGTCTCCTCTACGCCTTTCCCCCGCTCCCCATCATTCCGGCAGTAATCCGGAAGATGTTGGAGGAACGTGCGGCGCTTCTCCTCCTGGCACCCTATTGGCCAAGGAGGCCCTGGTTTGCGGACCTGGTCAACCTATTGGTGGCTTCTCCTTGGAGGATCCCTGCCCATCTAATCTCCCTTCACCAGGGGGCCCTGCTCCACCCAGAGCCCCAGTGGTTCAAGCTGACCGTGTGGCACTTGAGCGGCAGTGGCTAGAGGAGGCAGATCTTCCAGAAGGGGTCATCCTCACTATCCTGGCTTCTCGCAAACCTTCTACAAGGCGTATCTATGATGCCACCTGGAAGGCTTTTTCCCGATGGTGCCTCAAAGAGGGTCTTTCTCCTGCTTCAGCCCAGTTGGCAGAAGTTCTTAGTTTTCTTCAGCATGGGCTGGAAAAAGGTTTGGCCCTCAACACCTTACGCAGGCAGGTTGCGGCCCTCTCCTCAGTCCTTTCATGGGGTTTGCTTCCTTCCTTATCCCATCACACTTCAGTCAGGAGGTTTTTGAAAAGGACTTCCAACCTGCACCCTCCGGTGGTTCACAGGTATCCTTCCTGGGACCTTCATTTGGTCCTTAATGCCCTTACAAAGCCCCCCTTTGAACCCCTTAGAACTGTGTCTCTCTGCTTCCTGACTGTGAAGGTAGTGTTCCTTGTTGCCATCACTTCTGCCAGGAGGGTTTCCGAGCTTGCTGCTCTTTCCATCAGACAGGATCTTTGTTCCTTTCACAATGATAGGGTTGTTCTTCGTCTGGACCCCTCATTTATTCCGAAGGTTAACACCTGGTTTCACAGGTCCCAGGACATTGTTTTGCCTGACTTCTGTCCTCTCCCGCACCATGACTTAGAGCGGCAGTGGCACACGCTAAGCGTAAGAAGGGCTCTTAGAATATACATTAAGTGCACTTCCTCCTTCAGGAAGTCGGAAGCCATGTTTGTTTCCTTTTTCCCTTCTCACTTGGGGCACAAGGCCTCTTCTACTATTAGCAGGTGGGTCAGGTCTTGCATTGAGCAGGCCTACAAAGCTGCGGCTCTTCCAGTTCCCCGAGGTCTGACGGCACACACTACCAAAGGCGCGGCTACTTCTGCTGCCTGGGTGACCCAAGCATCCTTGGAGGAGATTTGTCATGCGGCCACGTGGACATCCCCGTCTCCTTTCATCAGACACTACCGTCTGGATGCTTTTGCCTTGGCGACTGCAGCCTTCGGCAGACGGGTGCTTCAACAAGTGGTTCCACAGTCGGTGTGATGAGCCAGATGAGGACCTGCCCATGGACATGCAAGCTTTAATATGTCCCATCCTGGGCTCTTGATGCAGCATGGAGGAGAATGGGCGTTGGCAGAAGTTACCGTGAACGCCCTTTCTATCTATGCTTCGAGAGAGCCCAGCCCCTCCCTTGATTCATCCAGAGAGGGTAAGACATATTTCTGTATTTATTTTGGGCTTTCAGAGACACCTTTCAGTCTGTCAAGTATCTTCGCCAAAGCTGGGGTCTCTCCCGGGGGCTGGCTTTTATATCTTAGTACAGACTTGGCTATGATGTCATAGGAAGGAGTCAACCCATCCTGGGCTCTCTCGCAGCATAGATAGAAAGGGCGTTCACGGTAACTTCTACCAACGCCCATTTCACTGCCAGCTTTTTCTGATAAGCAGAATCAGTGGTGATGCTGCGACTGTGGGATTTGCCTAAAGACAACCACAGGGACCACTGGACCTGCCATCCTAAGTTGGTGTGATCACATGACATCGCGCTTTATGTCTCTATTACTTAGTGACCAAGATCCCCATCCAGTCGAGGACTGCTAATATTTGGTTTGTTGATACATTCTTGTGAGAAAGATTTATTTTGACACAGAATTCGTTTTCTTTGTAACAGAAAGCAGGATTATTTTCAATAATTTCACCCATGGTTTTGCTTATTTATACAATGATTCTATGGTAACATCCAGCATACAAATTAGACACATTTATTTATTATTTATGAATATTTTTGCCTGTTCAAGGCAAATATTTACGTACATATATTTTTGCCTTTCCAAGTTTTTTTTAACACATCCAGTAATTGAAGCATTTCTTTATATAGTAATGAATAATATATTTGTAGCTGAACTTTTTATGATGTCTTAAGGATTGAAATACAGAAGTAATTTGCATTCAAAGAAATATCTGAGATGATATGCACAGACAGAGGAATAATGCTATTTTCATTTTGTATAAGAGGTTTGCATTTTTTCATATATAGGGTAGTAGCTCTTCTGAGAGATCCAAATCATTAGGATCATCACGCTCCAAAAGGTTAGTTGGTGTGTTTTTTAAATTTTAATTTGCCTTCTTCTTTGAATCAGGAGATTGACTATAAGAATTGATAATTATGTTCAGAGGTGATTTAACAGAAATATTATGGGGCACTTGATGGAGTATATTTTCTTGCACTTTTAAAAATAATTCATAATATTAATTTACTCATTGAATACAAATATTCTGAGATCTAAAATCCAGTTGCACAGAATTGACTGCAATCCAATTTTGATTACAAAAAAGATGTTGAGATTTTGAAAAAATACAAAGAAGAGCAACTAAGATGATTAAAGGCCTGGAGACTAAAACATGAAGAACGGCTGCAGGATTTGGGTTTGGCTAGTGGGGGGACATGATAGAAGTATTCCAGTATTTGAGAGTCTGCCACAAAGAGGAGGGGCTCAGTTTATTTTCCAAAGCCCGTGAAGGCAGGACAAGAAGCAATGGATGGAAACTAATCAAGGGGAGAAGCAACCTGGAATTAAGAAGAAACTTCCTAACAGTGAGAACAATTAACCAGTGGAATAGCTTTGCCTTCAGAAGTTGTGGGTGCCCCGTCACTGGAAGTTTCTAAAAAGAGAGTGGACAGCCACCTGTCTGAGGCTGGACTAGAAGACCTCCAAGGTCCCTTCCAGCTCTATTCTCATTGATTATGTGGAATTGTATATTATTATCAATTATAATTCTTTTAGTTGATTTTTTAAAATTCTTCATAAACTCTGTTAGATTCCTTGCATAAAAATATAATTTCGGGCTGTAATGCTGTGCAAAATTGGAGTTTGTAAAATTCTGTAATTTTGTTAAATATGTACACAGGACATAATTAATATTTGTCTTTGCTGCTCATTCAGAAAACCCACAGTTGTAACGAAATATGTTGGCTCAGATGAAGAACAGACTTTAGATGAAACCATTACTCAAGATATTTCAAATGAAAACTCGGAAAATGAAGTTGATATGAAAAGTTTGCCAAAAGGTAATTAATCTGTTAGTTCTGAAGTACTGTCAATATTAGAATATTTTGTTAGTCACTGAATAAACAATATTAGAATGTTTTGTTAGTCTATTCTTTCCTTTCTCTTCCATTTTGAAAATGCTGGCTGCCACTGATAAAAATAATGGATTCTCGTTCAAGTAGCAGCAGTTGACCTCAGGATATAAAGAACCGGGATAAGCGGTTCATTAATTTAAAGGTATATGACAACAAATTGTATACAAGTGTAACATAAATTAAAGTTTTGGAGCCATTAAAAAAATATTTCTAACATTTCACTTTTTAAAGCAAGCAGAATTAAGTAAGCAAGAGCCATTGGGTTATTCGGGTGTGGGGCCCAGCGGGGTGAGAAGCAGGCCGAAAGCCTGTGGGGATCCAATTGGTGGTGGGATGGAGTGAGATAAGTGGAGCAGTTCAGCTTCAGACTGAGATATCAGTAGCTTTTGGGGAGGGGTGGGGGGAGTCTACTGTAACTTTGAATGGTTGCTAAGCAACCAATTGTAAGTTGAAGTCTACTTATACCAGAGGTCTCCAGCCTTTTTCCGGCTTTGTGGACAGCAAGGGTGGGGAAGCGATGGTTTCCTGGAGCCACTTGTGCAAGTGGGGATACGCCCCCACTTCCGGGACCGCTCATGGCCTGGAAATGGGCTATGGCCTTGGGGTCCCCGACCTATACTTCTGCCGCTCGGTTTTCCCACAACAATAGCCTGTGAGGGGGGTTGGCCTGAGGGAAAGTAACTAGTTAGAGGTGATCAGAATAGCAAACAAATTGGAGGCACTTAATGGATAAATTGTAAGAGAATCTGCTATTTGGGAAGCTACAGCTAAAGAATTTTAATCAGATAAATCATCGAGTACCTGTATCAGGGAAATAATGCATAGATCTTCCACATGTAGAAATCATTCAATAGTATATCTGTATAGAAAACAACGGGGAGAGTTGAATAGAGGGAACATGTAGCATACATTCAATTAGATAATTGAATACTATTGAAAAAGGGATTTAAAATGCCTTTAAAAAAGTGATTGGTGTGATTTCTTTAGTATAATCTATCATGTAAGCATCCTTTTAAAGTGCCCACTGTACTTGCATTGGCAATCAGAGTTAATATACCTCTCTTGACTTTCATTCACTCCACTCCTGGTGGGGGATTAATGTATTCTTATTAAATAACCAACACCCAGGTGTTTCGAAGGCAGTAGCAGAAGCTTTATTTAAAGCCTTAGCTTACAGAAATTGGTGTATTGTGTGTTTGTGTGTGTATAGTTAACTTTATAAGGTTTCCTTTTTTTATATAGGTACTAATACATGTTATAAGCATTAATACATGTTAATGCATGTATTAATGGTGTGCTATATTTTTAAATTCTGTCACTTGGTCTGTGGTAAATAAATGGTAATATAACTCAAATGTTGGTATACTGAAGTATAGAAACACTGGATGTTGCAGATAATGTGTAATTGTATATTGCACTATATTTGAGTACTTCTATCTATATGTTAAATCATGTATTACCACATTTATTAGTGAACTATATAATCAATATATTGATGTCAGTATTTTGTCAAAAATACACAATGCTAATCATTATCTAATACCATGATACTGTGATACCATTTGTGCCCTGCATTAGTGTGAATGTACACGTACGAAAGATGAAGTAAGTGAACCTAATTCAAAGCAGGACAAAAGGCAGAGAGGTTATATACCCAGGAATATTTCAGCTTATGCTATCATATCATATATACAATTAATATTGGATATGATTCACAAAAAGTGGGTGAGACATTGGCACCCCATAAAAATACCAGGAGAATTGAAAAAGTCTGCCAAAGTAGGATTGGCAAAGCCTTCTTTTGAAGTTTTTTTTTTAAAAACCCTTTGGAATTATAGCCTTTCAAAGTCACACAAAGGTTGGATAATGTAGCTAACCTCAGGGTCCAATAACTGCATGAATACATGATTAAATTTGAATGTTGGAGTTCTGATTTCATAACATTTATTGTAATGTTTAACTATAATTTTTTTAGGAACAGTTGTAGTACAACCAGAGCCAGTACTTAATGAAGACAAAGATGACTTTAAAGGACCTGAATTTAGGAATAGAAATACTGCTAAACTAAAACCAGAAGCTCAGAAGAAGCGAGGAGGTAAAGTGTTACGAATTATGTTAAACTCTATGTTTAAAATGTTCCACATTAGTCATTACTTTGTGCATATATTGTATGTTGGTTTTCAGTGCCTTCTGGTTTCCTAATAGCATTAGTAATAGAATTCTTTATTGGCCAAGTGTGATTGAACACACAAGGAATTTGCCTTGCTCTCAGCGTACATAAAAGAAAAGATACATTCGTCAAGAGTCAAGAATCATCAGGCACAACACTTGATGATAGTCATAGGGTATAACAAGCAATCAAATCATACTAGGAAACAGTCAATATAAAGCGACAAAGTTACAGTCATACAGTTACAAGTGGGAGGGGATGGGTGATAAGGAATGATGAGAAGATTAACAGTAATAGTATAATAGGCAAGATAGCTTAATAAGAATTACAGTAATTGTATTGCTGACTGACACTTGGGAGTTAGGGTGGGCAATCTGATACCACAGAGATATAAGAGGACTACAAACTCTTTTTTCCTGTGGCACCAGCTGCCCTGCTGTCTGCTAGAAATCAGCATCATACTTCCTTTACATTTTGAGATGAGAGGAACATAAAAAAGATAATCCAAAATAATCTAAAAGCAAAATCACCCAGTTCCTCCAAACTAGCTCAAGTTAAAAAACAACAACCTGTCTCTGTTCACCTCTCTTATTTTGTATCATTTTAAAACCCAAAAGAAATCTCAGTGTGCAGAAACTTAATGTATCAGGTGTTGGTTAGGAAAAAGCTATTGAAGAAAAGAGAAATATTTTATCAGCAGCTTAATGAATTTTTAGAGAGCTAATTGCTCTTAGGAGTATACGATCTGAAAGAGTTACTGGATTCCATGTCCAGACATGGGCGCTTCCACCATGTACCATACCACGAGAGAACCTGCTTATGTGGTTCATCTGCCATTGAAGATATTTCCCACATCTTGTTCAACTGCCAAATATATGGCCCCATTAGGCTTAAATATTTATCATTTCTAACTGGATTTATCTAACTAATATTTATTTCTAATGATAAATATTTATCATTTCTAAGAACAGCCCATTGGGAATCAAACCATAGATTCTTATATTTCCTCCGGGCCTCTAATGTACACATCATCCGTAGGACTGCTAAGTTTATAATCAAGGCAGCTGTCCTAAGAACCCAATGCATTGAACAAATTGGTGTATCCTGCAAGGGTGATCTATCCGATTTTTAACTCCCTGGTTTTCCACATATGTTTTTATTAGTGTATTCTTATATATCTAACTTACCTGCATTTTGTCTTGTTATATATTTATGTTATGTTACTGATAAGGTCTTATGACTATACAATAAACCTCTTACATTGCTGTTGGGAAGTGTGTATTGGATGATGTAGTTTCTTATTTTAATGGTGTGCAAAATGTTTCTTGGAGAAGCATTTTCTGTATATCTGATGTACAAAATTAATGAGCATAGTTGCTCATTAATTGTTTGCTCTTGCCACTTAAAGGAAGAACCACCTGCCATAAATCTTTCTTATCGTCCTATAATGTAGCTCAGTATGCGTGTAGAATCTGCAACCTGAGAAAGTTGTGTATGGACTGACTTGATGAATTAGAAATGTTTTGTGAATTACAAAACCAATTGTGAGACTGAAGCACAATTCCCATGCATATAGAAATCAGGCAAATCAGGAGAACTACGTAGGCTTGAAATTTTGATATATAAATATTATTTTGAAAATGTGAAATGCATTCTTACTTAGAAGTTGAAACTTCTTATTTTTGTTCAGTTTGGGATTTACCTTAAAAGCGTATTAATCCTGTTGTCTTTATAAGTTATATAGCATTTATATGTAAATTTTTACGTGTATCTTTTTATTATTAATATATATAATTTAAAAGATACTATACGGTTAATCTCTACTTAGAAATACTTATATTATGATACTGAATTACAATTATAAAAATGTTAAGTGTAGGTGAATGTGTTGAAATGGAAGCTAATAATTTTTATCTTTTAACACATTTTTTGTTTAATAGTATTTTTCTACATGCCTTGTAATAATCTCCAATTTAGCGTCTCCCACATGTGCTTGATAATGTGACACAAATTGTGCCATTTATATGAAGAATCTCTTTTCAAAATTATACCGGATAAAATGTGTTAAAATAATATTTTACAGAAAAAATGTAAAGCTTCTAACAGATTCTCATTCTCTTTCTCTTTCTCTCTCTCTCTCTCTCTCTCATAGAGGAAGGGCTTCATGGAATTGTTAGCTGTACAGCTTGTGGTCAGCAGGTGAATCATTTTCAAAAAGATTCTATCTACAGACATCCAACATTGAAAGTTCTTATATGTAAGGTATATATATCTATATATTCTCTCTATCTCTGTGCATTGGCATTCTCATTTATTTACCAATAAACTGAAAATAATTTTATTGAAAATCCACTTTTTGTGTGTATGCAGTCATGCACTGATTTTTGTCTTCTGCGGCATCATCACTTTAAACGCCTCACGAAGGTACAGATTTTGGAATAAGACAAAAATAACTTTTGAAACAAGAAAATATAGATAGTTATATGAAGCATCTAGGCAGTTACTGAAGTCTTTTCCATCTCTGGTCAAAAGAGATCTGATGCATTCAGAAAGGGAGAACCCATGTTCCATTTTTTCCCCAAAATGTTTTACCTATATTTCTCCTACAGATACCTGGAACATTCCTTTCATGGGGGGTGGGGAAGGGCCAGAGATTTATGGTTCCAGATAAATTGGTGGTTAAAAATAAAAAGAAGCCTTTACTTCCAAATGAGTCTTTTCAGAACTTTCTTAGGTAATAGCTTTCTAGTTTCCCCGCAGTATCCCTACTTTTTAAAAAGCTACTTGGGCAGGACTCAACACTAATTCAAAATTCAGTACTGTGGTACAAGACCTAGTGACTTGTAAAATTTTATTAGAATACTATTCACTGCCTCCTATATTTAAAAGAAACTGATCTCAAGACTTTTGAAAAAAAAAGGGGGGGGGGAAATAGCCAGCAAGGTCTTCTATATTTAGGAATGTTCAAAGGTCATGCATCAAATGAGTAAAAAAGTGTTTAGAAGAAAATGATAATTGAAATATTCAATGTCATTTTAAATAATAAATTGGAATATAACTTTGGTACATACTCTGTATAGTATGGCAGGATGGGGATGTAAACTAGAGACCAATTTGACTGAAGCAGTGTATACATTTCATTAATAAAAAAGCTTGACTCAGTTTCAGCTAAGTTCTGCCTAGTGTTAGTGGAGAAATAATATTGTAAATTACTTTGGAGTAAAATTTGTGTGTTATGTTTGATTGCAATGATGAAATAAACAACAACAAAAAGACTTCTCTGTGTTCTAAAAAAGCAAATTCGTCTATACATAAGTAAGAATACTGTTAAGCAATATAACCCAGCAATTTAATTCAGCTTTCTGAAAAAAAGTGCTTTTTCTTGATAGACTTGCTTCAAATATTATATGAGTGATGATATCAGCCGTGATGCAGATGGGATGGACGAACAGTGTAGGTAAGTGTATAAAATTGACATCATTTAATTAAACCTAATAAACTGAATAGAACTTCCCTTGCATTGTTTAAAGCGTTCAGAAAGTAAAATGCTTCATCTTCTTTGGAGAATAATGCAACTAATTACTTACCCACATAGAATTTTGTTAATAGGTTTGTTAATAATGCCTATATGGATTTGCTGTATTAGATTTAGTAAAAACATGTTCCTACAAAAGTTGTTACTTGATCTTTAAATAGGAGAAATAGTTCATTCACTTTGCCTTTTATTTTTATAATTTGTATGATTTAACTTGCATTTAGTCCAAACGAAATACAGAAGTAACTGGAGAACAATTGAGGGGAACTTAACGAGTTTTGGGATGCCAAGGTTTTTGTAGTCTGAGATAAATTGCATCAGTCCCATTGAACTCATGGTTTGAGAACAGCTCTGAATTTTCAGTCTCATGAATTACTGACTAGTCCTTGGGCAGTGGTGGCTAATCTTTTTGGGCTTCTGTGCCAAAAATTGTGCTGGCACCCAGAAGGCAATGCGCACCCCCACCCCAACCCCTGCGCATGCGCAAGCAATCCTTCCCACTGCCGCACTCTTACCTGCACTGCACCTCCCAGCTGATTTCCAGTCCGGTTTGAAGCCTTTTTCGGCCTCCCAGAGGCTTGAGGACAGCTTCTGCAGCCTTTGTAGGCCGAAAAATAGGTCCATTTCATCACTTCCAGTATGACAGGAAGCGACGAAACGGGCTTATTTTTCAGCCTGCAAAGGCTGCAGCAGCTGTCCTCAAGCCTCTGGGAAGCTGAAAAAGGCCTCAAACAGGCTGAAAATCAGTTGTGAGGCACGCACATGCGCACTGAAGTAAATTTGCCTGTGGCTCACGTGCCAGCATAAATGGATTTGTGTGCTACCTGTGGCACACATGCCATAGGTTTGCCATCACAGCCCTAGGGTATCTGGATTAATACTAATTTGGCTTGATAGAAAATGGTGATAGTCTTATCTTTTGAAAATAATATAGCTCCTTGTATCCCAATCCTGTTGTATATTAATGAAAAACTTCTGTCATTTGTTTATGGGAACATATTTTAAAAATGTTAAAAACTTTAATTTCAGATGGTGTGCTGAAGGTGGAAACTTAATTTGCTGTGACTTTTGCCATAACGCATTCTGCAAAAAATGTATATTGCGCAATTTAGGCCGAAAGGAGCTGTCAACTATAATGGATGAAAATAATCAATGGCATTGCTATATCTGTCAACCAGAACCTTTGCTGGACTTGGTCACTGCTTGTGATAGTGTATTTGAAAATTTGGAACAATTATTACAGCAAAATAAGAAGAGAATCAGAGTCGACAGTGATAAAAGTAAAATGTATGATAATTCCCTTAAATATTCTTCAAAGAAAAATAGTTCAAATTGTAATGGAGAAGAAAAGAAATTAGATCATCCATATTCTGGTGCTCTAACTTATTCTTATAAAGCATTAATGGTGCCAAAAGTACTGCTGAAAAAAACAAAAAAGCTTGCTGAAACCACAACTAACATGAATGCTAGTTTTATAAAGTTTCTCAAGGAGGCAGCTGAAAATTCTGAAATAAACAGAACAGTACATATACGTCAGCTGAAGGCTTTTAAGTCTGTGTTAAATGACATTAGAAAGGCTCATGCAGCCTTGGAGGAAGATCTGGACCTCGAGATTCAAACTCTGGGTGTTAAATTCAAACCGAAACATACCAAAGAGAAAGAATCAGAAATCAAAACGAGTAACAGTGAAATGAAAAGAACAGAAGGAAAAGAATGCAAAGAAATTAAAACTGTATCGGAAGTCAGTGAGCCTTCCAGTGATCAGAGTGTGCCAGTAACAGAACGGATGGGAAACAAAAAATTGAACTGCAAAGATAAAAAGTCTGGCAAAAATGAAGAGCTTCAGTATAAACCGGATAACACTGAAGCAACAGATATGGACATTGTTTCTGTTCCGTCATCTGTTCCTGAGGATATTTTTGAATCCTGTATGGATGTGCAGAAAGCAGGTGGACAGAGTACTGTAAACAGAACAGAACATGGTTCAGGAAATACTAATAAATCTAAAGATAGTAAAAATGGGACTAAGATGATACATTCTCCAAAAGTTAAGAAGGAATTGGTTGTAAAATTGACACCAGTTTCCTTATCTTCTCCTGTGAAACCTGAGGATCCAGATGAAAAACTGGAAAGGGAAGAGGACAAAGAAGATGGAAATGAAAATTGTAGTTCTGAATGTATACCAGAAAAAGATTTGCTTTCACAAGTAGAAGATCTCAGAAGGTCTCCACGAGTTAAAACTACACCTTTAAGGCGTCCAACTGACATGAATACCTTAACTTCTAATTCTGAGGAAGATAGCAACGAACCTGATGGTGAAAAGTATGGCAGAAAAACCCCACAGTCCAAAGGGAAAAAAGATAAGCCGAGTTCTCCCAGCAGCACCGTTTGCAGTCCTCAGTCAAGCAAAGGGCTTGCTGTAGACCATAGTTCTGATTCTGATGAAATGCCCGCTGTTCTCCAAGAGGTAGCCATGATGAGCCAGAATTCTTCAGATCTTGATAGCAGCAATGAAATATCCAAGGAGGCGCTAAGTACATTAAAGAAGCAAATGGTGAAGGAGGAGAACGGAAAACGAAAAAGGAAGAGTTCTACCTCTGGGTCAGATTTTGATGCTAAGAAAGGTAATTCAAATAAAGATTTAGGTGCTGCTAAAAAGAAACGCCAGAACTCCTCAGATTCTTCTAATAATGATTCTGAATTGGAAAGAGACAGTGCAACAAAAACAGAGCAGACAAAGAAAACTACAAAAGAAATGCCAAAGAAAGAAGATTCTGTTTCTGTGGAAGAGGAATTATCTAAAAAAGAAACGAGAGAATCAAACCAGAAGCAGCAAAATGAATTGCCCAGTGAAGTTGACGAGTGCTTAATTTCAGACAAGGAGAAGGCAGGCAGTTCTTTGGAAGATACGCCTGGTAAAGAGGCCCCCGTTAAAGTAAAGCTGGGGCCAGATTGCAAAGAGAGGGCATCGAAAGGAAGGCAGAATGTTTCCTCCAGAAAAGACAACAGCAGCCCTTCAGGCAAGCAAGGGAAACCACGGGGGAAACTACAGGATTTATCTTCTGATGACACAGGACAGTCCCCAAAGCAAGAACCAAGTGGCGAGTCCTCAGATGATACCAAGAAAGCCAAAAAAGAAAAAAGCATAAATGAGAGAAAGACCTCTGAAAGGAGGCAAAGTGATTCCTGTTCTGAAATTGAGAAGCCTTCTCCGGAAAAAGAAAGGTGCAGTGCTTCTGGAAGCAGCAGTAAAAACCAAAAAACACTTGAAGGAAAAACAGGAAGGAACTTAAGGGGGAGGACTTCTAAGAAACTCCAAGATAATGTTTCAGATGCTGAGAAGTCTCCCCCAAACCAAGCAGTCGGTGACCCTTTGGAAGACGATTTAAATAAAAAGGGAGAGAAAGCTAAAGAAAAGAAGAGGAAAAACCCTAAAAGGAGGGATTCAAAAAACCCGAGAGGCGAGTTGCTGTCTTCTTCCGATGAAGACTTCTATGAGGAGAAAAAGAACAAAAAGAGAGGGGCGGCCAAGAAGGGAAGTGGCAAAGGGGCCTCTAAAGAGACAGGGAAACCTGAGCTTAAAAAAGCCAAGGACGCCTCCCTCAGTGCTACCGCCACATCGTCCTCATCAAACGAAGCTGAAAACGAAAATTTGAATTCGGTGGGCGAGGAAAGCAGTGATGAGCAGAAAATAAAGCTAGTCACGGAAAGCTTGTTGGTGGACAGAAAACTGGGATTTTTTCAGTCATCAGGTGTGCAAATGATTACATCTAAACTTTTGTTTATTATTTCTTTAAAGAAAAGAAAGTCTCTCTATGTTTTTAAGCCTAATCCATGCATTTTACCAATTTCTTTTAAGATTTTCATTTTTAGAGTGCTTTGCATTTAGGTTTCAAGGATGTTATTTGGATTAGCGCTAAATTGCTGATATCTTGTTGATATGACTGCCAAAAAGAAGAAATTTGGTATAATGGTTAAACAGGTACCCCTGGAAGCTCTTTTTTCTATAGGAGGATGAACTGTTCAAAATAAAACGGGATTTAAATCTAAAGTTTCCAGCATTTTCAGTCAGCCATTAACGTTGCTGACTAGAAATTCTGAAAGCTGGATAGGGTAGATACGTGGAGGGAATAACATGGTGAGAAAATTCACAGGGAATGATGCTGTTTCACAACTGCTTTTCTCTTTCAATATTTCTGTTTAATTTAAACTTTGCCTTGATGTATATCTACCATCATGAAAAAGGAGAACAAAAAATGAAAAATACTCATAGCTCATTGGCTGAAGCAAAATGTAATAACAGCCGTGTTGCTTACAATAGACTGTTTATAATCTATGAAAATGAAATAACTATGAGAAGTGTTCAACCTATTTGTTCGTATATATTTTTGATTCAGTTTATTGGTAGAGGCATTGATTCAGAGTTTTTAATGCCTTTGTTCCCAAAATTGCTCAAGGCTACAATGAAAATATACAATTATTATTTAACAGTTGCAATATAGAACAATTAAAACTATACTTAAAGTATAGTATAAGTATACATAACGCTATACTTATGTCACAATTTAAGATTACCTTTCGTGAAAAGTTGCCTAGATTTTCTATAAGTGAAGCATATAATAGCATGCAAATGCAGACATGTATATTTGAGGCAAAATTTCAGAGCTAGCTGACAATGAAATGCCACGGCATAGGGATACCTATTAGGGCATGTCAAATTTTTTGACTTTTGATTTCCAAACTTTAGGGGTGCTCAAACATTGTGACATGCTTGGGGATTTTAAAGATATTTTGGTTACTTTAATATAATTTAGATGTGTTTGGTAAGTAATTACATAAATATCATAATTCTTAACACTTTGTTTTGTTTCTAGGGCTTGTCAACTTTTTAAACTTTAAATTTTCAAACATTAGGGATGGTCAAAAGTTCTGACCTGCCTTGGGGATTATAAAGATATTTTGGTTACTTTAATCTAATTTAGATGTACTTGGTAAATAACTATATAAATGTAATGTAAATATATTGTTTCATTTCACGAGGGTTAATATTGCTGGCTATATTTCCAGTGTGTGTGATATCTGACCTGTAATGGCTTTTTTAAAAAGAATAGGATGGGAAACATTCACTCATCCAAGCAACCTAACTGGGATTGGCAGAGACTTGTTGCCTGCCTTCTGAACTCCCAACACTGTGAGACATTCTCAGATAGGGCCTACTATTAAGAGAACAAAATAGCTAGAGGCATATATCTAAAAGTCCTTAAAAATGGGAATGAGCAAATAGTTCTTTTGTGATCCCTGTTGTAAATTCAATCCCGAACAAGATCCCAAAGAGCTGGAATCAAGCCAAAAACATATCTCTTGGTAGGGGAAAGCTAGATGCCAAAGAGACTTTCATGGTGAAATTTGACAAACTGTTTGACATCCTCAACTGCAAGTGTCCAATTGTTCTGTGTACTGAATTCAGCTGCCTTGCTGGCTACTAAAAAAAAGGGGCAATTAACTGTACCTGCCCTAAGGAGACAAAGATACCATTGAAGGCACTTGGTTTTGTTAAAGGTCAGAGAGACAAGATTGGTTCTTTTGAATCGCACCAGATTGGTTTGCCAGATGTGCCCGAGCAGAAACAACTAGTCAAAAGACAAAAGCGCCAAGACAATGAGAGACGACGGTTTGCCAAATATAAGCAGAGAAGTATTCCATACATTTCAATACTGACCAATGAGGCAATTATCTCTTATGATGAAAATGAAGGACAGACGATTGATGAAGAGAAATGTGATGGAAGTTAGGAAGAGGCCTTGGACCAAGCACATGTGCCCTCTACTTCAAAAGAAAAGGCAGAAAACAATAGACTATAGAAATAACAAATGCCGCTATGCAGAGCTTAAGATACAGTGTTGGTCTACATGCCACAGCTGCCATTACCACACCTGCCTTCATAGATGCTGGCTTGATCACTGAAGAAGGCAAGAGACTTGTAGCTGACCACAATAAAGTCAGGATTATAAAGTCCCTAGATCAAGAATTGGATGAGCTGTGTAAAGGCGAAATAGAATGCACCTTCGATGGCCATATAGATGCAGCTAAAGTTAGGCTGAAAACAAACAATTCAGACCAGCAATTCCACAGCACCATCAAAGAAGAACATTATTCTGTGTGCAGTGAGCTGGGTGGAAGATACCTTTATTGTTTCACTCCAGAGAAAGGCTCAGAAACAGAAAAACCTGCTCAACTGGTTGCAGATAATCTGGTGTATGCCATGAAGAAGAAAAGCTTGAAAGCCCTTTAATTTTTATAGCACAAGCTGTAATTTTGAGAAGACAAAAATTAACAGTATTTGTGGGGTATATGATCAGATGTGGTCTTTATCCTACCAAGCTAAATGTTGTGCAATTACAAAAAGAACAGCAGATTTGAATTGAGATAAAAGCAAATATTTTTAGAACCCCTCACTGAAAAAAAATTCAAAAATTAATTTTTACCCCATTATACAATCCTATTACCTATTCTTCTGGAAGAAGGGAGAATATGCACACACACGCACAGACACAGAGAAAACACTTCACCTTCCCACCAAAGTGGTACCTATTAATCTGCTTGCATTTGCGCGCTTTTGAACTGCTAGGTGGGACAGGAGTACACTGTTGTGTGTCACTCAGACCTTGAACCCGAACTGTCAGTTCCTCAGCTGATACCACTGAGCCATTGTGCCTCCTGTTCGCACGTATGCACGCACACATACACACAAGCATACATACATTTAAAACACTTGTATTTTAATAGGCATTTTAAAGAAGGTAAAAAAAGAAAAATTAAAAAAGTAACAGTTGAAAAATGTAGTTAAAATATGCAGATTTGTTTTCCACTATATCATTAATTAATTATGAATGACTAAATATATGACATCATTTTAAGTTTTAGAAAGTGCTGTTAAATTCTAAATTAAACATGAATATCAAAAACCAGGTTAGCAGGATATAAGTCACTGAGGAAGATTATATGCTACAGTAAATTTACCTCAAGCATATTATGTTCTAATGTAGATGTTCTGTAAATTTGAAATACGGACTATAGAGAAATTTAGATTTCAAATCAATTTATGTTATAAGGGAAGAAATTCCTTAATTGCGTAGCTCTCAGTGGGGAAACCTTTCTTAAAACCTTATATTAGACCCTTCCCACTATTGAGAATATATGCTTGGCCTCGGGCAGAATTAATAATCTAACATTAACATGTATATTCTGATTATTTAATATAAGGGCTGGTGGTTTGTTATAGTGTGAATAATAATGATAATTATTTTGTTCATCCCACCAGAAACTGATAACTAGAGATTACTATTTTTTAAAGGCATTTAAGTTGCTAGTTATCCTGGAAGTGCATTCTGGATGTCGGTTGGGTACTGAATGGATCGAAACATGGGTTGCAGGTCTGAAAGCTGGAGGACCAGCCCTGGGAGCCTTGAAGTAACTCTTACAGAATCTGTAGAGGCTGTCACTGTATTACAGTTTTGAACTTAGAAGATTAGTAAATATGATTGTAGGTAATTGTGTTATCTTTGTTTTATTGTAATCATAAAAAAGCTATAAATTTAACTTCTCCCTCGGCTCTCCCATTACTTTCTGGGGGATGCTTGCCCAGTGGCTAACTACAGCCTTCCTACTAGCCCAAACCTGCATAGCTCTGCACCAATCAATATTTTCTTTACCGTGATTTAGTGAACAACCTAGTAGAAATGGTTTAGTTCACATGACAGAAATGAAAGACCCTAGAATGGCTTAGTCTGTGTTTCACAAATTGTAGATTGGCAGTCAATTTTCTGTGTGTTTCCTGATCTGCCAGGATTGAAATATGTGAAATAGGGCAGACCTGAAGCCCTGTACTTTCTTACTAGGGAGTGAGACGCATTGTTTGGAAGAAACTGTTTTGACAGTGTATTTGAATATTTGCAAATAGACAGGAAGTTGTGAAAAATTACTAGTGCTTGCAGAAAAATAACTATAGCCCACCTTCTTTTAAACTAGCAAGCTTCTTTTTACAGTATAAAGCAAGCAATTCAAATTCCTCCAATTCAAATTCCTACTCAAGTGTTTCAAAATGCACTATTTCAACATAGTATGAAAAAAAATGTTTATATTAATTTGCTCGAGGTTTGTTTAAAGAACATTAATATATTTAGAGAAACCATTTGTTGTAGTGGTTGACATCAAGCTAGAGACCAGGAAGCATAGTGTTCCGTTCCCGCCTTAGGCACAAAGCCAGCTGGTTGACCTTGGGCCAGTCGCTTTCTCTCGGTCCTAGGAAGGAGGCAATGGCAAGCCACTTCTGAAAAACCTTGCCAAGAAAACTGCAAGGACCTGTCCGGGCAGTTTTTTCAGAATCAGACATAATTAAATGGAAGAAGAAAAAACCCCCTCAAATATTAAATTGGATTGCATTTACTTAATAAAAACTAGGATTGTATAGTAGGAAACTGAAGGCTTTAATAAGACAAGAAGGGGGAAATGCAGTTGCATATGTATCACATTGGAAAACAGTTATAGAACGGTCACATAAAGCTCACTCTCCAGATAGACTTAGAAAAGTCTTTATTGGCCAAGTGTGATTGGAAACACAAAGAACCCCTCTCCCGGGCATAAAACAGAAGGTAAAAGGAAAGAGGAGGTGGTTAATAGTAATGCAACCCTACTACATGGGTAAATATCTTTGGACATAAAACAGTGCTAATGGGAATTAGGTGTTGAGCAGAGTGATGGCACGAGTGAAAAAACTGTCCCTGTGTCTATTGTTTTGGCTTGCCATAATGCCCTGGAGCAGCATTGAGGGAAGAAGTTGAAATAGTATATATCCAGGATGTCTGAGCACCATCTTTGCATCCCTCTTTCTGGCTCTTACAGTTAGGGGTCCTTAGGGGTCCTTAGTGGAAGTCAGGCTGGTTGCATTTGTTCTTTCTGCAGTCCTAAAAATGAATTGAAGTCTGTACTTATCCTGTTTGTTGCTGTACAAAACCAGGCAGTTGCAGAAGTACAGATGACAGATTCACTCATTCCTCTGTAGAACTGTTTCAGCAGCTCCTGGGGCAGTCTGAGCCCCCTGAGTTGATGCAGGAGGACCATTGTTGTGCCTTTTAATGACACAATGTTAGGTGTCAATTTAGAGTCCTGGGACATGATAGAACCCAGAAATTTGGAGATCTCCACTGCTGATACTGTATTGTCTAATGTTGCAAGAGGTAGAATAGGCGGGCTCTTCCTAAAATCAACAGTTTTGAGTGTATTCAACTCCAGATCGTTCTGGCTGCACCAGAGGGCCAGTTGTTTAACCTCCTGTCTGTGTGCAGACTCATCACCATCTCAGATGAGACTAATGACTTGTATCATCTGCAAACTCCAGTACTTTAACAGAGAGATCCTTCAACATGTAGACATTTATAGAGAGAGAAAAGAGTAATGGAGAGAGCACATAGCTGGCAGGGTGTGTGTGTGAGACGTGCACGTGCTAGGCATTGCAGCTTTAATTTTGTAAGAACACATCCTTTTTTAAAGTTGCTGAAGGGTTTCACTGTACAAGAACACTGAATAAATATTGAAACAGACTCCTTTAGCCTTCAGTAAGATTTTTTGAGAATTGGGGTAGTCGGTTTGAATAAGTCTTAGTTATATTGAACAATTTTGTGGTAGTTTTTGTAGCATACTTAGTGGCAAGCAATTCCCTTGGAAACTTTGCTATTATCCTACCTCAGAAGGAGCTGCTGCATCAATTGGGATAGAATATGTAAAATACAATAGGCGTAGTTTTAAGGTATTTTCATCAGTATTAGGATTGATATATTCAATAATATTGCTAAATAAGAACTTGCAATATTTTCAGTTATTTTGGAATATTTCCTTGAATGATACACTAAAATAATTTCTCTATAGAAGTATACACTGCCATTTGGATGAAAATTTATTTGAATTTATCTAAATTGTGGAGTCAGTGTTTATTAAGAAGAAACAATGCAGTATAAATTTCCTTAAGTTATAACCATGTAGAAATTTTGTACTTTATCCTTGCCACGTTAGGCTAGAAATTGGATAATGGCTATGATGCTTTGATCTTATCAAGATTATATTTTGCAGCTAGTGCTTGAAGTATGGCCACAGTTGAGCCCAAAATTTCTGTTGCTAAGTGAGGCAGTTAAGTGAGTTTTACAACCTTTCTTGTGTGTGTTTTATGTCTGCTCATTGACTTTATAAATGCTTTGAAAAAAAAGTAAAACTTCCCAATGAATACTTGCAAAATTGTAAGAAAGGCAAAATCATATTCTGCTTTATGCTAATGCAGTTCTTTCTCTATGTCAACTAAAATTAGTGCCTTTTAGTTAGTTTTCTATCACAAGGGTTTCTGAATCTAGTACATGAACAAAAAATACTCAGTGAACATGGTTTCTGTAATCAAATTTAGAATAAGTTAACCATATTTTAATAGCAATGTTTGTTCCTCACTTGTACTAATAGATTTGCTGGCTGTCTACAAGCTTTATATACTTTATATACTGTATGCCAGAGGGAGTTGGAACTCAACGCTGTAACTCTCAAATATTTTCAGAGTTCCTCTATAGTTTCTTACTGATTTTAGGGAAGCCCCTCAATTAAAATCTGTTTCATATAAGCCAAGTAACTATTGGTTGTGATTTATTTTATTGACTTTCAAAATGCCTACAGAATTTTGTTTTAAATCTCTGTAGTGTTGATTACAACAGTATCTGGCTCAGTTCTGCCACTTCCTTCTTTGGCCAGATTTGAGTGCAGCAGCAAAACCAAAACCAAGAGAATTTCCTTAGTCTTTCTGGGTTTGCGAAAGAAGAATCTCCCTGGGCTTTGTTAGGCTGGAACTGCTCAGGCAATGATTCCATTGCTTTTAATCTTAATTATCCAACTGGGCTGTTAAGTTTAATGTTTTTCATTGGAGAGCATTCTTGCAGTGAATTTCACTAAGGCTATTTGTTGTCAATAACAGAATATAACAGAGTTGGAAGGGACCTTAGAGGTCTTCTAGTGCAACTTTCTGATCAAGCAGGAGACCCTGCACCATTCTAGACAAATGGCCCTTCAATCTCTTCTTAAATAATGGATAGTTATCCAGCAAAAGCAGCCTTCCGTTGCATTCTCATCCCACGGATAAACGTGGGGGAAGCGTACAAAACAGATTTTACTTCTGGGAGACAGAAGACCTTTCACATCCATTCCTATCTTAAATGGTAGATCTGGGCTGGGCTGGGAATGGCTTCCTGTTAGGTTCCTTTCTTCTGTCAGCCCCCCTCCCTACACCTTAATTAGTGCCTGATATTGATAACGAACATACCTAGTTTCTGGTTTTCATGAACTTTAGGTGTTTTATATTTGTTCTATAATAGGTGTTTAATTTTTTAGCAAAATTAAAACCAGCTCTTTGTAAGGGTAAGATGTGATTATGTACTTGAAGACTGATTTGTAGGCATGTACTTTTTACTTTGGGCCAGGGAGATGTAGTTTGTCAGTGTATCAAAGCTGGAAAAATCCTTATGGTGAAAAAAACTTTTCTGATACACTGCGTAAAATAGAGAGGTGCTATGGTAACATTTTGTTGTGCATGGTCTGCTGAAGTTAACCAAAGTATATCAAATCAATAAATGATATACAAAGATTAAAAATATATTTCCAAGAAACCATCCGTAAACCTCTCCCAAAGATGCTTTTTCAGGTACCAGGAAGTCCAGTTGCCTCTTGGAAAAAGCACCTTTGGGACAACTATGACCCGGATGACTGAGAATCCCATAGACCTCAGTCATGAATTTTCATCACTTGTATGTAAGGCCACTATATACCGAGAATGGAACAATTCTGTACTGGTAAATGGTCACTCAATATAGATACGTTTATCCTACTAAATTAGTAAAATCCTATTCAGTAACTCTTGGATGAAATATTTGACTTTATGCATGCCATCTCTAATAACACTGGGGGAGAAACAGGCCATTAATTAAGCAGGAGGTTAGCTAATGTAATATGAGAGATACCTTTAGGAAAATGTAATTAACAATTGCAGCCAAAATTTGTATAGCCAGAGAAGTTTTTAATGTATAGCCAGAGCACTTTTATAGTGACATGCCTATTTTAATGGTAACATTTTAAATTACTTATTTTTAATGTATTGGGGTTAATAATCAACTGTGCTAAACTTCTCAAATAGCTGAAACTGCTATAAGATGGGCATACTTTTTCATTTAATTTAAGTAACATTATTTGATAGTATTTCAAAGGAAAAGTTATAATTAATGAGAATAGCAGCACATTTGATCCTAAATAATGATTGAGGATCAAATCAAAAGCTGCTTTTAAATCAGTGAAGTCTTACTTTTTTATATATTTAACTATCAGACATCCATTAGATTCTAATCAGTGTTAGAATTAGCTGTAGTCCATTAGATTAAACTTACTTAACTCCAGCAAGACAACCATTATATCTTCTGCTTCAATCTATCTTAACAATTTATTTAACCAAAATATAGCATAGTATTTACTGGTCATAATTGAGATTTACATTACATTAAAGGATGATCATTCCCAGCATTGGATTTTTTTAAAAATAGCATGATACGCTCTCCTAATTTATATGTGAGAACAGTACTGCTAAAGGAAAAATACCAGCAACTGTCACATATTCATTAAAAATGCTACAAATAGGTTTATTTATATTTTATGACATATGTCACAAGTACAATCTCTGTTAAATTCCAAATATTTGTTAGGGAAAATTGATATAGTCTGATATATTTTTCTTTATAGTAATAATGTTTTTTTATTTGCCATATCTTTTTTAAAGCTGCTTTTAATATTTTATAATTAGAGTAATTATATCCTTATGCTTTCCAGTTGCATTTTGTATACTTTGTGATTAGCTTGAAACTATAGGGTGCTAAAATAAGTCCCTTGTTTCTGTTCTAAATATCTAAATATCTAGATAAATCTAAACATTAGATTTCTTGGTCTTGCCTTCACTAATTCTTTTGGTTGTTGTTTTTTTTTTGTCTTAAAAAAGACCAACACATTCACTTGATTTAAAAATGTGAATTTCTTTTGAATAAAGAAGCAATGTGGTTGAAACAAAGAAAAAGATGCCCACAACGATACTGAGCCCATGAGGTGTCATTTCTGAGTGTGTTTTCATAACCCAGTCCTAAGACAGTAAAATTTAGTTAGGGATGCTCTCAAATGTTACTGTTGGAAAAGTTAAGCTTGCTCCACAGCTGGAACTCTGGAACTTTTATAAGGGGAAAACAGCAGAATCACTGGAATCCTCTCTCACACACACTGGAAAATACATAGAGAAGAGAAGGGAAAGTATTAATGTCCTCTGTGCTTTTGCTAAAACATTGAAAGGAGGAGTCAGGTTTATTATTCAACTAAGAAGTGCCTGATACTTTTCTCACGCTTTTACGGGCTGCAGCACTTATTTATTTTTTTGAACCTCTTAGTGATTTGTGGTCTAAAATTTAACCTCAATTTGGGATTTTTGATTCTGGTGTAGACTCTTCAGAAGACCCTCTAAAACTTAATGTGAGCTTGTGAGTAGCAAGATACTTCAGGAGATCCTAATGGAGGACGGGGGACCCTAAAATCCTTAAAAGAAAGCTCTTCCCATCTTAATTGGAATCAGCATTAGGAAGCCTTGGCATGTCTACTGAGAAATAGAACACCTGAGCTCTGGATTTCCCCCCTCGGACACAAAAACCCCCTGAGCCTTGGGCAGGGTTTCAAGAACACCTTTAAAGTGCTCAGTTTCAGGAGACCAGCCGTGTGTTACTTGGCCTTGCTGGTTTTTCTTTGACAGACTTTATGTATTTGAATCCTACCCATGAAATTGAGAAGTTACCCAGATTTCCGTAACAAAGTGAAGAAACATATCCCAATCAATCCCTGTGACCATCTCTAAAATATTGTATCGCTTCCTGCCAAATTGCTTATCAACTAGCCACCCAACACTTAAGTGGAGTCTTGGTCCTAATCCCCTTCAAATTTCACACTGCAGGGAACATTTGCCCTGTGTACAAAGGGGAACTCAGTTCTCCAAGCCAGATCCAAGGAGTGGCTTGTAGAATGAGAATTTGACTTCAGTGCTTCTTACATTGCTTCTACATTGAATTTGCCAAAAATCAGAATAGTACTAATATAGTACTCTCCTAACTAAAAATAGTATTCTCCCAACTAAATGTTTATTAAAAGTTCCAAGTTTTCATGAGCTGCAGTTCACTTCATCAGATGGAGAGGAAATACCTTGTAATGCACAAAAGCTAAGGCTTTTTAACGAAACTTGTTTGTGCTTCCAGACTCATTCGGATTTTTGCCTACCACAGGCTAACCTGGCTTTCTTTTCTACAATGCCTTTGAGTTTGTAAGCAAATCGTGGGCCAGTTATCTATGAAGATGAGGAATAGCCTAACAATATCCCTTAACTAGGTTTTGAAATTATGATCATTGATGATATTGATGTTTTGTTTAAATGAAGTTGTTGGAGAGCAATTCATCCCAGAGAAAGGTGATTTAGCATTTGCAAATGAGAACACTTTATAATGTAGCATCTGTTTATTGATGTTGTTGAAATAAGTGCTGTATTATGCCCATAGTAAATTGCACTCCTAATTTTATGGAAGTCTTATTTTTTCAAGAATTTGTAAGGAATTCTTTGTTAAATTGTACCAAGAAGGGTAATTGGATGATAATCATTACACTTGCTCATGGAATTTATTTGTAACCAAGGAAACCAGGTCTGTCATTTGAGTTCTGTGCATTGTCTTGAATATATCTGTAGCTTTAGTCAGATAGGTCATTATATTTATAGTGTGCTCTTTTTGCAAAGTGGTATTCGTTATCTTAATTCCATTTATATTTGCTTTAATCTATAGAATAGACTGAGATTGACCTTGGGCCAATCACTCTCAGTCGAGCCCACTAAACAGGGTTGTTGTGAGGAAAATATGAGGAGAAAAGCATGTTGGATATGTTCGCTGGGTTGAGTTATTTTGAAAATAATTAAGGTGGGTTATAAGTACAAGAATAAATAAATAAAATATATTACTACAGGATGACAGTCCCCTGCCATATCTTGAATGGACCAAGTATATAGAACAACCAGTGCAAAAATGTAACATCTAAAGATACTAATCCTCAGTGTTAGGGTGTCTTATTTAATGGGGTGAAAATTACGTTTTACAATTTTTTTTTAGGGTTTCTAAAAATGTGTGTTTTTACACCAAGAATTCAAATGTGTTGTTATTTTTGCAATTGCACAACATTTAGCTTGGTATGGTAAATTGATGTCTGATCATATATACCACAAAAGTCAGTTGTAACCCAAATACTTTTAACTTTATCTTCTCAAAATTACACCTTGTGTTACAAAAGTAAAAGTTTTTTTTTCTGCATGAATCTTAACTAGTTAAATGGCTATGGAGATTTTCAGTCATCTAGGTCATGACTGTCCCAAAGGTGTTTTTTCAAGAGGCAACTGGATTTTCTGCTCTTTTTTTTTTTGGAAGATATTCTGCTTCTCATCTAAGAAGCTTCTTGGAAGCTTCTTGGATGTGAAATGTCTTCAAAGAACAACCAGAAAGTCCAATTGTGTCTTGAAAAAGCACCTTGGGGACTTATCTAGCTAAGCAAAAGACAATCCATGCAATCATAAACTTAACATCAGAAAGAAATTATCTGAGTTACAAAAATGTTGAAGGGAGTTTCATCAAGCCTTGTTTTGATTCGTTCTTCGCCATCAGTCGCCAACTTGCTTCTTGGCCTCTGACATAATAATCTTCCCATTTCTCTTGTGTCTCCACTCTGCTTGCTGCCTCTGTGACCTGTTTCACACATCCCTCTATTGACTGGGCATGACAGGGCCACTGTGGTCCTTGCATTGGTTCGTCAGCGAACTTCCTTATTTCCGCTGCAGTCACTTTGCACGTCCAAGGTGGCTCATCTACACTGTCAGTCAATCAGCTCCACCAGGATGGATGATTTCACATTGATTAAAGGCATTTTTCTTGCAGAAAAATTTCCCAGTGTGCCATTGCCTGCACCACTCAAGTCAGTGTTCTTTTGCACATCAGCTCTCCCCTCAAATACCACCTGAACACAAGACTGGATCATCATTTCACTGAAAGTGCACCATGCTGAGCGCCGAACGGTTGGCAAAACAGCATCTAGTAGACCTCTTTTGCAGTCTGACTTGCTGCAGCTGGAACAACACATGATGCAGCCCTTCAATCCAGGGATGTCTTACTTTGATCTTGAACCACTAAGAGTAGTACACACCAATGACGTAGTCCACTATCATTCTTAAGTTTTGCTTTTAAAGCCATGTTTTCAAACCCATATTCGACAGCCTATTTGCAGTTGTCAACTGGCGTGAATGGCTTATGGGGTCAATTTCCAGAAGAGCCAGGTCTGTGGGAAGTTCTCCTGTCCTTGTTGCCTGTGTGATCCTATATCCATACACGTCATTAGTAGAGAGATCCTTTACAACACTGTTGCTTAGTGAAATGAGAGGCTCACCAGTTGAAACTGGTGAATGAAGGATGTCAAGTTCTGTTTCAGTGTCTAGCATGTTGCCAATTTTACCTGCCCATTTGTTGTTAGACAAAGCATTCCCATCTAATTTTGTGATGGTCGTAGGAGTAACTCATTTGTGTGGAGGGCACACACCAACCAGATCAACTTCCAATCAAGCTTGACCTCTACTCAGTGCATGGCATCACCTTCATAGCCATATTAACCTTTGTAGAATCTCCTCTAGTGGCCTTCAAGCTTTTGTCAATGTTTTCTTCATAAAGTACACCAGATTATCTGCAACCACTTGAGCAGGTTTTCCTGTTTTTGAGCCTTTCTCTGGAGTGAAATGATATTTGAACTGATACTAGCTTTTCTTACAGAGCTCATCCATTTCTTGATCTAGAAACTATATTTTTTCCTGGGCTCTCTTGACTTTATTGTGGCCAACTACAATAAAGACCATATACTCTTGTCTTCTCCAGTGATCAAGCCAGCATCTATGAAGGCAGGTGTGGTAATGGCAGCTGTGGCATGTAGACCAACACTGTATCTTATGCTGTGCATAGCGGCATTTGTTATTGTTTTCTGCCTTTTCTTTCGAAGTAGAGGGCACATGTGCTTGGTCCAAGGCCTCTTCCTAACTTCCATCACATTCCTCTTCATCTTCATCATCAATCGTCTGTCCATTTTCATCATAAGAGAGAATTGCCTCATTGGTCAGCATTGAAATGTCTGAAATACTTATCTGCTTATATTTGGCAAACTTTTGTCTCTCATTGTCTTGGCGCTTTTGTCTTTTGACTAGTTGTTTCTGCTCGGGCACATCTGGCAAACCAATCTGGTGCGATCCAAAAGAACCAATCTTGTCTCTGACCTTTAACACAACCAGGTTCCTTCAATGGTATCTTTGTCTCCTTAGGGCAGGTACAATTAATTGCCTTTTTTTTTTTTTAGCAGCCAGCAAGGCAGCTGAATTCGGTACACAGAACAATTTGACACTTACAGTTGAGGATGTCAAACAGTTTGTCAAATTTCACCATGAAAGTCTCTTTGGCATCTAGCTTTCCTCTACCAAGAGATATGTTTTTGGCTTGATTCCAGCTCTTTGGGATCTTGTTCGGGATTGTCACTCGTGAATTTACAGCAGGGATTACAAAAGAACTGCTCATTCCCACTTTTCAAGCGCTTTGGATATATGTCTTGCAAGACTGGCTGCTGGGTAGTTTCTAGCATTATCACTATTTTGTTCTCTTAACACTAGCCCATATCTGAGAATGTCTCTCATTATCAGACGGCAACAGGTCTCTGCCAGTCCCAATTAGGTTGCTCATATGAGTGAATATTTCCAGTCTTGTTCTTTTTTTAGAAGCCATTAGAGATCACTTATAACATTCACAGGAAATGAGGCCAGCAGTACTAACACACTCTGACAAAATAACTTTGAACAAAAAGAGAAAGACAGTTGAACTTGTGAAATGAAACAAAAGAAAATGTTAAAAAGTAACATTACTTACTAAGCACATTTAAATTATATTAAAGTAACCAAAATACCTTTACAATCCCCAAGGCATATCACAACTTTTGAGTACCCCTAATGTTTGAAAATTGAAAGTTGGAAAATTTGACATGCCCTAAAAATTTTTCCCATTTGTCTTTCTGATTTTGGGAAAATAGTTGTAGGTCTGTATAATTCTTCCTTTTCACAAGGTTGAGTCATGCAGAATTTCTTCTATAGCACATGGGATTTTTGTGGCTGTCTACATCTGGAAAGAATGGCATTTCCCCAAATAGTGGAGATGTTATCTTATAGCCGTGATAGAATAACTTTTTCTCTTTGTGCCAAATAAGTTTCCCCTTTTTTTCTTCTAAAGGGGATGAAGGGGAGCATCACTCTGCAGCTGTGCCGATGGAAGAAGAGGAAGATGACGATGAGGATCCTGAGAATAGGTATGATTCCATCCGTAAGGACTTTAAAAAGATTATAACACACCCTAAGCGTGGGCTCAGGCGAGACCAACGGAACAGCAAGCAGGTTGTAAAAACCAGAAGTGCCTGCCTTGTACAGACTCGCTCACAGGCTTCCCGCCAGCTTGAACGAGAGGCCAGAAAACAAACCCCCCAATCCAGAAATGAAAAGAGAATCCGATTTAAGTGTTAACTCACACACCTTGCATAGGGTGTGTTATAAATGCAGCACTGTCCATTTTAAGTTTCCATGTATAATGTGGATTTTGTGTAAATTGTACAACTCTTTTTTTTTTTTTAAAGCAATTTGATAATTACAACTCTCCACAAGAACGGGAGAGGAGCAGTTACTCAATATTGATAGCATTTTGATGGCACTTGAACTCCTTTTCAACTGGGATATAAGTTAGCTCTCACAAAAACTTGATCAAAACTAGCCAGAAGTAGAACCTGCTTCTGGAGAAATCCGTTTCCTAGTATCCTGAATTACAGATTTCTGTAATTTCAAAACTCAACACTTGGTAGTAGTAATATGATGACTTGAATTTGTGCCTGCTTCAGTCATTTGAAATTTTATTGGCTTTGTTTAGATTACAGCTGCATGTTAACTTGAACAATATGTATATTTGTTAACATTTAATGTTAAAATATCACTGTAGTTAAGGATTTCATTTTGTAGGCCTTACAAACTTCATAATACATGAATTCTGTAACTGATATAAGCCAGGAAAGAATAGATGTAACTAAGATGTAATAGGAAACAATTTATTTAGCTACTGCCATTTATATTGTCTTCTAATATTCAGTTTACCATTCTTGGAAGTTTCAAATTTTAACACGATTTAGTCATGTTATACCAACTAAACTGATTTTTTTAAATGAATAGAACAGGTTTGCAGTCTTTAGAGACTTAACAGGGCATGAAGCCTCATGAACACATGGGGGACTTAAACTAAGAAGATATTCAGAGGGTTGCACTGTTACAGAATTGACAGCATGCTTTTGTTAAGGAGTCTATGCCCAGTGTTGGTTATCAAGCAGTTTCTTTGCGGGAACTGTTCCAGCAAACTCAATAGAATATTTGGGGAGTGATAGATATGCATTTGGCTTTGTGGGGCTTAGAATTGTTTGTTACTAAGTCAACTGGTTTTTACCTAGAGAAAACAAAACATATTTTTTTGTACCTGAAATGAATTTTATCACTTAACTTGTTCTCCAGTGTGGAGCTGGGTACAGATAAAATGCTGCTATTCTAGGTTATTACTTGCTTTTCATATACAATGTTTAAAAATGTTTTGAAAATGAACTTTAATATTTGTTTAGGGATTGCTATAGAAACGGTGGTGAGGAAATTGTTCAAAAATTCTGTTAAGACTTTCAAAGAGTGAAAGTAGAGTACATTCTTTCATTGTTAAGTTTTAAAAATTAATTTCTAGCAGAAAAATTATATTTAACAAAAAAATCAAAAGCTGGATTTTTCAAAAAATTCACAGTGCTTAGTAAATGAATCATATTTGTAATCAAAAAATAAAATTTTGCTCGTAAAATTCCTGGACTTGCTTTAATGTGGGAAAACCCCAGAATACTGTATTATCCAGGAATAAAATTGATCTACCTCTCTTACATGGAGTTGGTGTTCATAGACATGTAATTAACCAATATGTATACGTTGGTTAACATGTATTGAAATGCATCACTTTTGCTTCAGAGTCAGGAAATGGCAATTAAGTAGTTGGTCTGATATTAGGAGGGTCCCAAGAGCAGAAAGACAACCAGGCAGGGAGACCCTTCTGCTTCTCCTCCCTGTTGTGGTACCTTCAATCTCACACTCTGAAGAGCAGCTCATGCAGCACAAAAATGCTCCCATTTGCAAGTTGAACTGATTTTGCCTGCGCATGGAATCTGCCTCTGGGAGTTGCACTGTGATCAATCAATCCAAACTTTCCAGTAAATGCGCTTAGGCTTGCAATTTGACTGTTGCTCGCTTTTGCTTTTTTAATGGACGAAACAGTTCTGCCAGGCCAAAGAAAGATGTTAAGAGATCTGTAGTATTGTTACAACTTAGACAGTGGTATTTAAAACTTTCTTTTTCTGAAGAAACCATTTTAACATGCCTCTTGTTAAAAATGTTAAAATCAACTTTGCCAATTTGCAATATTTTAGTGAGTCTTAATATAACAGACAGTGCTGTATTTCATTGTGGTGTGTATTTGTTTATTATTGGTTTGTCTGAATTTTTAAATAGTGCTGTTTCAATATGTTTGGAGTTACTTTGTTCATTAAGAGATTCATAGTGTATTCATGCACAATGCCTTTGAAGTATTTGATGGATGCAATAAATTTTTGTAAAACATGTTTCTCGTCCAAGCATTTAATTTAAGAAACACATTTTTTCTACTAAGATGTAATAGGAAACAATTTATTTAGCTACTGCCATTTATATTGTCTTCTAATATTCAGCTTACCATTCTTGGAAGTTTCAAATTTTAACACTATTTAGTCATGTTATACCAACTAAACTGAATTAGAGTATGTAATGTTTTTAATTTACTCTCATACTCAGAGTATGTCAAATATGTAATTGCAAACATACTTGGCGTGATAGTTGGTAAGACATCTCAGAAAACATGCACATGGATTTGGGACTCTTATCTCTGACCCTCTGCATGATGGCCTTCCAAATTCCTTAACACTCACCCCCCCTTGCTATAAACCATGTTGAGTCATGCATTTGTGGGTACAGGAGACCATGTCCGGAGCTGATGTCAAAAATTGCCTGTAGCGGGGGAAAATAGAAACTACACATGTGGCTATGCAAATATATATGCATTTAGTCTTGCAGTTGAAACTGCAGTAGATCAGGATACTGTAGACTTGGAAAGGAGTAAAAGCCATTCTCACTTTAGTACTATAAATTGAATAAACATTTGACAATGTCACCAACAATCTTGTGGAAGAAAAATAAGGCAGCATTAGCTTCTGGTAATGGGATTATCTGCTTCTGCAGATAACTGCTATCTTGGCTATTAAAACAATGATTTTACATCAGAGAGTTAGTTTCCTTGACAATCAAATGTATGTTGTGATTAATGTACTTCAGATCTAATTCATAATGTGCTTTTTAAAGGCATTTTAAAGTAGTTTATATTATGCTGAGCATAAGCTTCACATTCTTTATATCACAATATGGGAAGGTTGGATGATAAACCCAAGTAATACACTAGTATTTGTCTATAGTGTTTGTGTTATACTAAAAGATATTTAATGAATAGAGGGGGTTCAGCTTCTCTGAAGTCCATTCCCATGGCTGCATCTCCTTTCCTAATGAGCATTTTCTGAATGCCATTATGTCATTACAGCAGTCAAAATGGACTTTATTTGAAACAGCAAATCATTTTACTATCAGTTATGACTTTTAACAGACTTGAAAGGGAGCCTGTAGATCATTTAGTCCAACCCCCGCCCCCCCACTTAGAATATGTGTCTCCTTTTGGAAGTCCAATTATCTGATATTACATATATTGAAACCCAAGCATAATTTGAGATGGTTTGCTTCTTTGTTCCACTTGATAAAAGCTAGGTATGTGAAGTGTTTGTCAACACTAAATGCAACAATTTGATCAGAAATTGAAACTGACACATTTAGTTAAAATGTTAACAGAAAAAACCTCAGCTTTTGTCATACTTCTGTTTTTCTTTGGCTTTGCTTTCCATAGAAACCAAGGTCAAAATCTGTTGTAGGATTCCAGAAACATGGAATCAGGTTTACAAAAAAAAAAAAAAATGTAAAAAAATTGTAAATGAATATTTATGGACACTTCTAAATTTGGGGAGTGAAAATGACGTTCAGGGGTAACCTACTTAATACCTAGTAATCATTTTAACTGTTATTGTGTTGTTCATCATAAAATTTAACATGCTGATTAATATACCTGCACATCTTGTGATCTGACTGAGGAAAATGTATGAGTTATTCATGGTGGACTGGCAGGCTCAAACCTGTTAATTTGGACAGCAAAAATACACAGTGAGCAAAAGCATATGAAGGGTCTTTGATGCTGTCTGGGCTGGGTTGTTTTGTGTTTTGTTTTGTAAACGTTTCATTGCCCAAACTAGGTAACTTCACCAGCACAAAAAGACGTTGCCTAGTTTGGGAAACGAAATGTTTGCAAGAAAACAGTCAAGCTCAGAGAGCACCAAAGACCCCTTATTTCAACCCGGAGCTACAAATATTCTCCTTTATCAGTAAAAGCATACTTTCATAGGGCTTGGTGACCTTTAAATCCCCAACTTATGTCAAAATTGATGTAAGTAAGCCTTCCACTTGAAGCTCTTCTCCTTGTCGCAACACCTTTGGTTTCTTGCTACCAGAATTTCTCTAGCTATGCTAGTTTGCTGACAAGTTTAATTCATTGCTTTGGAGAAATCCAAATATTCTTGACACAGCATTGGATAAAAGGATGGCCGTGGTTAAATAGTTAAACTTACTTTTGTGTTAAATTTCTTCTTCCCATTCAATGTCATTGAAGAAAAGTGCTCCCTAAAGAGTTATAGTAGATTGAGGGGAATCAATACAATGGTACATACCAGCCTTGCTCTTTGGATCTGTTTTAGTCCAAAAATACCTGTGTGTCAAATTGAAAAAGTATGGTGAAACTTATTATTTCTTTTATTCATTAAACATGAAAGTCAGTCAACTGAACATTTAAAAATGTATCATAAATATCATTGACTGGCACTGATGGTTGATACAGGCTGCTGCCAGCAAGTATTATTATTATTGTTGTCATTATTATTATTGTTATCATCACCATCATCATAATCTTCATCAGAATGAGGTCGCCTGCTTCTATTTTAAATTGTGCCAGTTAGACCCATCAGTATAGTCTTAGGTTCTATTATGGTTGCCTTCAATTCAAGGCTTTTGCAGTTGGTTGGTTCTGTATCCTGTGCTACTTGCCCATGAGAAGGAGAGGACAAAGTTTGCTTTTATCATTCTTGGGTTGTTGTTGCTGTCTGTTTTGAACTGCCTGGCTTGCCTTGATATGAGATTTCTTTGCAGAGGTCCTGCTGGTTATTTGTGCTTTTAGTACTATGATTAAAACAAAAAGAGTTTGACAGTCAACAAGAACCCTTAAGCCAGGAAAACCAGTCTAATGCTTAGGATAAGTACATGGGCTTCCTTTGAGCAGTGTCCGTTACGAGGTGTATCACAAGATGCCACTGTGCTTTATCTGCCTTCAAGTTCTTAGCCAGGGCTTTTAAGGTTTGTTAGCACTCAAAAACTGGCTTTCAAGCTTTCTCTTTAAAATGATATTTCATCATTGAAATATGACTGATACAGGATCCTGATACTCAGTTAAAATTGCTGTACTATAAAGAGTGATAGTATGATACTATAAGAAGCAGAAAATGGAAGCACGGTGGTTGTATTAACTACAGCCTCAGAAACTATAGATGATCCTTGACTTATGACCACAATTGAGCACAAAATTTCCGTGGTAAAGCAAGACAGTTGTTAAGTGCATTTTGCCCCTGTTTCGGATCTTCCTTGCCACAGTTATTGAACAAATCACCGCATTTGTTCAAGGCGATCTTGTGAATCTACGTTTCCCATTCATTTTGGTTGTTAAAAGGTTGCCACGGGTGATCACATGACCTTGGGGGCACTGCAACCGTCAGAAATACATGCTAGTTGACAAGCATCTGAATTTTGATCATCAACGGTCATAACTCTGAAAAACGGCCATAAGTCACTTTTTTCAGTGCCTTGTAACTTTGAACAGTCACTAAACAAACGGTTGTAAGACAAGGACTACTTCTACAGCAAACTAATCAGTGGATAGAAAATGTTTGAAAATATTTAGCAACTCCTGCTTCCATAAGCAGATTGATGCTCTAGACCCAATTCTGTTGCTGATGGCCATCAATTGCTCAAGTTTTTTTTTTTTTAAATAATGCTTGATCTGCTTCTTGGTTGTTATTGGTGAACCAATGGAATACACCTTTTTTGTTTTGCTTCAAAGAATTGCCAAGAAAATGCTTTTAGAAGAAATCAAAGCCAATCTTTCCTCAGAGGAGGATGCTTCTTCTGATGAAGAATCCAACGATGGGAAGAAAAAGAAAGGAAGGCAAGCCAAAAACATAAATAACAGTGGTAAGCACCTGACAGAAAAACAAATATTTGAATGCATTTTCATATCAAAGTGCACTATAACAGTTCCTCAATAGCATATTATTATTCGCCATAACCAGCCAAACATTAAATGGTAAATGATGGCGAATCTATTATTAGATTAATTCCAAGATTGGCTGCTTCATAAAAGGCTTGGAAGAATTCGTAAGGATCATGGAAGTCGGGTGGGTGGCTGGCTGGGGTGGCTGCCTCTGAAGCCCTTCGGCCTGGAAACGAGGGGGCTTCCTTGTGCCGTTGGTTGGCCAGACTCCTGGACTCTAGAGCAGCCCTCTCAAGCAGCGCAGCACTGCTTCGGTTCTGGATATGCCACTGAAGCTTTTGCCCTGAGGATTTTTATTTATCCGCAAAATTAACTCTCTGGATTCCATGTTGCCTCCCCTCCGCAGCATCATTGGATGGATGGAGCCCAAGTGCTCAAATGAATTGAGGGGTGGTTGGAGAAGGGTAACCAGAAAGCTATTTTACCACTTAAATGTGACTTGTTGAGCAACACTAGTAAAAATAAATGATTTGTTCAGTGCTTGTTCCAGAGACTGTTGTAATACAGTTAATTCACTATTATATTGATATAAATCTGACAATGATACAAACTAGAAGAATTTGTGCATGTAAGGTTTTTTTATGTTTTTTGTTTTCCTGCAACAGGAGAGAATGAACAAGAAGAGGAGTTTGACTCGGATTCAGATGCTGAAGAGGCCAAGAAACCGAGATACAGGCACCGTTTGTTAAGGCACAAATTAACCATGAGTGATGGAGAGTCCGAGGAAGAGAAAAGGGGGAAATCTAAAGAGGCAAAAGAAGTTAAACGCAGAAATAGGAGGAAGGGTATTAAGTCTGTTTATATTGATGTGTGTGTGAACTAACAAGAGCTCTGTTGGCTTAATTATTTTATTACACGTTTACTGCTAAGGATGCGTCATGAAATCTCACTCACTTCTTTACAGCTGCTTTAAATATGGCCCAAGCGATTGGATGTGTCTAGAACAATTTCTTTAATCACTAAATCTTATCCCCGTTTTCCTATTTCATTAAAAAAAAAAACACTCTTATGTGAAGTAGATAGTTTACTGGTGGTCCTTGCTTAGTAATTATTCATTCAGGGACCATTTGAAGATACAATGGCACTGATTAAATGGTAGTTACGGTAGAAGGTCCTCCAAGTTATGGCCATTGCAGGGGCCCCTATAGTCATGTGCCACTATTTGGGTTCTGGGCGGCGTGTCCAGATTTACAAGTGTACCCCCCCCCCCCCCCGCAACTCTTCCCATATGGCTTCCCTGCACTCCGGCATCATGGCTTCTCCCTGCCTCCCCCAACCCTCTTCTTCCTTCCCTTGCTGATGAGAGACTCAGGCAATTCTGATCAGCAAGATTGCAACAGACAAGAATTCCATTTTGGCTGTTCCAACTTGCACACTTAGTGGTTTAGATAGAACAGTCATATTTATAGCTAGACAAGATTCAGGGAAGCTTTTCTTTCAAATGAATCTGGATCAAACCCATCATGAAGCATAGGTAAACATCCTCCTGTATCAAAGATTCTGTCTACGACATGCTTTGTCCTCTGAGGTCCTTTCGTTCTCCCTTTCTAATAATTCATGACACCCTCATTTGGAGCCTATGCTGTTTTCAAGACCTCGCCTTTCTCCTTCTGCACCACTGTGGAATAAACCGGAATGCCTTGCAGAAGTGGCTATTGGTGGCAATCAAACTCGGCAGGAAAGATATCAAAAATAGCCGCCCTTCCAATCAGCGATTCTCTCTTTTTATGTAGCTGTGAGCAAAAATTATTCCAGGGACAAGAATGTTCTGAAGAAATCCAGAATGTTCAGTTTCTCCTAAGGACTATGCCAGTTTGGCTATTCTGGAGGAGGGCTGGTACTTTTATGGAAGTTCATCTTTTAAAGCAGAAGGGATCTTTCAAACTAGAGTCTATAGAGTTTGAAAACTGCCAGAGGAAGTGGGTTGGGGACAGAGAAGGGGAATGTCGCAGAATCTGAGGTTTTCTCCATGCCTGATATACCATAATCCTTTCCCTTTTATCTGTAAGGTTAATTATTTCTTTCAATAGAATTAAAAAGTTTCATTCTATTTTTTTCTGTAGCCCTCTTAATGGGCCTAGATAGTAGAGAGCACATTATAAGTTGTTTTTAAATGCCTCTGAGAAGGCAGTTGGAAGAAATGTGCTACTGCAGATTTTTCTTGCCAATTGGGAATCAGGCTAATTATTTCCATCCATTCTGTCTGATTCATTGGGTGACTCTCTACAATACCAAAAAGATTTGTTATTTTTGTCTTTTCAGATTAACAGACAAGCTTTCATGCACTACAGCTCACATCTGATGCAACTCACAAAAGCTAATGCTTTGTTGTAAAATTTGCCAGTCTGCAAAGATAGTACCAGGCTTTCTCTGATTGTTGGCTCCCATGTCTCTCCACCCACCTTGTTATCCTTGTGTGAATAAGACATTCAAGAACACATCCTAAGGACGAGTTTCTTTGGTCTTAAGAAAGTAGATCTCTTTTACTTGTGGTTAGATAGTCACTTCTCTCTCCTTCCGTTGGGATCCTCAGTTTCAGAATAGCCTTATCTTAGCTCTTGGGACAGAATTGGAGGTAGGTGCTACTAGTACTTTCATATGGAAAAAGAGATTTAAAACGTTGGGACTTTTCACTTTGGAAGAATTAGAAGTTAGAATCCATGGTTGGATGGCTAAAATGGAAACAAATATTCATAGAAAAACACCAATCTTTCCTTTTATTGTTATATTTTTCATCAGGAAGCATTAATATTAGCACTCATTAATACCATAATAATTCTCAGACAACATTGTATATCAAAACTGCAATACATTTCAGATGCAAGCATTTCTGTGCAAGCATCTTAAAATGAGCTGTCCCACTTTGCCAGAAGCAACACACTGCTGCTCTTCTAAAAACTCTAGAAGTATTTAAATGAGAAATATTGGATTCAGAATGCTTCTGGGATTAATGAAACCGTTGCAACACTGAGCTGGATTGGAATAGTTTTCAAACCTAGAAATTTTACATTCAAATCATTATGCAGATCATAATAGTATATCAATTTTTGATATACTAGCCTAATTTTTGACTTAAATTGTTTTACTTACATGTTTATTTCTCATCACTGTTGGAAGACCGGTGGTTGATTAAGAATCAACAATAACTTGATGGCACATAATTATTGCAAATCAAATTTACAAATAATATAAGTGTGTAAATTTGTTTTACTAAGCAGTTTTTTTTATGACAGGTTTGCATTTGTTACATGATAGCAGGATATAGTTTTTATTGTTTCTTGTTATCTTGCGGTTAATTTTGGGCTTCTGTTTAAGTAATTTTATGAAAATGTATAGTTTCTTGATACTTTTTAAATTGTTTTATCTTAAAGTGAGCAGTGAGGATTCAAGTAATTCAGAAGCCAGTGAATCTGGAATTAGTGAAGAAGTGAGTGAATCTGAAGACGATCAACGTCCTAGAACCAGGTAGCATTTTTTTTGATGGGATGTCCTAGGTCCTATTTTATTAGCGTTAATAATTTTGCAGAAAAATCTCTGCAGAAATCTGTAGTGATAAAAACTACAAAGCCCTTCCCAATCCAGAAATTTTATTTCCAGTTTATTTTTAAATCTTGCTTTAGCCATTAAAACCCGAATGCCAAATTCAGATTTATAATGCTGCTTTTTAAAAAGACAGAAACAAAACCCTATTTACTATCTGGAATGCTTTGGAATTATCGAGTTTTTTTTTCTACAAATCCAGTTCCCTAAAATCCAGGTAGGTTTGCCTTTTTCTTTTATTAAAAAAAGATAAGCATCCAGTATACTTCTGTAGTTTTTGCCTGGTTTCACACATAACACAGAGCATGGAACCAGTGTGGTTTGTTTCATTTCTGGTTGAGATATTGTAATATGGTTTGTAAATCATGCTTTATACTAGTTATGCAAACCAGCCAATAAAACACTATCCAGTAAGCCACTATTAATGCAATGTAAAAATCCCCTAACTGTACTCCTTCATTCTAAAATCTTAATGCAGAAGAAACAAGTTATCTGAATCATAAAGAAAGAGGGGGAAACTGCAGCTACATTTTCTTAAGTAGTTTAGATTGAAAAATGTATATAAAATCTTGGAGGAAAATAAGAAAAAAAAACAGTGGTCAGTATAGTTAGCCAAGAATAATCTTTTTAGAACAGTACCCCTTCATTTTTTAGATCCGCTAAGAAAGCAGAAATAGAAGAAAATCAGAGGAGTTACAAACAGAAGAAGAAAAGGAGACGCATAAAAGTCCAGGAAGACTCATCTAGTGAAAATAACAAGGTTAGACCAGCATTTTTTTGTTTTGTTTTTGTCTTTAAATCTGCATGATTTTAAAAATCTTTTACAAATAACTTTCCCAACTACAATGAGATATTTTTGAAACTAAAGAAACTTTCCAAACAAGTTTGATATGGCAACTGTCAGCCTTTCAAGGAAGCATGCGCAGATGAATGAAATATACTTTATTGTAAGCTTATATTAATCGCATCTTGCAAATCTGAAAATAACATTTCTCCCCCATCACCTTTACTGCTCAAGAAATAGGGAGGGGTCGCGTCTGAGATGTTCCCCATATCCTTATTCCTTCTAGGGGCTAGGTTGCCACTGGCTGAGGGACTTCCCACTGTTCCCAAGGCCATTCCCACGTGCCATTCCATCATAAGGATAGATGTTCTAGTTCAATTCCAACTCAAGTATTGTGGCCAATTCTAGTTTTGAAAAGATTCATAAAATTGAGGACAGATTTAGAGAAGAATACAGTTGATTGGGGAAGCATAAATTAAGACCCCTGAGAAAGAGCAGCAAGGAGCTTAGTTTGGAGAAAAGGGGAGTGATGGGGAGATGATTGCATTCTTTAAAAGGAGACCAAATGTAATAGAATAAAGAGATTTCGTTTTTAAGAAGGTCATCTAAGAGAAAAACTCCCTGATTGCGTATTTTTTAAGTTAGGATGGACTTCCCTTCACTAGATATACTTAAGGGGCAACTGAATAATTATCAGTCAGAAATCCCAAAGGTGCTTTTTTCCCCCAAGGGGCAACTGGACTTTTTGGTTTTCCCTTAAAGACGTTTCACTTCTCATCCAAGAAGCTTCTTCAGCTCTGATTGAATGGTGGAGAATTCTGAGTCATTCGGTCAGAACTGAAATCATCTTGAATGAGGAGCGAAACTTCTTCAAGCAGAAACAAAGATAGTCCAGTTGCCTCTTGAAAAAGCACCTTTGGGACAACCATGACTGAGAATCTCCATAGTCATTAGTCAGGAACGCTTAAATTTGGACACAAGGGCTAAATGGCCCCTTCCAGTTCTGAGGTTCTGTGTCCTAAACGTAGAGCAAGCTTTTATATCATACAAAGCAACTGTTACATCCTATCCTCTGATATCAGCATAATCATTTTCAATAGCTTTACTTTGGATTGGACAGATTATTCCAAATTCACACCAAATCCCACTTCATTGTGTGACAGTCATGGCATTTTAAAAATTAAATTTAAAAATTTGCACCAATTGTTGTTGTTTTACTTTGCTCTTGTGTGATTTATAATACAGTAAAGGGCTGTGGAAGTATAGGAAATCTATATATAGAAGCAATATAATGGAAAGGAAATAGAAATTTAGTCTTTGAGGTCTCAATTTATACACATGGGAAATGCTTACTGTACTATCTCAATGCAAGTGATACCCTCTATGCTCCGCCTGCCGTAAATACAAAAGGTCCATTATGCAGTTTGGTTAGCCAGTCTTAGTATTTGGAATTATTAAACAATAAAAGGCAATAACGGTAAATTATTTATCTTGTTGAAAGAGTGTTTTGTGTTTTATTTGAAATCATGATTAAGAATATATCTTTCTGGAACTTTTACAGAGTAATTCTGAAGATGACGATAATGATGATTCTAAATCTCCCGGAAAAGGCAGGAAAAAAATAAGGAAGATTATTAAAGATGATAAACTCAGAAGAGAAACACAAAATGCATTGAAAGAAGAAGAGGAGAGAAGAAAACGGATTGCAGAAAGGGAACGTGAAAGGGAGAAGCTCAGAGAAGTATTTATATTTGTTTAATTGGGATATTACCAGGATTTTTCAAACAAGTATTTTGAGGAAAAACAAAACTATTAACTTGCTAAAAGAGAATTGTAATAGAAATTATATTTGATAATCAGTGCTTTGTTTAATGCAATTTTACTGTTGAAAGCATTTTTCTTGAACACGATTAAGTGTTTTAATTGCAAAAGTACTTGGCAAGGTGTTTGAAAATAGAATTGCTTTTCTTTTCTTTTTTCCCCAAAAAGTTTTTTATTTTTAATCTTTTACATCTCTTTTACTGAACAGTGTGATTCTAGGTTTTTACTTTTCCATACAAACATGACCGTAATTACATATCTATCTCACATATTCAGTTTCTTATCATATCATTGCACTTTCCATTTTCTATAAATTTTCAAAAATATTCTTATATTTTTTGCTTTTATTTTATCCAATTTTAATTCATATAATTCTATTTTTCTTTAATTATACTCTTATCTTCTTTATATAATACCTTAAAATTCTTTATTTCTTATTCTATATTCACTATATTCTTATTCTGTATTCACTATATTCTTGTACTTTTATCTGTCATATTTGCAATTTCATCACATATTCTTATTTCATTATTCAATAAATTCCATCTTAATATTAATAATTCCAAAGATTTCCCCCTTAATTACACATTTGAGTGCACCACCTTTTTGTCTTATACATCATTCAATTTACTCCCCTTTAACTCATATTAAAAATTACCATAATATAATCATTTTTAGTTATCATCTAAATATTACATATCACATATACATTTTAGATTAGATTCTACATGGTATTCTTTTCTTTATTCTAGAACATTTATTTTTTCTAATACATTAATCTTTTCCGCTAATTGAAGAAACTGATATTTGTCTTTTTAGTACAATTCTCATAGGTCATTTTAACTATATTTTTAATTTCATTTAATGTAATTGACATCCTTATTATAATCCCATCTTTACATATATCCCAGTTAATTTAACAATGATTCTTAGAAAATAATCAAATAAAAAAACATTCCTGTATTTCCCTTTTCTGCTGTTTCCTTTTTCTTTGTATGACTTTCCAAACAATTACTTTTTTAATTGTCCCCTCAGACCTCCAAGTTTTAATTTCCATGCTTCCCCGCACCCCACCCCCGGTTTCAATGTTCATTGTGTCATTTATTCATTGAAGGTGGCCTCTTCTTTAATCAACTTACTTGAATATAGTTGAATATCTTGAATTAAATGGACATATCCTTCAAAATATTTCCAGGTGATAGAACTAGAAGATACACATTTGAAATGTCCAATTACAACTAAGCTGGTTTTAGACGAAGATGAAGAAACCAAAGAACCATTACTGCAAGTTCATCGAAACATAGTGACAAAGCTTAAACCTCATCAAGTAGATGGTAAGGTAGCATGACAATTTTTATTTTAAAATGTTAGATTTAGGAAATGTATGTTTTGAATCAATTAGGTTAGAGTCAGGGAGTACTCGGCCGATTCGGACCGGTTCTCCTGAACCCGTAGCAACGATGATGGGCAGCTCGGCAAACTGGCAAATCGTACCACTAACTGGCCCCTCCCCTTCTCTCCCCACCCCTCCCCCTCACGCCTGCCTTCAGGCTCAGCTGTTCTTCGCCCGTTGGCCTTGGTTGCCCCGGTTGCCTTCCTCCCCGGTTGCCTCCGCTGCCTGCCTTGGCCCCTCGCCTAAGTTTGGGCAAAATGCTCCCTCTCACATGTGCGCACAGGGACCGTGTGACCCTAACCCCCCCCCTCCTACCCCTGTTGCATTGCCCACAGGAAACTCTGCTGCAGGGCTAAATACATCCAGATGGAAACCTAGCAAGCTTTCCCAGGGCACCTATAGGGCAAACCTGAACGGCTGCTTTTCTCACATTTTTCTGACTGTGAGAGCCATCAGCCCGTGAATCCGCTGGCCTTCAGACGTTGTGGAAGTTCCATCCCTGGAAGCTTTCAAGAGAAGGCGGGACCTCTGTTAGAAGTGGTGCAGGCAGTGGTGGTATTCAGCCAGTTAACTTTGGGTTCCGTTTGCGGAATCGGCTGAAGGCTCCTCCCGCACTCCCCACAGCCACTCCTGTCCTTGCCAGGAGGGAGGGAGGAGGCGTCCCAGTCCCTGCTGCAAGGAGGCTCAGCGAAAAGCTGCTAGAAGCTCCGCTTTCCCCATCTCTCGTTCTTTCCCTCCCCAATGTCACAGCCTGCCAGGCAGCTTAACTAAGTTCCTACGTCCCCTGCAAACATCTCAGCTTTGGGGGCTGCCACTTCCTTCCTGGCTGCCATGTGCGCGCCGGCCCCTCCTGTGCTGCTGCGGTTTGGTTGGAAGCAGAGAGAGAGACAGAGACAGAGAGAGAGAGAGTGTGTTTTGGGTTGAATAAGCCGGATAATAATGGCTGGTTTCATCCAAAAGAGTTTTTGTTTAAGGTGGGTCTCCTAGCTTTAGAAGGAGAGAGGGAAGGAGGAAGGGAAGGGAGAGAGAGAGAGAGAGAGAAGAGATAGACAAGAAAGAAAAGTAAGAAAGAAAAGGGACAGAAAGAAAAAAAGAAAGAAAAGGGATGGAAGGAAGGGAAAGAAAGGGGGTGGGGAGGGAGAAGAAAGTGAATGAGATATAGTTGGATGGATGGATAAGATACATGGAGGGAGGGAGGGAGGAAAAACAAGGAGAGGAAGGAAGGACCACAAACGCTGGCTTCAGAAGACTCTTTGAAAGAGCACAGCAATCTAGGGCTGGCCTGGAAGGGATCTCAGGGATCTCATCTTCTAGTCCAGCCCCCTGCTCCAGCAGGAGATCCTTACAGAATCATAGAATAGCAGGGTTAGAAGGGACCTTGGAGGCCATGTAGTCGAACCCCCTGCTCCAGCAGGAGACCTTATATCGTCTGGATTATTTTGATGCCTCTAACAGAGAGGAAAATTGCCATAAAAGGGAAGGAGTTTACTAGGACAAGGCTGCCATGCAGAGGAAGGCAGAGATAGTCCTTCCCTTATGACCACAATTGTGCAATGTTCTAATGTACAGAAGTTATAGTTAAATGTGTGGTAGAAAGTGGACTCTGGGTGTGTTTTTCCAAACGCAGTAAATGAGGTTGAATGTGTATAGTTTTAGAACAGCTGTGTGTGCGCGTGTGTACATACACATACAGTAGATATAGTAGATAATGTACACTATACACACTATACTATATAATATGTATGTACACATATGGCATATATACGTAGGATTAAATAGTGTATTTTGGATGTTCAGTAGTAGTAAATAAATAGATAGGGAAATTTGTATCTCTATGAGGCCTTTGAGGCCAGGCCAGGCACTTTGACGTGAGTGATGATGGCAAGTTGGCCACGCCCACCCGGTCACATGACCACCAAGCCATGCCCACAGAACCGGGAGTAAAAAAACTTGAATCCCCCTATTTGGTTAGTGTTCTGTGGGGTCCTTGGTGCTCTCTGAGCTTGGTGGGTTTCTTGCAGACGTTTCATACCTAAATTAGGAACATCATCGATGCATGGATTGTGTTACCTGGTTTGGCAATGAAATGCCTGCAAGAAAACCACCAAGCTCAGAAAGCACCAAGGGCCCCAAAGTTCAGCCTTGAGCTACGAATATTGTCTTCTATCGTTACAGTGTTCTATTACGGCTCTTGCACTTCAGAGCCCAAAATAAGCCCATTGTTGAATTTTAAAGGATCTTTTTAAAAACACTGCTTCTAGGTGTTCAGTTCATGTGGGATTGCTGTTGTGAATCTCTGAAAAAAACCAAGAACTCTTCAGGCTCTGGATGCATTCTGGCCCACTGTATGGGTTTGGGAAAGACCTTGCAGGTATGTTGAAGGATCTGTTGGCTACGACGGGCCTTGCTCCCTCCAGCTTCTTCCAGCAAAAGTTGATCATGTCTTGTGAAACCTGGTGAAACGTGTCCAAGTTACCTAATGCATGTTCCTACTGCTGCTATATATAATTCCTGGAGAGAGGAATGAATAGCTTGGATACCTTTACTACACTTTCTTCAGGAATTCAGCTACTTCGTGGAATGGAGTGGACTGAAATTCAGTTTTCAGAAGAATCCCGTGGTGGGGATAAGTTGAAAGAATGATCTGTCAGGTCACTCAGTTAAACTCTGGTTGGGCTTGAATTTGACTCCCCAGTGCTGGTCAGAACACCTGTCAATTACACCCCAAGGGTTTGCTTCAACTATCTTTGAAAGTCATTCCTTCTGCATGAAATCCTTTCCGGTTTGAAAACACGGGGAAGCAGCACGAGTGGAAGGAGGTGTTTGGGATCATAGAAAAAGGAGAGAATTGGCAGGTGATGGACACAAAAAAGAGATCTGGTTTCATGTCATGGTTAGAGGCTAGGAGCCAGGAGGGTGTAAACTCTACTCCTGCTTTAGTCACAAAGCTGGCTGGGTGACCGTGGGCCAGTCACTTCATTTCAGCCCTAAGGAGCATGCAGTGGCAAAGCACTTCCGACCAATCCTGCCAAGAAAACTGCAGGGCCTTATCTAGGCAGTTGCCCGATATATACAGCAAACTTACATATATACATGCATACTTACATATGCATACATACATACACACTTAAACATATACATACATACTATGTGTGTATGTATATAGGTGTATACACACACACACACACACACACACACACACACAAACGGTTAAAAGTATTTCTGAGGAACATATGTTCCCTTTCTCAGTAACTTCATTAAGAGCCAGACCTAATTCCTTGTTCATTCCTATACCAAAAACATTAGTGTATTTTGAGTTTGTGTGCTGCATACAACTTATGGTAGCTAAAAATGGGTTACCTAAAATCAAGAAAAATGGAAAGGGGACAAAACCATTTGGTTATTGGTTAGAAACTATAGTAAATATTCTCAGCAAATTAATGTAAGAAGAAAGTTGTGATCTCACACTAAGTACATCAAAATATTCTTTTTGTTTTTAAAACAATAATTCATGTTCTGTCTCAGATTTTTTGTTTGTTTAAAAAAAATTGTTTTACCCAGGTGCCGTTTTGTTCTAATGCTGATTTTCTTGCCTTTCTTTTGAAGGTAGTTAGTTTCCTTCATACCATTTTGCTTAGTGACAAACTGGATTTCAGAACTGCCCTTGTTGTGTGCCCATTGAACACGGCCCTCAACTGGATGAATGAATTTGAAAAATGGCAAGAAGGCCTGGAAGACCATGAAAAACTTGAGGTACTTAATGTGTAATATGGATAGGTGGAGTGTATCTGCATTTAGGAACCGTAAATTGATGTTTGGAAGTATGAACTTCTTGACTTTGAGTGTATGATACACATTTATACGTGGAAAGCACATTACAATTACATGTTGACTTATAAAAAATCACTTATTTGCTTGCTTTCCCAAGGTCGCTGAACTAGCAACCGTGAAACGCCCTCAAGAGAGGGGCTTTATGTTGCAAAGGTGGCAGGATGAAGGCGGCGTCATGATCATAGGCTACGAAATGTATCGTAACCTTGCACAAGGGAGGAATGTGAAGAGCAGAAAACTGAAGGAAATATTTAACAAATCATTGGTTGATCCTGGTAAGCCCGAACTCTGCAGATCATTCCTTCTGTGACAAGTGAGCAAGTCATGCAAAGGAGAAGCTGTTCTTGAGTAGGGAGGGCTCCCATTCCCTGAGCAGAGCAATGTGCAAAAGAATGCCAGTTAGGGCATAGTCATTCTTCGGGCTGGAGAAAGTAACTGCAGTAAGCAGAAAGTAACCTTTCTGTAAGAAAAGGACTGACAATAGGATTGGTGAATGGTAACTGTAGATGCTTTGGAATTCTGTTGGATTTCTCAAGACACAAGATCCAGATTCACGTTTTTAAAAATACAGATGATTAAATGTGGTATTATAAACCATCTTCCCCCCCACCCAAAAGAAAGGGGGGAACAAAAAGAGAGGTGGGGGGAAGTGTTGTTTGGTATTTGTTGTAGGTCAGAGGCTCTAATTAATTGTTTTAGGAAAGTTCAGAAGAGAAATTCTGAAAGCCAGTCTGAAAACAGAACATCTTTAGAGCTCCCAAACTACTGTAAATCCCAGTCTAAAGATTCCTCCAAAAACCTGGGCCCTGGGCAGCTCACCCACACTTAGGGCTTCAGGGGTGCTTCAACCTGCCTGTCCTTCAAGATCTTCTTTCTGGCTGTCATGAGTAACGGGGGGAGGAAGGGGGAAAAGTATGGGAAATGGACTATAGGTGTTACTAACTAATATTGTATAAACTGAGGAGGGTTTCTATTTCTTGCTTAGCTTTCTCTTCTCTGCGCAACTGCAAACCTTTATCTGAGTAAGCCAAGGTCAACTAATCATCACCACCTGGAGATGTCCACATGATGAGGTTCACAACTTTTAATTGGAAGGACCGTTTGAACTATTGGGGGTGGGAACATTTCAATCCCTTGATATATGTGATGTACGTGCCTATTTCCTCAGATTCAGAATTCTCTTGTTGCTACCACTTGACTTCCAGTAAAATATATCTTTTCTCTAATTACAAGAGTCTAAGTATTTCTTTCTTGGATTTTGAACGGAGCACCAGCTGACATTATTCTGAATCTCACCCTACCAGCCCACCCGGAGAGATAATACAATTTCTTCCGAGGGGGTCTGAACATCATGTCAACTCCACCCAGCGACCAAGAGGACCTGGGTGCCATTGGAGGGCAAGACTCGCTGCTGCTAGAGGAAGCAAGGGAAGCTGACTTGTTAGCAGAGCTCAACCTTGGGGAAAAACCAGCTGTAAAACCCAAATGGCCATTGGGAGTAGGTTGGAAGGATCCTGAGGAGACACCCCCCCCCCCCCCCCCCCCCCCCCCCCCCCCCCCCCCCCC
>NW_020769328.1:12012634-12078430 GCF_900518735.1 Pseudonaja textilis | reverse complement strand
CCCCCCCCCCCCCCCCCAGGAGTCACCACTACCCGTCAGCGTGGAAGAGAGGAGCCATGGCAAGAGAGGGAAAGGAAAGACTTTTTACTAAATCAAGCCAGGCGCCTCATAGATGAAGCCCTCGGAGAGCCTCACGCTGAACAAAGGTATGAGGGAGAGGAGGGGGAGGCAGCCCCAGCCAGAAGAAGCAGAGCAGCCATCCCCATAAATCAACCTGGGCTACCGCAGCAGCAAGCAGCAGCCCCGGGGCCCCCAACAGGAGGAGTAATTGCCAGAAGACGTAGAACTCCAAAATTGCCTCCGTTGGAAGTAAAATATGGGGTTGAGTTGGGATTTTTCCTAGCACAAGTTTGGAGCTATATGGAGGAATATGGAGGGGATTTTTCCTCAGAAGCAGCCAAGGTTAGATGTGTTACCAGGGCTCTGGAGGGAACAGCTGCAAAGTGGATGGTGACTTTGCATAATGATAATGCTCCCCAGCTGTTGAATTATGACCTGTTCATGACTGCTCTGCGGCAAGGTTTGAGGACCCACTGGCGGAATGTAAGGCCAGGATTAGGATGAAGACCAGAAATCAGGGGCAGAAATCAGTGGCTGACTACACCCAGGAATTTAGAGAGCTGGCATGTCCTATTCGAGGGTGGTCCCAAGTAGCCCTGATAAAAGCGTTCAAAGATGGGTTAGATGAAGATATATACCAGAGCTGCATTGCCAGAAGAGACCCCAATGATCTGCAGATGTGGTACGTGCTGACAGCAGAGGTGGAAATTGATTTAACCCGAAACAGACGCTGGAGAGGCTCTGGTTGGAGCAAGCCTTCCCCCGCACGTCCTCAAGAAGCCTTCAAACCCCAAAAGGGAGGGATGGCGGCGAGACTCAAGACTACTATCTGCTTCCGATGTGGGAAGGAAGGTCACCGGGCTGCAGACTGCTGGGCCAAGTTGGAACCAAAGGGGACGCCAAGAGGAGGAAAAAAAACGGAAAAAACCCCAGCGAAGCCTCGCGAAACGGCGCTTAAGACGGGGGAGGTTGTAGAGGTCACCCATCCGAAGGGAGAGGGGCTGTGAACTCCGACCTCCTCTAAAGAGAGTGAGGTCGATTTGGAAGACGACTCATTGGTAAGTCCAAACAAGGGCCCTATGACCATTCCAGTGCAGTTAAGGGTGCCTGCATCGGTGCCCAAAGGGGAAATGCCGGCCTTACTAGACTCGGTGCACAAGGTGTGTGATCAGCCTGGAAGTAGTATAGAAGATGGGCTTAAGACTAAAAACTTTTAAAACGCCCATAGCCTTTTGCCAATTGGATGGATCAGTGACGGGGGGGCAGGCCTGCACGTTTCATGACAGAGCCCATAGAAATGACAATGGGGAAGCATAGAGAGACTGTGTTTTATTGTGGCCCCTGGGATGGAACAGCTGCTAATACTGGGATTTCCATGGCTCCGGAAACGGAACCCCCACATCAATTGGAGAAGAGAGTCATTGTGTATACGTACCGACCAGCGCCCGGAAGGGGAGGGGCGATCTCAACTGAAACTCCAGAATCCTATTGACTTAGCTTCCATGGGTACTGAGGAACTGAAGGGGGAGGAGAAAATTCCGGAGGAATATTGGGACTTAAAGGAAGTATTCAGTGAGAAGGCCTCAGATGAACTTCCCCCTCATTGTTCAACAGATTGTAGTATCGAAATTTTACCTGGGGTGAAACTCCTGAAACCGAAGCTGTACTCGATGACGCTGCGGGAATTAGAAGAGCTGCGGTTGTTTATCGATAAAAATTTGGCAAGTGGTTTCATCCAGCCCGCTAGACCCCGGGTAGCGGCCCCAGTACTGTTCCATGAAAAGAAAGATGGCTCCTTTCGCTTATATGTTGATTACAGAAACCTGAACGCCATTTCCATGGAAAACGTGTACCCCCTCCCACTGGTGAAGGACATGCTGGCCCACCTGGCCAAGGGGAAGATTTTTACGAAGCTCGACTTGAGAGAAGTGTACTACCGGGTTCGAATTAAGGAAGGGGATGAATGGAAAACCACTTTTAACTGCCCGATAGGTTGTTTCCAATTCCGTGTTCTTCCATTTGGCCTACAGGGGGCCCCAGCAGTATTCATGCAGATGATTAATCAGGTCTTACATGAACATTTATACAAGGGGGTTTTGGTCTACCTTGATGATATTCTTATCTACATGGAGACTTGGGATGAACATGTGAAACTAGTGCGATCAGTTTTAGAGAAACTCCGAGCTGCTAAGTTTTATGCTAAATTGTCCAAATGTGAATTCCATCAGGAGAAATTGACTATTTGGGGTATCGCATCTAACATGAGGGTATAGAAATGGATCCAGGGAAGGTGTGTGCTGTGTTGGAATGCCCCCCCCCCACGCACCAGAAAACAACTTTAGAGTTTCTTGGGATTCGCCAATTTTTACCGACAATTTATCCCAGCTTTTGCAAAGATAGCACTGCCTATCACAAACCTCCTAAAAACCAAAGGGGAGGCGAAACCAAAGCCTAGTAAACCACTGAAGTGGTCCATGGAATGTCAAGCGGCCTTTGAAAAGCTGAAATGACTGTTTGCTGCTGAACCAGTGCTAAAGCACCCGGACATGGATGCTCCTTTCGTAATCCAAGCCGATGCGAGTGATGTGGCATTTGGAGCGGTATTGCTGCAAATCAGTGAGAAGGGGATTTTACAACCCTGTGCATATACCTCCTGTAAATTATCTGAAACTGAAAGAAGGTGGGCCGTATGGGAAAAAGAAGCTTTTGCAGTTCGTTGGGCCCTACTGACTTGGAGACATTTCTTGGAAGGAGCAAAACACCCATTTGAGGTGTGGACTGACCATAAGAATTTGGAGGCCTTAAAAACACCTTGGAAGCTGTCCCCCAAACAAGCTCACTGGGCTCAGTACTTTAAGCGGTTTAATTTTTCATTGAAGTACATTCCAGGGGGGAGGAACTTCATGGCGGATGCTCTATCTAGACTACCTCAATATAATAGTGCTCGCCAGGAAGTAGTACGGTCGATTGTCCCAATCAAACAGTTGGCAGCTCCAGTAGTTACTAGAGCCCAAAAGAAGAAGAAGGAAGTGGATCTATCAAATGATTTGACTGCACAATTAAAGGATGCTCTAAAACTTGATGATTGGTTCCTGGCTCATTCAAATAACTGTACAGTTAGAGATGGCCTGGGTGGGAGCCAAGTTGTATGTCCAGTGAAACTGAGGAGCCAAATCTTACAACAAGCTCATGATTCTAAAGCGGCTGGTCACTTTGGATTCGTGAAAACCTTATACCTAGTTAAGCGGCAATTCTGGTGGCCTACTTTGAAGAAGGACATTGAGACTTATGTGGCTAGCTGTTCTATCTGTGCATCAGCCAAGAGACCTCCTGGTAAGCCAGCAGGCTTGTTACAAAATGTGGCTAGACCAACGGCTCCGTGGAAGGAAATCTCCATGGACTTTATAGTGGAATTACCCGAAAGCGGGGGAAACACGGTTATTTGGGTGGTAACTGATTTGTTTTCCAAGCAAGTACATTTCATACCTTGTTCGAAGATTCCATCTGCAAAAACGTTGGCTAAACTGTTTATATTGCATATCTATAGATTACATGGGGTTCCTGAACGCATAATCTCTGAGGGGTGTTCAATTTACCTTGAACTTTTGGAGGGAGTTCCTGAAGTTATTGGGCTCTGCCCAGGGATTAAGCTCCGCCTACCATCCCCAAACTAACGGGGCCTGTGAGAGGACTAACACGGTATTGGAGCAATACCTTAGATGTTACATAAATTATCAGCAAGATAATTGGGCTGACCTATTGCCATTTGCTGAAGTGGCATATAACAATTCTATCCATAGTAGTACTGGATTTACCCCCTTCAGGGTGGCATCGGGACAAGACTTTGTACCCACACCTGAACTCCCTCGTGAGAGGCCTAGTATTCAGTCATTAGATGAATGGATAACACAACTCCAGCTTAATTGGCCAGTCGCTCGTAAAGCATTGGATGATGCACATCAGGCTCATAAGAAATTTGCAGACAAAAAGAGGACTCCACAAACACCATATCAAGTGGGCGATAAAGTCTTTTTGTCCACCAGATATCTACAAACCACTCAAAAGTCAAAGAAACTTGGTCCTAAGTATGTTGGTCCTTTCTCGATTGAACAAATTGTAAGCCCTGTGACAGTCCAATTGAAATTACCTAAAAGCCTTCGACGAATCCACCTGGTTTTCCACGTTAGTTTGTTAAAACCTGAACATACTTCCGATCTGAGACCGACCCAGACCAACCTTCCTGTACCATTGCTTATTGACGGCGAACAACATTTTGAAGTTAAAGAAATTCTAGACTCTCGACGATGGAGGGCTCAGCTCCAATATTTGGTTGCTTGGAAGCATTTCCCTTCTTCCCGGGCTGAGTGGGTCAATGAAAAAGATGTTAGAGCCCCTAAGCTTGTCAGAGCATTTCGTTCTAATTATCCTGATAAACCCTAGATACGTGTCTCTTTTATGTTAACTGGTTATTAATTCGTGCCTTTTATATTTCCCTCTTTTATAGGACTAACATCTTTTTTCTAGGAGGGCCGAATGTCAGCCTTCAAGATCTTCTTTCTGGCTGTCATGAGTAACGGGGGGGTGGAAGGGGGAAAAGTATGAGAAGTGAGCTGGAGGTGTTACTAACTAATACTGTATAAACTGAGGAGGGTTTCTATGTCTTGCTTAGCTTTCTCTTCTCTGCGCAACTGCAAACCTTTATCTGAGTAAGCCAAGGTCAACTAATCATCACCACTTGAAGACGTCCACATGATGAGGTTCACAACTTTTAATTGGAAGGACCATTTGAACTATTGGGGGTGGGAGCATTTCAAACCCTTGATATATGTGATGTACGTGCCTTTTTCCTTAGATTCAGAATTCTCTTGTTGCTACCACTTGACTTCCAGTAAAAGATATCTTTTCTCTAATTACAAGAGTCTAAGTATTTCTTTCTTGGATTTTGAACGGAGCACCAGCTGACACCCCTCCTGCCCCAATCTCTGCCCTTTCAGCCTCTCTGCCCAGCAACGAATAGCGTGAGCCTTTTTCGCAGTGCTTTGGCAGTCTTCTGAAACCTTCTCGTGACGCTTGGGGTGGGTGGGCTCCAAGGCTTTCCAAAGCATCACAAGAAAGGGGCATGCTCTTTGGAGAACGTTATGATCAGCCTAGGGGAAAAGGCCTGGAGCAGCCAGCGGTTAGACCAGGGCGGGCACACTTGGTCAGCGGTAGGCGGAAGAGAGCGAAATCCAGGGATCGAGGAGCACGAGATAGTGGGGAGGTGGTGGCTGGGGCTTGTTGATTGGGGGCTGGCCGCTGTGTGGGGCTGGAGGTGGCACTCTGCGACAGTGGAGGGAGGGGCATCTGTTGGTGACACCTGTCACTCTCCATCTCTAGCTGAGCCCCAGGGTCACCGTTGCAGAGGAATGCCACTGTGTAGAACAGCTAGAGGTGTGGGGGCGGGGTAGATAGGTGGGGGCAACCCCTTGCCTTACCAGGGCTCGGGGTTGGGAGGGACCAAGCTAGGAATGGCTTGGGTCAGGGTGGACCCTCCCTTAATGACCTGTGGGATTCAGTCAAGGACTGCAACTGGGATGACCACGATTGCCATTGCTAAAGGAGGCGGTCAAATGACATCATGCTTTACAACCATATCCATTAACTGTAGAGGTTTCAGTCCCAGGTACCGTTGTAACACGAGAACTACCTGTTTTTACATTATTCTTTCATAAGCCTATTTGTATAATGGATGCTTACCGAGAAGGCAGCCTTGCTCTTTTTGAGGGTCCTTGGATGGTTTGTCTCCAAACTGTCATAAAGTCTGCTACCCAATGTCTTCTTTAAAGGGGATTATGACGATGCCGGATATGTAGGGAGGTTTTCTTTTCATCAGCCAAAAGTGGGGAAAGCTAATTGCAAGGCTGGCCAGTTGATGGTGATTGTTGCCATCTTGATAACTTCCTTGGGCGCCAATGTTGCTGTGAATCAGTCATTACGTCGTGCTCAACTTTGACTTTATTTCAGTTACCAGTAGAGGGCTCTGTGATCTGGCTTTATACAAAATGTTGAAAAACATCACTTGAGGAAACCTGAGCGTGTGTTTTCGTAAGAATGAGCAGAGACTATTTTAGCACGTATCAACTAAATTTGTTTCCTGCATATGTCTAATCAAGTAGTTGCCTTTGTTCTCAGATTCTAGGGAATTGTTCAATGCCCCGTGACTCTGCATTTCTGATATTTAAAATATAGAAAGTGCATTGTCCTTGATGACAAGAGTGGTATTGTGGGATTCTTGGTGTTTTCTGAGCTTGGTTGTTTCATTACCCAACAAAGCTACCACTGATGATGTTCCTTTGTTTGATAAGTTTCTTGCCAGAGTTAGACAATAGCTTGAATTCCGTTTGGAAGAGGTTTAAGATCTTATGAGAATGCAGACTCAACATTGGTTTGCAGCTTTTTAAAGTGGCTGCATCATTTTCCTAAAAGTGCTGTGCTATCATTTCTTTAGTAAATTTCAAACGTATGTGGATCCTGTGGATTCTGAGAATCCTCTCTTCCAAAGTAAATCCAAAGTAATGGCATAACCTCACCTCCTACTTTTGAGAGAATTCGTGTAAGAAATCATTCAAAAGTGTACATCCATTAAAAATGCTACATGTACAGAATAAATTTTTGTCTTTGCAAGACCCCAGTCAGCATAAGGAACCGGCCAGCAGCACAGGTTGCACATGTCTTTATATTGTATGTAGGGCTATGAATGCCAGTTTAGAGTAAATTGTCTTGTAAACCATCTGCACCTTGGCATAAAATGCTTATTTGGAGATTCATACGCTCCATGACTTGGCATTTTAAGCAGGATTCCAACTTTGCAGGCATCTCTGAAATGCTATTTCTGTAATTTCAGGCCCAGATTTTGTTATCTGTGATGAAGGTCATATACTAAAAAACGAAGCTTCTGCTGTTTCTAAAGCTATGAATTCTATCCGATCGAGGAGAAGGATCATTCTTACAGGAACTCCTTTGCAAAACAATCTCATAGAATGTAAGTACATTTTAAGAGGGAACCAAACGTTTATATCTGTCTGCGCTTTCAGTGAAAATAAAAGTTCTGCTGATACGGAATAATATGCTCCATCCATATTTGGTTTTCTCCTCACTGCTGATCCTTAAACATATTCATAGTTCAATTATTCAACAAACATCTGCATTTATTATTGTAAATCTGTGCACACTGTTTCCATGCTTACTTTATATATTTTTGCTGGTGCTCTCCCTGAATTCCTTCCCTCCCTGTAATTTGTGTAATGTAGTGTGACAATTTTAATACGGTTGTATTCAAAAAGAAACCTCATACAAGGATTGGCCTAGTCTCTGACCAGTAGGACTCTACACCTGGGCCTTCAAGAATGGCAGCAATCCTGTCTTGCATCATGTCTTTTTTTCTTTTAAACAGTCAGAAACCTTGCTCAGTTGGTCACCAATTCTGCTGCTTCCTCTGGACGAGAATATCGTGCATGTCAAAATGCTGCGTCCATGTTACTTGACAGCAAGGCTTCAAGAGGCTTTCCCTGGCTGACAATGGCATGCTGAATTGCAGGTTGCTGGAAAGGGCTCTGCATCATGCACTCAACATAGTGTTGCACAGATTGGGTGCAAAGCTATAGCCCAGGGCTGTCAAACTCAAAGCTCCTGGGGTGCTTAGATCTGGCCTGCGGAGCTGTCCTGGAAATAGCGAAGGACCAGCCCCACGGTCCCCCTGCCAGCGAAAATGGAGCTCAGGAGGGCTGCATGCGGCCCTCTCAGGCCCCATTTTCGGCCTGGACAGCCTCCTGCAGCCCTTTTCCTGCAAACACAGAGCTCGGAGGGAAGGGGGCTCCATTTTCTCTGGCAGAGGGCTAGCAAAACAAACTAAAAACAAAACAAAGGATAAATGTTTCCCCTTTTGCATTTGAGCATCCAAGAAGGGACAGGAAAGGAGAAACAAAAAGAAGGAAAGATGGGGAGAGAGCAAGGAAGAAAAGAGGGGAAGGAAGAAGAAAGAAAGGAGAATGAAGAGGGAAGAAAAAAGGAAAGGAGCGAAGTCCAGCCTTAACACTTGGCCACCAGCAGATGGAAAGGCTCCTCTGGAGGACAAGGCTTTGGTGCTCTCCCTGATCTCACCTTCCTCTGCTGGAGACAATGGATCCCCCCAGTCCCACCTGGGCCACCACAGGGCCCCCCGACACAAGTGATGTCGAGCTGACCACACCCCACGCCCACGGCCACCCCTGGTACCCCCTGAGGTCAAACAACCCTGAGGCGGCCCTCAAGAAAATCTAGTTTGTCATCCCTGCTCTAGCCCGATCCCCAGTTTGAACTAATAGTCCCTTTCTTTTAAAACATAGCACAGCCTGAACCTGCTTCCAAACATTTCTTTATTTTATTTAAATATTTATAAGTTGCCTTTCTGGACCAAGGCCACCCAACTAGAGAAGGCCTCAGTGAATATATACTTGTCCATCTTTATTAAAGACTTGTAACAAGATTATTCTGCTAAAAGAACTAAAAGTTACATTTTCCCTTCCTCAGATCACTGCATGGTTAATTTCATCAAGGAGAATTTGCTTGGATCAATTAAGGAGTTCCGAAATCGATTTATAAACCCCATCCAGAATGGCCAGTGTGCTGATTCCACGCTAGTAGATGTGAGGGTGATGAAAAAGCGGGCCCATATCTTGTATGAAATGCTAGCTGGGTGTGTTCAGGTGCGTGGATTTTGATTTGTGTTACTTTGCTCCCTCCAATGTGAAAGTTGAAAATTCCTCCCATCTGAAACTGAAACTTAAGAGAGTTTTGACACTCTCCTGTCAACTGAAGTTGTGCCTTTCTCTTAACAAGCAATCCATTATTCCTGATTAACAAGAAAGAAAATATTTTAAAAGCTTTGATTTGCCCACAGCCATTTGATTATTTTTCTTTTATTTTAAAATGTAAACCCCACCAGGCACCGGCACTCAGGGTGGCCTGCAATTACTGGATAATCTCTATGGAAGATAATTTGGGGCAGAACTTTTAATCTTTTTAGACTTGTGACCCATATTTCACCCCAAGCTGTGACGTGGGAATCTCTTAACCTTTTAATTTTTTTCCTCCTTGTTTATTTGTGTTTCTACTTTCTCCTTCCCTCCCTTTTTAAAAATCTTTTGCAAAAAAATGGTGATAACTTAATTGTGTATGTCAGTTGTAGACAGGCAGTGTAAGGCACATTGCTATAGTTGCATATCAGCATAATGCTCAAGTGTGCTTGTGAGCTTTTCCTTTCCTTCTCCGGAGCAGGAGAGTACATAGTTATGGGCCCTAACCTGCATAAAAACTGTGACTACTCTTATCTTCAAATGTTCATTTGAAACTTGCTTATAAAGTTGGCTTGTGTCATAAAGCCATATTTAAAATAATCACTGGCACGATGAGGTTAATTCAACAAAAAATGGGGGGAACATTCAGAAATTTTTCCCTATGGACCACCAAAGCTTCAGACTCAGATGTTTCCGCGTAGCACTAGGTCTGAATCAAGCCAGTGCGTCTGTAAAGAGAGGTTTCTGTGCTGGGAAGGAGGATGTCCGTGTGTGTGAATGCTGAACAATCTCACCGTTTAGAATCCTAAAAAAAAAAAAAAATCTAAGCATTTTAGTTGTTCCTTGTATTTTAAGTTACGAAGTTTATTAACTCAGAGTTGGTATTTCGATGCTGGAATGATACCACAGCACTATTTAGCTTCTCTTTTTCTGATCTAATTGTAGAGGAAAGATTATACAGCCTTGACAAAGTTCCTGCCCCCAAAACATGAGTATGTCCTAGCTGTTAGAATGACTCCGATTCAGTGTAAACTGTACCAGTACTACCTGGATCACTTAACAGGTAAGGATAATTCACTGCTTAATTGTTGTAAAAGAAAAAAAAAAGAACCAGAGAATATTTGGATATGGAGTAGGCAAAGCTGAACTGCAGTATGGGGTTAATTATTATTATTTTTTATCTGGATGAAGATGATTAGGGGATGGTTCAGGTAATCTTGTTGACTTGGCATTCAGGGAGAATGAGAATCTTCTTATACAGCTTGGAGGTACATTTGTAACTAGAGTCTTGGTTGCTGCAAAGTCTGTAGCAGAACTGGAAAAAGTCTACAACAACCATAAAGCTTGAACCTTTTCTTGCCTACAAGAAGAGGCTGGGGCCGCATCTTGGAAAAAGGTATTTGAGAGGAAGCAGGTGTAAATTGTGCATGGTGCAGAGAAAGGAAAGTTTTCTCCCGTTCTCCAAACATTCCGGGATCATCCATTGAAGCTGATTGGGAGGAGACATTGGAATGGACAAAAAGGAGCAATTTCACACAGCAACACCTAATTGATTTATACCATAAGAAGACATGGTGGTAGCCACTGGCTTCCATACTGACTTCCATGACTTCAAAAGGGGACTGGGTAAATTCCTGTATGACAGGTATAGTACCAAATATAAGTATTAGATAAAACTTTAATTTATCAAATGTACTTCAATTTTGGAAATTTTAATGGGCTTTGAATTTCCTTGACTATTTTAATTTTATGGGACCTTGGGATTGAATGATAGAACTTTACTCTTAAAAAGTTATCATTCTACAGTTGTCTGTCATTACCCTTGCGTATAAAAAGTTATTGAAATATGACATTAAAACATTAAGGCTTTATGAGGGAAAATATTGTGAATTTGTTTTTTAAAATGGGATTTCTAATATATAAATAAAAATGCAGTTTGCATGTGCAAATGACATATGCCTATAAATAGTATAGACTGTCAAATCTATAAAACAAGATGAATGATGAATTTTTAGCAATTTACTAACAGTTACTTGAATCTTCTGATTTCTGGTAGCAGTGTTGCTTCCAGGAAAACCCTCTCTTTCTTACAAGTGACTAGGAAAAAGAGAGAGGAGGGAATCCCTGATGCATTGCATAAAAGTGAGTTGATTTTGGTAAATTTAACAGTTTGGTTAATCTATTTCAAGTGCATAATTGAACTCTATTGTCAGGTGTCAGCAATAGCAGTGAAGGTGGAAGAGGCAAAGCTGGAGCTAAACTCTTCCAAGATTTCCAGATGTTAAGCAGAATTTGGACTCATCCTTGGTGTTTGCAGCTGGATTATATTAGCAAAGAAAACAAGGTAATCTACTTCTCTCTTTCTTTGTGTCTCTCATAGCAGCTCTGCCCGCAGTGAGGCAATTCTAGAGCGTTTCATTTTTTGATAACTGATTCCATACTTTTTTCTATTTCTGTGTGTTTTAATTTGTGTTCTGAAAGTTTGAAAAAAGGTTGGCTGTGCTTAATAAGAACGCCTGATCTTTCAGGGTTATTTTGATGAAGACAGTCTTGATGACTTCATAGTTTCTGATTCCGAAGAAACGTCAATGAGCTTAAGCTCTGAAGAAGATACTAAGTAAGTTGAATCGTTCCTCCGAAACAGTAAATCCATTTATGGTTGAAATTGCATGTTAAAACAGTTGGGAATAAAATGAGTGTGTCTGGAGAGTTTTCATGTTGAAATATATATTTTAGGAAGAAGAAAACAAAGGGCAAGAAATCCAAGAAAGACAGTAATTCCAGCGGGAGTGGGAGCGACAATGACGTTGAAGTGATTAAAGTCTGGAATTCAAGATCTCGGGGAGGGGGAGAAGGAGGAACTGTGGAGGAGCCAATAAGCAACCCTCCCCTCGTTCTAAAGGCAGAGGAAGGTAAGACTTTCCATGGAGGTGGAGGGCTTTTTGTAGCGGGCACTCAAGGACAACGGAGTATAGCGTTGCCCTGCGCTTACCATGGGTATTTTTGTGCCCAGTAGTGCTGCATATCTGCTCCGTTTTCTGGCCCTGAAAGTTTATTAGCAGAGGAGCTTAACCTGGGGACTGCAGATCCTTGGGAGCTGGGGTTAGATTTCAGGGGCTCTGCGGATGGTGGGGGGGGGACTTACAAATTTACAGAGATTTAATTTATTTTGTTTTTGTTTTAATGGGTTAATAGAGAAACCCATATATTACTGTAGACAGTACAGTCAACTAGTTGGGTAATGAAATATCTGCAAGCAAACAAGCACCAAGAACTATTATCTACTCCTTACATGAATGTTTAGACAGATCTTTCTGGGAAAGAATGGGGAGGCTTCACCATACATGATCCTGGCACAAAAAAGGTTAATAATCCCTGCTTTGAGACTCAAGAATGAACTGTGTGTAATATATTTGATATGAAAATGTGGCTTTTATTTTTATTTTTTTTCCCTATATTCTCAACCCCAATGGATCCCAAAGGTAGTTTTCAATTGAAAAAAACAAAACAAAACCAAAATAGTGAATTTGTAAAACATAACTGGGCAAATATATATTTTAGCTGTCTAGCTGCCCCTTCCCTGGTGAGGAAGCATTATTTCCCACTTCCCTCCCTAAACCTAAGGATTAAAACTCGTTGGAATGATATGCTATGATACTGTAATCAAAGTCTAAATTTGGCTGAGAAACTGTATTTTTATGGAGTGTTTGATTCCTCAGAGAAGACTTGCCTGTGCTTTGCCTTTTCAAGTGGCACTTTCCTTCCTCCCGCTTCTCTAAGGTAAAAGTACTTCCTCCAATCCCGGCAGCCCTGCGCCTGATTGGTATAAGGATTTTGTGGTGGATGCTGATGCGGAAGTGCTGGAACATTCGGGGAAGATGATGCTCCTCTTTGAAATCTTGCGCATGGCTGAAGAACTTGGAGATAAAGTGTAAGCGGTTCTTGGTGATTAGGGGGAAATGATCTTCCATTGTTGGGTTGCAACACAGGTAGTCCTTGACCTATGATCATGATTGAGCCCAAAATTACGGTCATAAGTTGTGTCAGGTGTTAAGTACACGAAGGACCATGGGATCACGCCCCAATTTTGCAACTTTTTTTTTTTGGTGGTGATTATGCAAAGGTGATAGTGGTTATTAAGCAAACCCATTGTCAGCTATGGGTGCTTTTTGCCAGAAACTGGAAGGCCAAAATCTAGCAAAAAATACTATAAAAACCATGTTCATGTGGCCACAGGATACAGGAAGCAGCCATAAACCTGGACTGGTTGCTGAGCGACCAGAATGCCATTATGTGACCAGAGGGGAAGGCAGTCAGAGCTTTGTGGGGTGGTTTTCTGTTGTAACTTTGAACACTTGCTAAATGACCGGTTGCAAGTCGAGAACAATCCCGCATTTGTGTGCTTTCCATGTCTATATTCTTTTTTGCAGTGGAAGCAAATAAGTGCAGCTCAGGGTGGGCATGTTTTGTGGTTGGAGTCGTGAGGGTCTGGTTTTGTGTTGCAGATGTTTCGTTGCTCTACAGGGTAACATGAGTGCAGGGTAATGAGTGCAGCAGTTAGCCTGCAATTCCTGAACTCACAAAATTCTCCTCTTAGGTGATAGAACATTTGCAAGCCAGAACCCGAAAGTGGAAAAACTTGAACAATGCCACGGGCTTCCCCCCCCCCCCGCCTCCCCCAAAATTGCCATCTGCGTTTCGCTCTGACCAGCAAAACAAGCTTTTTAATGTCCCCTTCCATTTATAAACTGAGTTGATGGCACCAAGCACAGGACACCAGTATGCTAATTACAGGGGTGCGAACTGACAACTCTTTTGCCAATTCCCATTTTCAGCTTAGTGTTCAGCCAATCTCTGATATCCCTTGACTTGATAGAAGATTTTCTGGAGTTAGCAAACCGGGACAAAGAAGAAGGAAAGCCAGTAATATATAAAGGTAAGTAAGCAAATACCCACTTTGAGATCTGGACATCTTCCACACTCACCTTCCCCGTGTTGATATATTCTTTTCACAGTGCTGCGTAACACTGAGCCTTTAAAACCTTGTGCTTTGTCCCTTTATCTGTCTCCTGAGATTGATTTTTTTCCTCTCCTGTGTGTGTAACGTTACTCTTGCTTTGTGAAAGTGCCTTTTTGTGCAAGGAGGCAGAGTCAGCTGGTACTTCTTGGTCCTTTGGGTCTAAGGTGAAATCTGCAGGGGCAGCAAAGAAGATTCTGAACCACAAATCTCACCGCTGTGGTTTCATATTTGGACTTTTGAATTTTTTTTTCCCCCTGCCATCCTTGGCAGCTTTTAGGATTCTGGAGAGCACTTGTGCACTGGTTTGAGTTCTTTTTGCCCAACTGTATAGGTGGCTCATTTTACCTGCCTGATGAGCTTATGATGAACTTTACAAAACAAACAAACAAACAAACAACAGAAGCCAGCAGAACTGTGGAAGAGCTTCTTCTCCCTTTGAAGTTAAAGAAAGTGGAGATAGAGGGGGGAGGGGGAAGAGGGAAAAAAACCTGTCTCAGAGCTGGCATGTTAAATAAGAGGGCATTACAAGTGGCATTGGTGTCAAGACCCTTATTTTCTGGTTGAAACCTGTCTCTCTCCTGTGGGAAAAGCAACATGAGGCTCTTGTTATCTACCTTTTTCTTCCTTTATGCTTTCAGTTTTTCCTTCAGTTATTATTTGTCCTTTCATCAAGTCCATTCCTTCTTCTTTTTCAGAGGCAGATATAAGGAATTGCCTATCCTACTGTGTTCAGAGCAGGAAGTGCTTTTTAAAAAGTCCCTCCTTGAATCCATATTCTTCACAGATCAGTAGTGATTTTCTTATTTGGGAGAAAAATGTGAGGTTTCCTCTAAACCCACAGCTTAAGTCCTGAATTCAGGAAGAAGCTAATTCAGTGTTTCTCAACTGTGTCAAATTTAAGATGGGTGGACGTCAACTCCAGAATTCTCCAGCCAACTGACAAGAAACACGGATCTCATCTAACCATGGAATTAATTTGTTTGATTAATAGTTCAGGTTTAAGTGGTTATCTATCCTTTGGGATGTGGAGGTCTTTTGTTTTCTGGAAACAAATGTAGCATTCAGGAATCCCTGAAATAACAACACAAATCCTCTACTTCTAGGGGATAGCTACATTGCTTTTTTTCGAAAGCAAAGTTGTTAAAAATAGATTTTTGCCTCATCATCCAGATTTTAAAATTTTTCTTGCCACTTACAGAGATTATAATAAGCAAGGTTTTTTTAAAAAAAAAATAGAGCAACTGGCTGTTATAAATATTGTCTACAGTGATGAAGCATCGAATTTTAAAGTTTATTTAGAAAATGTAATTTTCAGGGGACAGATCAATCAGTACAAAAAACAGAAAACAATTCCCTGGAAGAAAAATCTCAATGATACAATGCAGTTAACAAGTATCCCTCCCTCCCTTCCTTTCTTCACCCATCTTTAAAGATATGTTTATTCCGCAAAATTTATACAACTAGTATTTTATTTGAAATCCTTCAAAACTAAGTTGCTTACATTGTAATGTAAATTGTTTATATTAGGCATATTTAAACATGCTTAATTGTGTCAGAATTGAAGTTATCACATTCTGTAAGATACATTTGAATTCATTAGTTTTAGTCTATGGCAAAAACTATACTAACCCTAACTTTAAATTCTAAATTACTAGAATTTATTACAAGAACGATAAAACACGCCTTTGAGCCTTAAATCATGACTAGTGCCTCCTGTCTCTGTATTTCATAGGCATTAGAAGTTAAGGGAGGCAGAAAAAAGCAATACTATTTTAAAGCAAGAAGACATTCACTGAGAAAACACAATATACCATTTTTATATTTCTTGAGTTTATGACACAGAAATGGATACCTGGGAAAAGTCTCCATTGGGTCAAATCAAATAATTCGAAGGAGTTCAGTAGCATCCTTTCAGACAGACTCAGTTAAAAGTTAGAGCCTTTCTTGAACTTTCATTAATTTCATAAGTACAATTTTTAAAAGAAATGGAAATTGTCAGATGATGATGGACCCTGCCTCCTTGTACAATACACTTAATCCCATGCTTTTCAAACTCCTAGGTGAAGGAAAATGGTTCAGAAATATTGATTATTATCGTTTGGATGGTTCTACTACTGCTCAGTCAAGAAAAAAGTGGGCTGAAGAGTTTAATGATGTAACCAACGTCAGGTAAGAATGAAAGTGTACGGAAAGGACCCTCATCTGTAGGCCAGAAGCCCATGATTTTTGGGCCAGTCTAATCAATTGCCTCTTTTTCCAATCACTGAAATGAGATTTATAAACAAATATGAAAGACTGTGGATATGAAAATCACTATTAATATTAACAGAAGGTGTTAAAGCCTGTGCTTGTATACAGGCCGAATATGCTAGAATGATGCCAAATTTGACCGCTGAATCAGAGCCATACGTTCTGGAATATGAAATTAGAAAATATCGCTAATAGGGAAGCTGCAGGACCTACCAGTATAACTGTTTAAAGTCATAGGAAATGGTGCCATTAAACGCTCCATGCAACTTGAAATGCATATAATGAAGAACACTGCAGTGGGTGGAAAACTGGAAAGCGTCAATCTATATCCCCAAAGGAGCATTGCTAAATAATGTTTAAAACATTAAACAACGGTCTTACCTCGTCTGCCAATAAGTTAATGCTAAATTCCAACATCTTTGCAACAAGAACTGCCAGATATAACGTACATGCTGGTTCAGAAGAAACAGGGCATTCCTAACTTCCAGTAAATGATGGAAACAGAAAGGGAATTGCAAAAAGCTACCTATTTTTATTTTACTGATTATACAACAGCTTTTGATTATACACATCATAATAAATTGTGGATAAGCTTATTATATTAATGTATAGTAAGCTTAATGTACATGCAGACTCTATCCTGCCAGGTTAGAAAAAGGAGGAACTGGAGTTAAAATAGCTGCCTCAGAGATGCTGAGGAGTGCAAAGGCTGCTGCTTAATATCAAGGAATAAAACCTCCTAAGAGTATGTCAGAAGACAATGCCCATCCAATATCACTAGAGAAGGAGTTGATGCACAAACAGATTTCTTCTTCTTCTTGGGCTCACAAATTCACAATGTAGTGAATTTCTAAGCCAGGATTTCCCAACCGTGGCCATTTCCAGATGTGTGGACTTCAAATCCCAGAATTCTCATCAGTGGTCATGCTGGCTGTGGAATTCTGGGAATGGAAGTTCACACATAGCAGTGTTTCCAAGGTTGGGAAACCCTGCTTTAAGCGGATGTTGTTGTCTGACTTAGAAACCTAGATTCCTTTCCAGATGCATTATGGACCATCTGAATCAAATTCCATTTAGCTCAGCCCATACTTGTCTCTTCCTCCTCCTCCTCCACCCTTGCCCTGGGGCCTGCTCTCACACCTAATGAGAAGAAAGACACTTGCTGCCAGCTTTCCTTTCCAAAAGGGATTCCAAAGTCATTTTCTGATAAGAGTTTGATTATTATAGTTTGACTTGCTTTCTGTCCTCTTCTTTGACATGCATATTCCCAATATCTGACACATATTGTATAGCATTACACATTTTCTGAATTGAATAAATAGGAACATATCTATTTTCTGTTGCAGAAAACTTTTTATATGGTTTTTTTAAAATTATTAAACAATGTTTCTTATATACATCATTTCCATTCATTGCAACACTTCTGTGACGGTATACATACTTTTACATAAATCTCAACTATCCGTACATTTGTCTATATTCCTTAATCTACCTTTGCCCACTATAACCTTTTCCTTATTGTCATCTTCTCTATTCATCTCTATATCTATTATTTAGTCAATCATACAATGCATTCCACATCAAATAATAATCTGTTTCTTCTCTCGGACTAATATCTTTTTTATCACATTTTCTTCTAGTGGCATACTGTCTTTTTCAATTTTGTGCATACGTTATTCTTGCCGCTGTTAAATAGATGTAGCATTAAATATTCTGTTTTCTTATCATATTTTCCTGTTATTATACCTAATAGAAAAGTCTCTGGTCTTAGTTCAATTTGTTGTTTAATTATTTCTTCTATCCATTTTTTTTTGTCCTTATCCAGTATTTCCTTACTACAGGGCACATCCACCATGCATGGTAATAGTTCCTTGCTTTTGTTTGCATTTCCAACATTCAGGTGATTTGTTTGGGAACATTTTTGCTCATCTAGCAGGGGGTAGATGCAATCTGTAGAACATTTTGTATAATTTTTTTTGCCGACATTGTCAATTTATAATTCTTTTCCCACATTTTTCCCATTTCTCCAATTCTATTGTGTAGCCAATTTTTTTTTGCCCAAACTATCATTAACCCTCTCTTCCTCCATCTTATATTCCAACAAATAACTGTATAATTTTTTAATCAATTTCTCCTCTGGACCTTGTAATATCTTATCTAATTCCAATAGATCTCTGTGAATCCCGCATTTTTCTACAGCTTTCTTAAACCTTGTTTGCATATACGTCCACCACTCTACCTTGATTCCTTGTTCTTTTAATTCTTGTTTTTTATATCTCTTGCTTGTTTGGGATATCATATCTTACTATCTTATCTAGACCTAACACATTTGGATATATTGATGCCTCCAAGGTTGATAACTAGATCGGAATTTTGTCATAATGCTTCCTTTTAATCTTTTCCCAAATTAATAGCAACACCTTTATTTGGTGTCTTTGGAAATCACTGTGCGTCTTATTTTTCCCATTCCATAAAAACGTGTGCCACCCTAGTTGCAAGTCATGTCCTTCAATTGTCAATATTCTTTTATTTTTCAACGTTACCCAATCTTTAATCCATGTAAGGGCTGCTGCTGTATAGTATAATTCCCAATTTGGCAGAGCAAAACCCCTTCTCTTTCTACTGTCCTGTAACAATGTTAACTTTATTCGCAGTTTTTTCCCTAGCCAAATAAACTTTGATATTAATTTGTTTAAATCTTCAAAAAATGTATTTCCTAACTTTATCCGTGTCACATGGAACAGAAACAGAATTTTTGGCAATATATGTTCATTTTTATTGTGGCAATTCGTCCTGTAATTTCTGCCAATTATCTAAATCTGTCTTAATTTGTATTATCAATCTTGTATAATTATTTTCTTTAATAGATATACTTCTCACTGTTAACCATATTCCTAAATATTTAAATTTTTTGGCAATTTGCATTTCTAATTTTCCTCCAATTCTTTGTTCTGTTTATTAGTAAGATTTTTTTGTTATAATCTTTGTCTTATTTTTATTTATTTTAAGTCCTGCTACTTTTCCAAATTCTTCAATATTCCGAATTAACTTGGGTCCCAATTCTAATGGTTCCTTAAGCACAAATACCAAATCGTCCACAAAAGCTTGGACCTTATATTCGTCTTTTTTTATTTTGAGACCTTTTATTTCTTGTTCTCCTCTAATCTATCCAAGTAACGCTTCTAAATCAGTTTTTATTAACACTTTTGGAGTGAACTTTTTTCCATCAAATTTTGGAATGTAGTTCTTAAGCTGAAGAAATGCAGTGCAGATTGCTTTAAACTTATACAACTGGGAAAGACCATACAAATTATCTGAGTGCTGTTTTGTGCTAGTGGAATGCTCCTTTACAATCTATAAAGGATAATTTATTATCTCCAGAATAACAATTATAATATTTAGCTAAAACATTCTTCTTATAGAAGCCCAGATTTTAGTTCATTTCATTTACATTTAATAGTGATTGTAATTAAACAAAATTAGTAAGATTTTTCTCTTCCTAGTTATATACTGCTTTTCCATCTCACTTTTTAAAAATGCAGTTTGATAAATTGTGGGGACTCTGTCCAATGTTTTTTAAGAGACAGAAGGTTACATACTTTTGAGATAATTGACTATTTCTTTCTGCCTATTCTTAATATTAAGAATGTGCAAAATGTTTTGTTTCAAAGTACTGTAAGGGTGGAATTTTGCAAAGTACCTTGTTTTAAGTTCAAAACTGATGTTTTGTGTGCAAAATTGGCTGTGCTGAGCTTTTTGGAAGCATCTCCAACCTGTTGCAGCACAAATGATGCGAGCACAAATGTGTAAAATATATCCTGTTTTACATTTGGCATACAGTTTTACACTGGAAAAAGAACATAATATGGAATGTTTTTCCCAAAATGTTTTACACTACTACGTATTCTCTTCTCAAGATTAAATCTGCCCAAATGGAATGTGCAGTTTAATTGGTACATTCATCCTATGATATAACAAGATCCTCAGAATTCTCTTTTGTACTGTTAAAAACGTTGTCCTTTCCTTTTTCACTAAACTTAAAGAATCTTCAATATGCTTCCCTGGTTTTTGGCAGACTATATCTTTATTTAATTTGAGTATGAAGTGGAATAAACCAAATTTTACTCTTCTTTTTTTTTTTGCAGGGGTCGTTTGTTTATTATTTCTACTAAAGCAGGATCCCTTGGGATAAACCTAGTAGCAGCAAATAGAGTCATTATTTTTGATGCCTCTTGGAACCCATCTTACGATATTCAGAGTATCTTCAGAGTGTATCGTTTTGGACAAACTAAACCTGTATATGTGTACCGATTTTTAGCTCAGGTAAGTCAGAACTGAATCTTTTCCATATAATTGAAGTCTGATTTTTCAACTATATTTGGAACCATTGATTACACAACCCCTTGTAGTTCAAATTTTTTACATTCTACAGAACAGATCACAAAAATGACACTTGTCTAATGTATTGCCATATTTATTAATTTCATTGTAGCTTATTTTCCAAAAGGCATAATCTTTATTTTTAAATCTCATTCAGGTACATTTTCAAGCTGTCTTAGGTGCTATGTATTTCTCTTTTGAATAGAATAGAATGGTTGTTTAGTCATCCAGCCAAATCAGAAGTATAAAACTAATACAAAGATATGAATTGATAGAAAGAAAACAACAGGACATGTTTGCAGTAAGTTGTCACCCCATATGGTTAACCCCAATCCGATCTAAATATTCTGCCCTATTTGAAATGGCCTTTGAAATAAAGCATGTGGTCTTTTATGCCGGTTCAGAAAGTAAGTAAGACAATTTCTCTTGGGTGCCCCAATATCTTTTAGTTTTTAAATAAGAATCTAAATAAGCCTCCTGGCTGGGGAATTCTGGACATGGAAGTCCACGCATCTTAAAGGCTGAGAAACCCTGAGAGAGGATGCTGGACCAGGAATCCTTAGGCCTGATCTGGTGGGGCGCTCTCTCACCTTCTGAAAGATTTCAGATGTCATAAAGTACAATAATGTTGCAAATCTTCTTGAAGGAGGTTCACAGTTTATGAGCCTGCTGGAATTAATAACAAACACAGCAAGACACCCAACACCACTGCCAGCATTCATGTGTTTTTCTTTTAAAGGGAACCATGGAAGACAAGATCTATGACAGACAGGTCACAAAACAGTCGTTGTCTTTCCGAGTGGTTGATCAGCAACAGGTTGAACGCCATTTCACCATGAATGAACTCACGGAACTCTACACCTTTGAGCCAGACTTACTGGATGATCCCAATTCAGAAAAAAAGAAGAAAAGAGACACGCCCATGTTACCCAAAGTAAGCTGCTCTATGCAGTTAGCATTTGTAGTTGCAACATACTTAAGCCTTTGTCTGTCCTTGATGGGAAAAGGAAACCAGAACAGCCAGGAGGGCTCTCTACTCTTCTAGTTCATTTCTGACCACAGCCAGTTAGATGCAGTAGCCAAATTTGCAAGTCCAAGAAGGTTTAGCTATATTTTGTTCAAAATTGTTTTTGAAATAAGTCTTCACATCTCCGACCAGAAATATATACTTGTAACTGAATGAGAGAATCCTGGACAAAGGTCCCATAAAAGTAGAAAATTTACCTTTCTGCCTATTCTGTATACTGAATAGAAATTGCATTGCAGACAAAGCAATACAGATCTACCAGTTAACTATAATCTAAACCACATTTTGATGAATACATTGGCATGGTGTGCATGGATTAAATTGCACTGTGCTCAACAGTATAGTTTCCATAGGAACTAATGTATGTACATGTGTATCTAAAGAATTCTGCAGTCAGTTAAATTTTGTTGTACAAAATATGAACAAGATCCTATTACGTATGTTAACTGAACTCTTGGATCTGACTGTTTTTCAATTGGCATATTCTCAAATTCAGTTTTACTAGCTGTCTCTCCCTGTTAGATATCCCAATTTAACTTTTATATTGCCTTCCCCTGAATTTGACACCCTCCAGGTGTATTGGTCTAGAATGCAACCTCCACAATCACAACCAGCATGGGCAGTTTTCAAAAATATTTATTGGTGGGTTTTACTTATAACACCACCACCACCCTTATTTTATGCGTTTCTGGGAAATCTTGGGGCCTGGTAGGTTGAGGGGGAAGATGGCCTTTTATCTTTATTCCAAATATTTCTGTAAATGCTTGTGCTATCCACATAAAGGTGTTGGGCAAAATTTAGTTTCAGTTTAATATAAGTGAACTTTGGATCTGTTACCTGCTTTTCTGTGTCTCTCTGTTGATGTTTCTGGGCTTTAGAAAGGGAACTGCTTTTTTATTTGCTGCTCATCCCTCATTTCCCAAGTTCAAATATTTTACACACACACACACACACACACACACACACACACACACACACACATTCACTATTATCTTTGCAGCACTGAGGTAAGGTACTCTGAAAACGGGTGAGGAATCCAAAGTCACTCTGGGAGCTGTATTGCTGTGGGGGTTTTCACCCAGATCTCTTATCTAAGATTGAATAAGTGATTAACTTTACATAACAGAAAGAAGTTGCCTATCAGTAACTAAATGCAAATGTTCTTCAGCAGGAAACAGAGAGTTCCCGGTAAAAGGATACTTACAGTCCCAAGCTAGAGAAAGCCTTACTCCTATAGAGCAGGGGTCTCCAACCTTGGCAACTTTAAGCCTGGAAGACTTCAACTCTCAAAATTCTGTGAATGTTTTCCCCACCCCCAGTAGATATCCACCCCATGTTAAACCCTCTCCCAAAATCTCTCCTGCAGTTAGCCAGTCCACGCTAACACAGTTCACATTTGACCATTCCTCTGATAGTTTCAAGCTGTGAGATTCGTTAGATGGTCAAGAAGAAAACTCAGAATTTTAAGGAGCAAAAATATTTACTACTACTGGATTTTTTTTAAAAAAAAGTATTTCTACATGTAAAATGCTGTAGGGTCATTTTTGGAAGTGCAAGTGGCAACAGTACGTCGCTTTTCAGCCTCAGAACTACATAATCATGAATTCTGGCTTGAAGTCAGTTTTGCAAACAGGATTGAATGAGGTACTAAATTTAAAATATTATGCCCGCTTCTAGAACTCTACTAAGGTAAACAGATTTTCTTTTTACCAGTTGAGCTCTCGTAGGTGCATAACTATGTTCTTCTGTTTTCTACTAGGACACCATTCTGGCTGAACTGCTGCAGATTCAGAAAGAATATATAGTGGGTTATCATGAGCACGATTCCCTTCTGGACCACAAAGAGGAAGAAGAATTGACTGAAGAAGAAAGGAAGGCCGCCTGGGCTGAATATGAAGCGGAAAAGAAGGTAGGGGCATTGTTAAACCATTGCAAAAATACTAGGTGGTTTACTTTAGAACAACCAAGCCTGTATTCTGCATCAGAGAACTGGAACTTCTACCTGTCTAAAAAATGGCTTAGGACAGCATAGCCCCTCATCATGAAAATGTGTGAGAATTGCAGTTCTACAACTTCTTGAAAGCCATAGATCCGTGTCTATTCGGTTGTCTAGAGAGAGGAGCGTTGCTTCTAGCATGAATAGTCTTCCACTGTAGGATGTCTTTAACAAAGAACTTACAGAAGAATTCCATCAAATGTGATGAACTTGTACTTTGCTGCGGTTTCTATGATCCTAGAAACTTTCAAGGTATCAGACCTTTTCTCAGGAGCTCAAAGTGCCTAATATAATACTTCATTTTCCACTTTTTCTAAACTGTGAAGTGACTTGGCAGGAGGGAGATTGGCTAATTCAGGGTCACCCAATAAGCTGCTTCATTTAAGGGTGGACTTGAACTTGGGTCTCTCCATGTTCGGTCCAACACAATAGACTACGCTGGCTGCCTTCATCTAGAAAAGTGACGCTTTCACCCGCTTCTTTGATTATTCCCTTCCTGGCTCTTTGTGTCAAGTCAGGGGAGGGTTGGTCCTGTGGAGACCGTTCAGTTTTTCTTCCTCCTAGGTGGGCTGTGCTCTCCCTGTCCAAAATGGTAGCAAGAAATGATGAGATCTTCTCTTTACCCAGAAAAGCTGGAAATTCAGCTGGATGGACCATTATTGGCTTGAAGATGATGAAGGAAATGTTAGCTTCCCAACTTTTAAACACCAATTAAGCAAATTTGGACCCATTTCCTTTTGTTAGGTTTCCAGATGAAATTATGAACCTGAGATTTCTTTGGCTACTTTGATGAGTGACTTTTAAAGCTAGCTTGAGAGAATGCAGCCACCTGGAAGAGCAGCGAAGGGGGGCGTGCTGTCAGTCCACGCCTAGTTTTTCTGTTCTTTGCCCTATCACCATGGGTGTCAGTGGGTGGGGGAGTGCCAAAATGTGCATCACAACACTGCACCCCTTTTGCACATGCCTTAGGACATTGCGCACACAAGTGTGTAATGGGCAGCGATTCCAAGGCAGTAGCTGTGATGCGTATTTTGTGGTTCTGACAAAACCTCTGTGAAATTCTTTGCATTGAATTCCAAGGAAGCAGTTGATTCCCTTAACTGACTCTGACCCTTCACCCTAGCTAGGCCAGGTGGGGCTGGACTAAAAATCCAAGGGACGGGGTGGACATGTTCACACAGAGAGGCCAGAGAGTCACCTGTGGTTTATATGGGCCCCTGAACAGGAAGTCGTGGCTGCTCGTTTTTGTCCCCTTTGGGTTGTGTTCTATGAGATGCCACTAAGGCAAAGGGTTCGCGGGGAACGGGGCTCCGGGGTTCAACTGAGGTCGTTGGGATTGCCCTTGGTCCCCCGCTGCCAGGATCCAAAAGGGGTCGGGGGTTGCCAGGAGAGCCCAGCCGTTCCTGAGCTGCTCAGATTTGCCGATGGTTATCCTTGTTTTGGGTGCATCCTAACTTGATGCATCCTGCCATGCACGCGGAGCAGTGTCCCTTGGCCCTTGGGGGACACCCAGAAGCTTCCGTTTGTGCAAACGGTAACAGGCAAACGGGATCGAAAGAGAATGAGGGTCAGCAGGGAGGGAAGGCCCCTGAAGACGACCTTTCTGAGGTCCGTTTGTTGGGGAAGGAGACACGATAACTTGCTTTAGCCAGGCATTTTTCTGGCTGAGGGGTTATTTTGACATTTCATCGCTTCCTTTTCGTACTTTTAATTGTCTGGAGCTCTCAGAGAGGGAGGGAGGGAGGGAGGGAAAGAGAGAAATGATATTACAGAAGTTTTTCTTTTTTATTGTTGCCAAACGTAATATTTCAAAAGCAGAAAGAAATGAAGGGGCATAAAAAATGCATTTACCACGTTTTCCTTAGAACAATTAGTTGAACTCTGCAACCTCAGTATTCAGGTTAAATTGCCGTGTTGGCACTTTGCGATAAATAAGTGGGTTTGGGGTTGCAGTTTGGGCCCCCCGCCACCCCTGGTCTTCTAGGCTTCCCTGCTTGAGGAGGGGGTTGGGCTAGACTGCCTCCAGGGTCCCTTCCGACTTGGTTATTCTGAGATGGGCCTGGATTGGGAGGAATTCTTGCCTTCCCCTGGCTTTCCTTTCCCTTCCAGCTGTTCAGATAAGGACCTTCAGCTGCATCCCTATGTTGCAGCAGCTTCTTCTAGTCTCTTCTGTTCATCCAGCTGTTCTGCCCCCCCCCCCGAATCCCCTCCATTTTGGTTTGGCCCTCAGGCTCTGGAGCCCCCAAAGCTATTCATCTGAGGATGACTGCACTCCTGGGCTTGCGCAGAGGCCTTTTTTTTAAAGCCAATGGCGTTTCCTCATTTTAGTTGCCAATACCTCTACAGGTTGGAATTGGGCCCTGAGCAGACTTTCCTATCGTTGATCAATGCAGGCTGTTCTGTTGGCTTCTTTCTCAGGGCTGGGATGCTGTCAGGTGTCATTGCAGAACATCAGTGCCAGCTCATAGTTGCAGTGGAAGCGTCGGGAAGGGATCTTTAGCAACTTCAGGGTGACATTTAAGCCAACTACATATTTCTGCCCTTTGTTTTGTTTTGATGCTGTTAGCGTTTTTGTTTGGCTTTCCCAAATTAGGGTAGAGATCTGTTTGTCGTAGAATTCCTCCAGATCAAGAGCGACAGTGTTTTTCTTCATTTATGACGATATCGGAGCTCCTTTGAGCTTGAGAAATCCGTTCTGTTTATTAATGAAATGTTGCTTATACTTCTTTAAGAACCCCAAGGCTTGGATAAGCCATGCTAACCATAGACCGCTTCCATCAGCTGAATTTAGGCTAGGGCATACATGTTTTCAGGCAAAATAAAGGTACCAATTTCCACTCTCTTGTGCCAGTCCCCGTTATCACTTTGACCCTGAAATGGTTTCAATGATTTCTCAGTAGCCAAACTCTGAGCTTGATAGTCAAAAGTGCCACTCTGGTTTTTTTTTAGGGGCTGACAATGCGCATCAACATGCCAGCGGGGCCAAACATGTTCCCACCCAATTTCACCTCTCAGACTCCATATATTCCTTTCAACTTGGCGGCCTTGTCTGCGATGAGCAACCAGCAATTGGAGGTAGGTGGCAAGATTAGAGGCTGTATCGGATCTGGGTTTTTTGAGCGTTACATTCTGCCTTTCATTTTGAAGTTCAAGTTGTGGCCTCCATAGTCCTCTTGCTTCCCGTTTTCCCCCACAACAATCTTGTGAGGTGAGATGGTCTCGTCACCAAGTCTCTGCATTTTGCAGTGAGCATTTTTTAAAAAAAATCTGGACTAGATGAAGTGTAGATAACAGCATTTTTAAAAGAATTCCATACCTTATATCTTTTGTTCAGGCTTACTGTTGTTTCACACCAAAAGTATTACCCTTTTTTGTACACTGAGTTGCATTGTTAGAGACCAAATCATGAGCACTTAATTGCTTTCAGGAAAATTAGTTTGGATATAAAAGCTGCTGATTCCATGTTGATTGCGAAGTGAAGCAAAGCTGCTCCTAGGTGAAAATGTTTTATGTTTTTATATCTGTCTTCATGAATTGTTTCCTGTCTGGAGCCCCATGGCATGGTTTGAAATGGGACCCTGTGTTCGCATGATTTGGACATATAAAAGCATATGTACACATGCATGTGGGCAGTATGGATACAAAAATTCATTATCTTTGAGAACACCTCAATTTCTGACTGTTCAACCAGTTTTGATGACTTCCAAAATTCCTTCCAGGACCTCATTAATCAAGGCAGGGAAAAAGTTGTGGAAGCAACGAACAACGTTACTGGAATAAGAATTCAACCCCTTGAAGACATTATTTCCTCTATAGTAAGTGTGGTAGAAAATGTGATCATCCATTCTTGTTCTGAAGTTGTATACTGCTTTCAAATTGTCGTGTCATGTTCAAACTTTTGGTGATAAATTGTTTCTTCTTTTGTCTGATTTTATAGTCAAAGCTTTGATTTTTTTTAAATGGGCCTTTTAAAAACAGACATATTTCTTTTGCAGTGTAATGTTATATAAAAACACAGGGTAAAAATCTAATGAGGAGAAGGAGGGGTTGTTTATACAGTGGAAAAGATTTAAATTTTGGCCGAGATCAACTGTTTGGAGTTGTCCAAATTAGGTAATTGTCCAAAAATGTCACTGATTTTCATTAAATAATGACCAATCAGTTTATTTGGAATCTCCAGAATAAAGTCTGTGCTCAGATACATTCAGCTGGGAGTTGCCTCGATGATGAAAGCGGATGTGAAGGTATAACTTCTCCTGACCAGATGATGCTCAGTTTTTGTGCAATCCCTTTGTGGATGGCATTAGGCTCTCTTGGTCAACTGATGGTGTGTGTGGAAGGAAGGCTCCTCTACACATGGCTGGCTTCACAGAAGAACGGGACAATTGAGGCACGTTTCCTCGTGAGCCTTCAAGCCCAACCTGAGCCAATTTCAGTAGCGCCGACCCTTTTGCAGCTGCGTCTTCCTTACTCTGCTCCGCACTCATGGCAACTCCTGTTCAAGTGGGGAACTGCAGGGCCTTGGCAGAGCAGTCCTCCGGGGGAAGCAGCTGCCTGACTCTGCAACGGGACTGGGCGGGAAGGCCCCGAGGCCTGGCAGGAGGAGGGCATTTCCTGCCCAGGGTGATGCCACAGATAGTCTGCTGCTTCTCTGCTTCCTTGGCAAATCCCTGGAGAGGCAAGGACTTCCCCACCGGCCTTGCCTGCAGGCAGAGTTGGCAGCCGCTCCGGTTCCTCTCTGCAGTTTCATGGCTGACTCCAGGCTGCTTCTGCCGGAGAGACTCCCCAGTGCCTGTGGTGTGGGGAGCGAGGGAGGGGCTGCAGCTTCTCCGACCCAGGCTGGCTTCCCTCTGAAGAGCGCTGGGGGGAGTCCGTGGCAGTCCATCGGCCCTTCTCACAGAGGAGGGGCATGAAGGGGGGACGTCTCTGAAAGCTCCCGTGATGCTTTTCTTTTGCAGTGGAAGGAGAACCTCACCCTCACAGAGACCCAGGTCCAGGCTTTGGCTCTGAACCGCCAGGCAGGTCAAGAGCTGGATGTGAAGCGCCGAGAGGCTATTTATAACGATGTCTTGACCAAGCAGCAAATGGTGAGAAAGAAAGAAAGAAAAACAACCTCAGTCTTGGTGGCTTTATGTAGGGGTGTAAAAAGGGTTAGGGTTTGTATGGACCTTGTAGTATCCCTTCCACCCCAAGTTGTGTCCCAGTTGATTTAGAAGCACCCGGACAAAGCTTGGATGGAGGAACGAAGGTGTAAAGTTCTAGTCCGGCAGTGAAACCGTTCGTTTCCCTTTCCAGGTAGCTGGAAAAAAGCGTATTAAGAAAAAGGCTTAATGAGGAATATAGGAAGGATTTGGTTTTACCCCCCTTCCCTTCTCCCTTGGTGGACTGGCGGGGGAGACGGGGGACGGACATCAAGTATGCTTGATTCCTGGTGACCACACAGACAGGTCCGGTGAGGTTTGTGGGGTGTGATTTGGGAAGTGGCTCGCCCTGGCCTCCTGCTCCTCTTCCTCCTTAGGGCTGAGAGAGATGGTGGCTTGTGTCTGGGACAAGAGTAAAATGGGGGGGGGGCTCCCAATTTCTAGTCCTAGACTTCCTAGCCTCTAAACCCGACTAGCTGTAGTGATGTTCGAGCAAGGATTTTTCAGGAAGCCTCCTCTTGAGCTCCTGAGGAACAGCAGCACCTAAACCTCGCGCTGCATTTTATTGCAGCCCGGAGTCAGCGCCATTTTTGATGGAGGTAAAGATACCAGCAGGCGCACTTGCATTTCCCTCCCTTCCATGCCTCAGAGTCAGTTCCAATTTGTAAGTTTAGGGGGAGTAAAAATCACATGTCTTTAGAAGCAGCTTTCAAAATAGAATAAAATGGAATTAAGGCAACAACGGAGCTGTGTGGGAGTCAGGCTTTTCTGTGCTTCAGTGGGGCTTCACCCCTTACAGGGGGCCACTTCTCAAGGCGTCAATACATAATAAAATGCAGGGGAGTTAAAGGATTGCAAGATTACAGGGTAGCGCTTGAACATTTCTGATGAGATGTTTTGTGAAACTCTCAGACTGGCCACAATCTAAAACCTCTATAAATAGAAACCATTCTTGGCTCCATTTGTTGAGAAAGGTATAGTTGTGCTAGCGGTCAGGTGCACCAGACTATTGCATAGCCAGAACTGAGAATTAACATGCCAAAATCCCCCCCCCCAACTCTCCCTCGCTGCCCACCCCACTGAAACCAATCAAGTCCACGCAGGAAGCCTTCATAAGGGTCAGTCCAAATGCAGCTTGTACGCAGCTCCCTCCTCCTTCCAGCTGGGTGACTTTGGAGCAGTGTCTCAAGGAGGTACAGAGTCTACTTTAGATTCCCCAAGCACCTCCCTCCTCGTCCCCCCCCTCCCCACAGCTGTCACTGCGCAACAGCAAGGCATAGCAAGCATAAGGTGGCAGCTGACAGAAACTTGAGAATGCCCATTCCTCTGGCAACGCAGAGAAATGCCACTGGCAAGTCATGAGAAAAATCATGGCCCGAAACAGGATCGCCTAGCAGCCACTCCAGTCATCAGCTTGCAAATGCCGCCATGTTGTTATTGGTAAGGGCAGTGTGGCAAATATCGAGTATATCCCTGGGTGTCCTGGTATGTGAGAATGGCCTTGAGGGATGAGGGGATGAAATGCTACTTTGGAAACAAACCAGAGAAGAGAGGCGGGAGCCCCCGGTGGCTTAAGGGCTAGAGGAAGAAACTTCTTGTCCTAGTTGATTTAGATCAGGGGTGTCAAACTTGATTTCATTGTGGGCTGCATCAGGGTTGTGTTTGACCTCAAGGGGCCGGGGTGGGGATGGCCAGAGCTCGATGTCACTCATGTTGGGGGCACCTGTGGCAGGCCAAGCCCTCTGCCAGTGAAAATGGGCTCCCGAGCTCCATTTCCAGCCGCCTCGGCCTCCTGCAACCCTCTGCCAGCGAAAACAGCTCGGGAGGGCTGCGTGCCTCTCGCTGACAGTGGGTTGCAGGAGGCCGAAGCAGCCGGAAACGGAGCTCGGGAGCCCATTTTCACTGGCAGACTGCAGGCTGGTCCCTCACTGTTTTCCAGGCTGGCTCCGCGGGACAAATCTAAGCACCCCGTGGGATGGATGCATCCGACAGGCCTTGAGTTTGAGACCCCTGATTTAGACGGTTAAAAGGGGTGGCGAGAAGCTTCTGCTTTCAAGTGTGCAAGCTTCTGTTAATGAGGCTGTACAATAAAGTAGAAAGAGGTCACCTGGTTGTGCTCCCTGCCTGGTTGCCGGGGGGCGGGGGGACGGGGGGGGCACACTCGGCCAGGGTGCCCTCCCCGGCCTGCTAATGTCTGCCCTTCCCTCCCACAGCTCATCAGCTGCGTCCAGAGGATCCTGATGAACCGGCGGCTGCAGCAGCAATTCAGCCAGCAGCAGCTTCCGCCGCAGCAGCAGCTGGCCTATCAGCAGGCTCAGCAGGCAGCCCTGAGCCACCTGATGATGTCCAAGCCGCCGGGCTTGATGCTGAACCCCTCCAACTTCCAGCAGATCGACATCCGGGGGATGTACCAGTCTGGGGCTGGGGCCCTGCACCCCCCGCCCCTGCAGCGAGCGCCTCCCCCCATGAGTGGCAAAAGCCCAGGACCCTCCCAAGGGAAGCCCATGTGATCCTGCAATGGCCACCTGGAGGACTGGTAAAATCAGAGAGAGAGAGAGAGAACTTTTTATTTTTTATTTTTTTAGGAATCAATGGCTTAACAGAACTCACCTGTATAAATAGTTTCCCTCCCCCTTCTTCACACCTTCTGCTTTATTCTTTCCCTCTTTGTTTTGATACGATGTGCTGCCCTGTCTCAACCGCTGTCCAGGGTGTGGCGTTGGCTAGAATCTTCTTCTTCCACGTGTCGAGCACAGGAGATGCTGCGTTGTTTTCAGTGAAAACAGCCTCTTCCTTCCGTAACCCGAAGGGGCTTTGCAGGCTTCCTCTCCCAACTGCCATGCTTGCTGTTAATAGCCCTGAAAACAGCTGCCGGACGCCTGGGGAGCCTCCCCCAGGTCTGTATATTTCGGTCCCCAGCCCTCCACGTTCCCGGCGGAGTTCTTGGTTAAAATTGATTCTTTTGTATTCCTTCCCACACGGCCCACACGGCTGACCCACAAGCCTGTTCTACTCTTCATCGCTCGCGATGGAAAAGTAAAGAACTGAAGGGGCTCTAGAGACAGTGCAATATTTTAAAAGAAACTACCGCTCTGAAACGTCTGAACGACAGTTTTCCTGGAAACTGTCGGTAGCCTTAAGTTACGGCCTGAGCAAAGCCTCTTTTCTCCGGCCTCCTGCCACTTCTGTTTCCTCCGGGGGGCGGGGCGGGGCGGTGGGAGAACATCCAGTCCCTTTTGGTCCATCATCCATGTATTTTCCTCTTGCACTGATTCTGATGCAAAGCACATTTCTATCGACGCCTTTATCCTGGTGCTGGTGTCTCGTCCTGTTGCCGGCAGTAGGATGAGCGAGGAAGCGGGCTGAATTCCCGGGACTTCGGTGGAGCTTAAAGCAGGATGGCAGCCCTTTAGGAGGGAGGCCAAGCTCCAGCCTGCATTTTGAACTGGCGGAGCCATCGCCCTCTGAGAATGAATGAAGGGCCTCTTGCCACCTGCAGCTCTGCCACAGCTGGGAAATAATTCCTGCTTTTATAGATCCGTATCTCTGGTTATCTCGCATTTCTTTCCTAGTTTTCATTCTTTTAAGAATATGAAGGTGAAGGAGAAAAAAAATACATTGTGGTTGTTTTTTTTTAATTTCAACCCTATGGCAAGAAAAAAACAAAAGAACGACTGATTAATTACACCACCAACGGCTACTTTTCAGCATAAAAATGGAATTGTCATCCATTTTCTATATTGACAACATAAAGCTTTTTTTCATGCATTAGTCCATCTGAGTTTTTCAAGCGGAAGAACTTCTGGAATGCGGGCATGATAAATAAAACGACAGGTGTGTTTGTGCTACTGGAGTCATGAAGAAGAAAATGTACAGATGGAAGAATTGACTACAGACCATGAAAAGTGAGAACTGTTAATATTTTTGGAAGTCTAAATTTTTGGCTTTCTGTATGATTTTTGAGGAACAATGCCTTTTTCTTCTCTTACCTGAATCTTAGAATCTGGACAGCACAGATTTTGGACAACGTTTTTATTTTTAACTAGATACTTCTTAATTGGCGATTGGAGCATCTATTTCACAGGGAAAAAAATAATTGTGAGTTAATTTTAGTTCTCCTTTCCACAGTGAGGTAGTGGGGTGAATCTTCAGCCCAATTTCATCTTGTGGAGTTGATTTATTGCATTACTTTATATTGGTAAGAAAGGAAACAGCTCCAAAATTTGTGCTTGCTTCAAAAGAAACGAAATACAGACTTTCTGAGACAATTGTTTGAAAGCAAATATATCTGTCCAGAACATTCCTACATTTTCTGAGCTGGGAATTTCTAGAGACTTAATGTGAAACTTAGGAACATTTTAAAATCCCATTATTTTTCCCACAAGAAGAAATCTGATGTGGATGAGGCTGTCTTGGAGACTTGGACCACTTACATATTTCTCACAACATTATAGCTGCATAATAATGTGCTTTTGAGTATAACATCAAGCTTTAATCAATATTTAAAGACAGTAAACAAAAACTCATTTTTATATTTGTTTTAGATGTTTTCTCTAGTTGAAATGGCTTATATAAGATGATGAATAAAATGTTGCTTGTAATACAGTTTTGCCTGCTAAATTCTCCACATTTTGTAACCTGTTTATTCCTTTGGATGTAAAGCATTTTTGCTTAGTATTGTGATCCTGTACATGTTTTTGTCCCAGTTGTATAGTAACGTTTCAGTTCCTTGACCAGCTTTGGCTGCTGAATCATACAGCTGTGAAAACTTGGCCTTCATTTCTGTTTAGATGGCTTTTTCAGTTATGTATTAAATATCATAAAAGTACTGTAGAAAAGATGTCACTTCTTCCTATAAGGCTGTTTTGTAAAATATATATTATGGACTGGAAATTGTTTTTAAAGAAAAGCATTCAAGTAAGACAGTATGCTATCTGTGTTTTCACCATTCGAAGTGCTGTTTGGTAGTTGAAACTTAAAATATTTAATATCTCATTTAATAAAGTGACCAAAATACATCCATGCTCACTGTACTGCTTTGGTACTGCTGCTGCCCTCTCTGGCACAACAAATAGGAACTTCCTTGTTGAATCAGGACCCCCTCCCCCCCACCTGCTTCTGTGGTGACCCAGCTAGATGCCTTTGGCAGTCCCACAAAGTCTTCTCAGGCACAGCAGCACCCCTTTCCCACTCGTGTCCTATTTTGGCCCTCGATGCTGAAAACACTGCTAGGATGTTAAACATTCTTGCTGAAATTAGTACTGGCAAATATGGCCCTAAATATTTTGAGTTTTAGCTAGAGATTAACTCATCCATTCTATTCCCCTAATCAGGATATTTTTTTTATAAAAAATCAAGCATAACTTGGGTCACAAGAATTATGACATTGTCAAGCTCAGTTTTGCCATTGATTTTTCCTGCCTTCCTTACCTAGAAATTAGTCTCAAATCTCCTGTGAAGATTAGGAAACAGCACATGAAACAATTTCCTGACTTGAGCCTCACTTTAAAAACAAAAACAAACTTTTCATTCCCCCAAGCAGATCATTAACATACTGTGTTAAACCAGAATTCAAAGTTGTATCACCGGATGCATTAGCACTATAGTTCTATTGGGTCTGTGGCTCCTGGAGAGCTTTTCAGTTATTTGGAAGTCTGTTCATGTTTTTTTCTTTTCCAGGTGCCCCCTTGAAACACTTACAGTGGATATTCTCTGCCTGATGCTCTTAAGAGATCTTGGGTTCTACCAGCGATAGAGAAATGTACTTTAGGAAGGTACATAGGCAGGTTTTCAAAATACAGGTTAAGAGTCCCTGCAAATTTTACTCCACTGGTCATTGCCAGCTTCAGAGTATGGTGCTCCAAGGTCATTGAGCCAGCACTGTCCAAAGACATTTCTGTGGTCACTTGATCAACATGTCACAGAGCGCTGTTACCTTCCCACCAGAGTGGTACCTGTTTACTCACATTTGCTTGTGTTTGAATTGCTAGTTTGACGGGAGCCACGTCAAGTAACGGGAATTCAGCCTGTTTTGTGACGCTCGGATCTCAAACCTGGGCTGCTGACTTTCTAGATACACCCAGTATTTTACCCACTACCGATCTTCTAAAAAGTTCTAATACTTTTGGGGGGTGGGATTGCTTGTAATGCTCTTGCATTATCCAATAGGCTTGATTGCATGATCCACACATCCACACACACACACACCAATCCTGGGTGCGGGCAAAAGCCCAGATAGTGGTGGTGCAGTGATTAGAATGCAGAACTGCTGGCTACTTCAGCTGCCTGCAAACCATTTGGCAGTTTGAATCTCACCAGGCTCAAGGTTGACTCGGCCTTCCCTCCTTCCAAAGTGGTTAAAAATGAGAAGCCAGTTTGGGGGTAAGAAGAGGCTGACTCTGTAAATCGCTTAGAGAGGGCTGGAAAGCACTGTAATTCGGCATATAAGTCTTAAGTGCTAGTGCTAGTTGATGGTGCCTCTTCTGAATTTCTCACTGGAACAAGGTTAAGCATAGAAATGTTTCACCAAGGCCAATGCAACAGAAGGTGCATTTAACTTTGGCTAAGAAATATGGTTAACGTCCTGACACATTGTCAGAGCCTGTGTTTCCCCACTAAAGCCTGTACAAGTAGTCCTCAACTTATGTCCACAATTGAGCCCAAAATTTATATTAAGTGAGAAATTTATCCCATTTTGTGACTTTTCTTGCCACATTCATTAAGTGAATCAATGTGGTTCTTAAATTAGCAACACGGTTGTTAAGTGATTTTTATTTCCTCATTGACTTTGCTCGTCAGACGGGGAGAACATGATCCCAGGGCACTGCAAGCATCATAAATGTCAATCCCATGATCATGGGGCTGCTGCCACAGTCACAAGTGTGAAAAACGGCCAGAAGTCGCTTTTTCAGTGCCATTGTCACTTTGAAAGGTCACTAAATGAACTGTTCTAAGTTGACAGCTACCTATATTATGGAGAGCTGCTGATACTTGCCTCCTCTCTGCATCCTTGCTCAGGAGGAGGGCGCAGGTGTTTCCCAGGCAAACAGCATTTAGCCCTCTGTAATCCATGCACAGGCAAAGTGTCCCACCCTCCTTTCCACAAAGGGGCTGCTTACTATCCGTGGTCGGGCCGGTTGAATGAACCCACGGGCAAGGTTTTTGTCAATGAACCCCCACAATTCATCTACCTCTCTTGGGGTCATTGAACACAGCTTCATCTTGGACAATTTAATCCCAGGTAGGATCTCTGTAGCCTCTTGACTGTGAGCGGGTAGCTCATCCACCAGCTTTTCACTGAATATCTCTCTCAAATTCCTGATACTCTTTGGGGACAAGGGGAGGTCCTTTTTCCTGTCCCTGCGCTACTGCTCCTATTTCCCACTGTGGGAAGGTTACCTTCCGAATTCTCTCTTGCTCCTGGGGAGGACGACTCGTTCGAATTTTTAGCAGTCCCCTTCTCCAGTTTACTTTAGGATTCCACTTTTTGTAGCCAAGCCACCCTAATACCAGGGGTCCTTCCGTCCCCAGGGCCACCATGAAGCTTAGAGTCTCTACTGAGTCTAAATCCCTATTTCTGTGAGTTCTGTGACGAATGCCACTCGGATGCTCCCTGCTACCCATCCATCTACCTGGCAGGATGGGATGAGGACTTTCCACCACCTCAGGCAGATTCCCAACTTCTCAACCAGGGCTTGTGCTTAACCAGGCATCCAGTGTAGCCTGAGCCTCGCAGGGCCCATAGGCTGGCTTTTAAATTGCTTTTTTTTTTTTCCCAGTGAGGGGTTCTAAAAATATGTGTTTTTACACCAATTATTCAAATCTGTTATTTTTGCAATTGTACAATGTTTGGCTTGGTTGAATATGATCATATATCCCACAAATACTGTTAACTTTATCTTCTCAAAATTACACCTGTGCTACAAAAAATAGTTTTTTCCCCCTGTATGAATCTTATCCAGCTAAGCAAAAAAACAATCCTTGCAATCATAAATAACATCAGAAAGAAATTATCTGAGTTACAAAAATGTTGAAGGGAGTTTCATCAAGCCTTGTTTTGATTCGTTCTTCGCCATCAGCCGCCAACTTGCTTCTTGGCCTCTGACATAATAATCCTCCCATTTCTCTTGTGTCTCCACTCTGCTTGCTGCCTCTGTGACCTGTTTCACACATCCCTCTATTGACTGGGCATGACAGGGTCACTGTGGTCCTTGCATTGGTTCGTCAGCGAACTTCCTTATTTCCACTGCAGTCACTTTGCACATCCGAGGTGGCTCATCTACACCTTCAGACCAACCAATCGGCACCAGCGTAGTGGATGCTCCGGCTTGACCTCTGCCCAGTGCAGGGCACCACCTTCACAGCCAGTATTAACACTTGTAGAACCTCCTCCAGTGGCCTTCAACGCCTTTCTTCTTCATGGCATACACCAGATTATCTGCAACCAGTTGAGCAGGTTTTTCTGTTTCTGAGCCTTTCTCTGGAGTCAAACGATAAAGGTATCTTCCACCCAGCTCACTGCACACAGAATAATGTTCTTCTTTGATGGTGCTGTGGAATTGCTGGTCTGAATTGTTTGCTGGGAAATTGCTGGTCTGAAAAGTTATGGTAGTTTTGTAGTTACTTAACAAGTTCATCTAAATTATATTACAGTAACCAAAATATCTTTACAGTCCCCAAACGCACTTTTGAGCAACCCTAATATTTGGAAATTGAAAGCTAAAAAATTTGACATGCCCCGATATATATAATGTTAAATAAAATTGCATTATTGAACATTTTTAGCCTGTTTCAATTAAAAAAACTTCCCAATTAAACCAAACTTCCAATTATTTGGAAAAGTAGGAGTACAAGGGCGAACTCAGTTGACCTTTCATCAAATTAGCATCTTCCAGATATTGTTATTGTCATTGTTATTGTTATAGATTTAATCTTCAATTTGATTCACAGTCTGGGATTGAAAAGTTTAATAGTTCAAGTCCTAACTTAATAATAGTTGTTGATTATTGCATAGCCAACCAGATGTTCAGACTGGGTTTGGCATTTTTATCTACTTATCGAGTCCTTACCAAGGACCTGGGATAGGCAGATCTGGATGTTTGATGGTGCTACAGATATTGTCGCAGGATGGAAGCTGTTCCAAGTAAAGCTGCCTTCTGCAATTGACTGATGGAGAATTTGTCAATGACAATAATTTTCAAATGGTGTGCCATCAAATTGCCTAAAGAAGTGGGGGAACTCTGGGAGTTTATAGACAAGAACCTAGCTAGGGGTTTTATTCAGCCAGCAAAGTCATGGATGGGTTATTGGCATTTTTGTTCACCAATTGAGTCTTTCCCAAGAACCTGGGATAAACAGATGCAGATGTTCGATGTTGTTAAAGAATATCATCACAGGATGTAAGGTATTCCAAATAAAACTGCCTTTCGCAATTGACTAGTGGTGAACTTGTCAACGCCAGTGGAGTTCAAGTGGTGCTTCAATTATCTTGGGATTGTATCCAAAGCGCCTATTACTATGTTTGCTATTACTATGTTTACTTTCATTTGCCACAGTCGCTCTATTTCTATTTGCATTCTTTGTATTTTGTTATCTTCTCTAGGATTTTCTCTTCTCTTCTGCTCGCGCTCTCTAAATACTGTCATGTCCACTATCAGGTTTTTTTTGTCTTTCTGATTGCAAATTGTTAAGTCTCGGATATAATGTGGCCGATGTCTGTTGGTCTGAATTCTAAAGTCCCAGAGCATTTCAACTTCTACGACTTTCTCTATTTTATGGTCCCACCAGTTCTTGTTGGCAGGCAAATGGTATTTCTTGCAGATCTTCCAATGCACCATTGTTGCTACTTTGGCATGCCGTTGTTTGTAGTCAGTCTCCGCTATCTTCTTGCAACAGCTAACAAGGTGATTCATTATTTTATCAGTTTCTTTGCAGAGATGGCACTTGCTATTTGTTTCTGTCATCTCATTTCTGTCATCTTTGTATGCATCTGTTCTTAAGGCAGCAATAGCATCACTTGGCTCACCAGGAGCGCAAATCTATTGTACCCTCCATATAATCGGAATGCCCCAGGTTGGAAAAAGCTGCCTGAATTACAGAACATCTCCCAAAGTATCCCAGCAGACAACTTCTAGGACAACTGAACTTTGGTGGTCATTATCTGGGAGGTGTTGGCTTTCTAAGGTTTGTTGGCGTCTGTTGGTACCTGCTTCCTTCTCCTATGACACAAGGGGCTTCAGAGAGAAAGAAGACGTTCTTCCTTTAAGGACTTTTGATGCTCATGGCCTCTTTTGGATTAAATAAAAGAACAGTCCAATAATCAAGCAACAGATCTGCGAGCGCGCCTAGAAACAACAAAGCTATAACTGAAAGCCAACATAGCTTTGTCAAAAACAGGTTATGCCAGACAAATCTTATTGCATTCTTCAATAAAGCAACTAAATTAATGGACCAGCAAAATGCTACGGACATAGTATACATGGACTTCAGTAATGACCAATTTCCCAGCAATGCCAAATCTTTTCTCCATGTTACAAATACTCCCAGGAATGTCAACTCTATTGGACATCTTTGTGTCATCAGCAAAAAGACAAACCTTACCTAGCAATCCTTCTGTTACATCACTCACAAACACTCTGGATTTAGGATTCAGCCTTGTGGTACACTCTTTGTGACAGGTCTCTGGTCAGACTGCCCCGTTAATCATCACACACTGGGATCTACCCTTGAGCCAATGTCCTGTCCACTGAATCAGCCAGTGGTTAAGTCCTAGCCTGTACAAATGTCTTATGAGCTCATTATGTGGAACTGTATCAAATGCTTTGCTAAAATCCAGATTATTGTTAATTCTTTTTAGGAAATCACATTGCTCTGGATGGACAGATACAAATTTTCTCCACCAGATTTAACAAGGAAATTGAATGAAATTGTACACAGTTGGCAGAAACCCTAATAACTTTCACAACTGTGGTTATGTAAGCCTCACAAAGGTAGTTGGGAATATTTTATCTTTAAAAAGCATGATTATATAAATCTATCAATATAGGCTAAAAAAAGTTCTATACTATGCAAAAGAATAGCTACCAGGATTAAGAGATTTCCCTGTTTTCATAATTTAATAGTAACTGTATCTCACTGATAGTAACTTTGTTTTATGCCATTCAATTAATTTTCTGCATCAGCGTATAGAAGGAAATATATTCTAACTCAATAGACAGAAATGTTTTATTTACTTTTGAGATAAGTTGTCTGCATTTGTTCTCAGAAGTTCCTTATTTTCTTTCATGAAACAAAAATTCATGAACATTTGTTTTATGGTTTCATGAACCATAAGACTATGACCAGAACTATAATACAACAAGAAAGTATGACTATCTGGTGGAAAAAAGGATGACTTAGTCTTACAGTAGTTGTGTTTCATCTAGTGGATATTGACTGGATATTGCAATATTACATTTATGTATCCTGTATTACATTTATCCAACTGATCAAATTAGAATCAAGACATAAAAGGTAAGTGAGGAACATCTTCAAGTGTCGTTGAACAAAAGCTGTTCATTTGCTATCATGGATTTAAAAGTTGCCATAAATCCATTACAGATTTTCAAGAGATGCTTGTGGCATTTGCTGTGTATGGGAATTACATTTACGGTTTAACAAAGATCTAAAACGTGATTAAAGAGGAATTTGGAGGTCCATTTAGGGCAGGCACTTCCAGCTGGAACCCTTCTGTGTCTGCTGCCTAAGGACTCGTTGATTACCTCCGGAGCTGCAATGCCAAAGCCTTTTTGTACATTTCGTACACTTTCGCAGAGTCCCTAGCGGGCTGAAAATGGAGCATATCCTGATATACCATTAAATGTGCATTTATCAAACTTTAAAAAGTAAGTTACAGTGAAACAAAGCCATTTCATTCAAGTTGCCAAGCCAGGAGCCTTTTTCATTAACCTAAATATCAACGGTTGGTTTTATTGCTGGGTTCACACGCATCATACGTTTCCCTTTGAAACAAAGTCTGCTCTGGAGCACAGGAGAGGTGGAAGATCCAGATCCAGATAATCAGAGTTGGAAGGGACCTTGTAGGTCATCTAGTCCAACCCCCCTGCCTAAGCAGGAGACCCTACACCATTTCTGACAAATGGCAGTCCAGTCTCTTCTTGAAAGTCTCCAGTGATGGCAAGTGCCAACTTCTGTTCCATTGGTTGATTGTTCTCACTGTCAGAAAGTTTCTCCTTATTTTCAGGTTAAATCTCCCTTTGTTCAGTTTTCATCCATTATTCCTTGTCTGGCCTTTGGGTGCTTTGGAAAATAGCTTGACCCCTTCCTCCTCTCTGTGGCAGCCCCTCAAATACTGGAAGGCTGCTCTCCTGTCTCCCCTGGTCCTTCTCTTCCCTAGACTAGCCAGGCCCAGTTCCTATAACAGTTCATCATATGTTTTAGTTTCCAGTCTCTGGGAAGAGATCTGCTCCACCCTCAGGATCTCCTTATATGGCATGACCACCCAGGCCCTGCTGGGGCCCGGAGATTATTTGAGTAAAGCCAGGATTTTTCGTGATCTTTTTGAAGGGTGTCTGAGATTTTGCCTAGTCTATTCTAGATCCTCTACTAAGGTGTTGGGAGTGTTTCTTATCTCAAAATGTGGGGAAATGAGATGGTTCCTATATTAAAGATCATGGTCAGAGGTCCAGTGGGAGCATCCATATTATGACAAAGGATCAAAACAATTTAGGCCATGCTCTTACACAGGACTATTACTGTCCAAACGCAGGAGGGCTGGCCAGGCCCCAAGTGAAACCTTTAATTCAGCATTTATAAAAGTTGGGTGTGCTTCTCTGCAGATCTTCCCCCTGAGAGGAATAAGTGGAAGTTTAAAGGTAAAAAAATAAACACAGATGTAACGAATTATTTACAGGACACTAGATAATGTTTTAGGCAACGAAAAAAAAACATTATTTCATCTTGACCCCAGAATTCCCACAGTCCTTTTTAGGGATATCGTCAAAGTGGAAAACAAGCAGAATTCTCGATCGTATTCAAGGAGAGATTTTCTTAGTTGGCCTTTTCCAGAGGGGTGTGAGATTTCAGTCTCCTATTTCTTTCTTTCAGTAAGTACGACTGAAGGCTGTGATGATGCAAAGACAATGGTAATCCATCTGAACGACTCCCAATCAAAAAAGATAAGACCACAGTCTCAGTTGGGACACCACATTTGAACCACTTAATTCTGTTAACAGTCAAAAAATAACTAGGGATTCATAATTTGGTAAGAAAATAGTTACATGCCCGGGGCCCAGATTGAAATCTAAAACTCTTCTAAAAATGATTATACAAATCTTTCTTGGCATGTTTATATTGTTTTTTTGGCAATGACACAATGGCAGTTTGCCTCCTCCTGGTTTGTTTTTGCCTTCTCAGTTTAGCCGACAGCCCGTTTTTCCCTAGAGCAGAATTTTTCAATCTTGGCATCATTAAGTTGCGAGGACTTCAACTCCTAAAACTGAATTCTGGAAACGAAAGTCCATACGTCTCAAAGTTGCCAAGGTTGAAAAATCGCCTCCCAATCCACGCCAAGCCAGTCGCCTCCTACTTAGCATCCAAACCCAACTTAGGGCAGCCTAGGAGAGGCTGTCTTTCCTTGTTCGCTTCACCCACACGATGGGTAGAAGAGAACATCAGGATGGAAGAGGCATCCTGAGCAAAGTGATGTCCAGGCGCCAATCATCCAATCATGGGGTATATGGGTTCTATTTGGTCTTGTCCTCGTCAGTCTAAGACTGGTATCAAGAAGAACGTTGGGACAGTGGAGTCCAAACACTGATCTCGATTCTTCATTTTGAAAAAAAGTGGGGCCTGTTGTAGAAATGCAGTCCTGGTGACGTGTTATAGGAGGAAAAATTCTTCATAGAAAATGTCACACTAGCTTGTGATTTGCCATCTTTCAGGTCAGGATTCCAGGATCCCACCAGCCTCACCAGTTTAGCATGCTGGGAACTGCAATCCAGTACCACACAGGGAAGCTCTAGGTTCCCCTTCATGTTCTCAGGTTGTGAAAATGCCCCAATTGTTAACCTGGAGAAAACCAGGACTTTTTTTTTTCCCTTAGAGGGGCAAATTTTAAGCAGCTCAAAAACAGATTTCCTATAGGAGGGGAATGGATTTGCCACAAATTTAATAATTCAATTTTGGCTACAATTCTAATCTCGCCTCTTTGGGTGTAAGCATAGCAACTGAATGGGGTTATTTGGGCAGACAATCCAACCACTATAGAAGCACCCACCAAGTGTATTTCTGCCTCTCTCCATCACTTACCCATAGGATGTTTTCTGTAATTGTAGGTCTGTTTCCACCTTCATGGTTTTAAATCTTAAATTATGAATCGCTATGATTACAATAAATTAATAAGCCACCTGCAATATATAAAGACATTTTATTGCTAATAAAGCTCTTTAAAGTCCCCCCTCTTTGGCCTACATTAGTAGGACCTTATTCTTTCTGAAGAAAGTTGAATCATAATATCTCTCATTTTAAAAATAATATATATATATATATATATATATATATGTATGTATGTATGAAATAAATAAATATATAAAATAAATATACAATATACACTTTATAAATAGATTTGTCCTTATGAACAGTATTGTGTTTACATCATAAAAATGCTCGTTCTTTGACCTCACCGCCTCCTCTCTACTATCAGACTCCAACGGAAGGAAATGCACAGGGGTCCAAGTGTGTGCTTGCACAAATAAAGCCACATTCACACACACCTTCCTGAGGAGCCAGATATCCAATAGATTTGGATTCTCCACTTTACTACCAGGCAAGTCCCCGAGTTCTCAGATTTCAGATCACCAACATCTGGCAAGTTGCAAAGAGCTAGTTTAGCAAGCAAACTTTCCAAGCTTTTGAGCAGAATGCAAATCATTTCTGAATTCTTCTGTGCCTGGTTCCATGGCTTAGGATCAATGTGGCTGGTGGTTGTCGAACGCAATCTCTTTTGCTCAGGGTGTTCTGCTTCCTCTTCCTAGCCCACCAAATTGAACATGTAATTAGAAAGTGATCCTATATAGGGTTCCAGGCTCTGCCCAATCCTGTCGCGCTCCCTGCAGATGGAATCCATCCTTGTTACATCCTTCTTTGAAAGCCAAGAGGCTCCAGGCGAGGCCTTCTCTACGTGTTAAATAGGCTTGCAGAAGAGATGAAATGCGTAGGCTTATAGCGCTCCAGCAAAAACTTTGGAAATCCAGCTGCATGCATGTATGTATGTTCCACAATCGTGTGGCTTCACCCTCTCATTTGTTCTCAAGCTGCAGGGAGTATCACCTGTAGCGCAGAAGGTCTCTATACACAGCAGGTATCTTAGCAGGATCTACCGGCCTGGGTAAAAAATGAGTAAATTTTTGGTGTCTCTTAGTCCTGAATCCTTCTCTGGGAGACCCGTCTTTGTTCAAAGCAATGTAATACTGCCGTTCAGAGTCCGTGTGCTTGTAGAGGGTCGAGGCGTAGGTGTTATACCAGTTTTCTTCGAATTGTTCGCGGAAAACACACTCCCGTGTGAGCTTCTTCTGTGTGAGCAGGAGGTGGGAAGGAAAAAAAAAACAAGAGACATGAAAAACAATCCTGGTAGAGGACGGGACAAAAAATCCCCCTGACTCCACCCAAGGACGACTAGTAACTACGATTGAGTGGCTTCTATCTTGCCCTCCTTCCTTCCAAAGAGGATCAAGGTGGAGGGTGACATTTTCTCGTTCTCTTGTTCACCAGAGCTTCTTGCATTAGGGCTGATCATTGTATCTGCGTGATTGTTTATATTCTATTCCAGCTTGTTTTATACTGGACATTGACCAAAATAGCCTGGCTCCCCTGAACAGATCCTGGATTTTCCCCTGGGTGAATTGATTTCCAACCCCTCCCCACTTTTTTTTTTTTGGTTTTTCAGGACCCTTAAAAACAGGAGGGTGGGTGTGGTGTCATTTGCCTTCAGACTCTCACGATATAAACAGGTGCTTGTTGCCTTCTTGAAATGTAAAGTTGGAGCTGCCGGTGGGATGTGAACCTCATGTCCTAGTCCTGCTCTCAGCATAAACCTTAGGATTTATTCTCTGCCATTTGCCAACTCAACACTAAAACATGGGACATCAGACCTCACTACTCCACCTGACCTTCTAGAGCAGGCATGGTCTCTGCTGAATGGGTGGGAGTCAAATTCCACCCCTCCAGGGCATGGCCATCCATGGGCCAGAAGAGAGAGAAGCTCCAGAGGAATCTTGGAATTGGCTGCTCAGTAATACCCTTCTTGGCTAGGTCAGGGCTGGTGTTCCTTAGGACCAGAAGGCACCAACGAAAACGAGAAAGTGGACATGACCCCCATCAAAGAAGCCTCATCTGGAGAAGCCATGTCAAGGGGTCCCTTGTTGGGAGGAAAGGAAGCTGAGGTGGTTTCTCGACTGAGCAACCCTGCGCCGAGGGGAGGACTGAGGGTCAGACACCACCTCCAACTTGGCACCCTGTTAATCTCTCCTGCCAAAAGATACCCCAGAAGGAGCAGGAGGGAGATGGGGACGATGCTTGCTCACAGTCAAGGGGCCAAATCTCTTTGGGTTGTTAACTTCTCTTGTTTTGAAGCCGTGTGACCCTCGGGGGGGGGGGGGGCGCACAGGGGCGGTAGCGGTTGCCACTAATGCTGTAATACCCAAGTGGGAAGGCTCGTTTTAGGCCCTTTGGGATTAGGGTGGGGCATTTCTGTAGTGGGTTCCCCTAAACCCTCCAAAGCAAAATAAAACAATGAACTGATTTACGATGGTGGTTGGGTTTTTAAGAAGAAAAGGATGCTACTCAGAGAGTTTCCTCTTATTAGAACTTTTGGCTAAACTGTAATTTCGTGATTTAAACCTTATACTATTTGTGAATTTACTGGTGTTATAACTTCAGACAGACATTTAACATAGTTTACGGTATTATCTGGATACGTGTCCCTTTGTCTGATGACTATTCCTTGCTTGTAAGGCTTGTAAATATAGCAATAAATCGTTCCAATTTGTCTGAATTTAAGTTATTTACAGCCAATTTAATTCCCACTTAATTCGGTTAATATGTTCTATGCAGGTACAAATACTGTCTGCATTCCTCTGAAATTCAAATATATATTTTTGCTGGAGGCATGTTGGAGATGGCATTTATGCTCTCACGAATCCCCCATTTGCTACCGAAGTTCCCTGTGGAAGATCCTTCTTGGACTAGGAAGCTCCCTCAATTAGCACCCTTCTCCCCACAGTACTTTCATGGGAAGATGCGGCTCAAAGTCCTGCCTTTCAGACAAGGTGAGACTGAAAGGAGTTACATCATCTCCGTTGTAGCTCCGGACCTTTGCAGTTCAGTCTGGAATTCTTGTTTGCAATTTTAATCTTGGTTTTTGCTATCTATTCCCTTTCTCCTTCTCAAGAGAAGGTTGCCTGCAGCTAATGGCTCTTGCTAGGGCCATAAGCACACCAGCTGTCCTATCGCTTAGAATCCAGGTACTCGTCCAAATGCCCAACAGATCAAGGTCATTTAAGGAAGGAAGGTCATTCTGAATTACATCAAATTCTGATAAAGTCAGAAGGTTGTAGGAATTACACTTACCGATCCATAGAGCTCTCCTCTCTCATTCATTCCAAGATAAAGGCCAGAATCCACTCCACGGATACTAACCAGTCCTACTGCCAAACTTATAAACTCCAAAATTCCTTTAAAAAGATTTTTAAAAAAACCAGAGTTACTATACTTGACGAATGAAAAAGGGAGAAAAAAACTTCAATCTTCTTGAGCAACAAACTTTCCAAGCTGTATCTATCTCCTTGGAGATCTTACAGACCCAGCCCTCCTCAAGGGTGCACCGTCCTTTCACCTGGGAAACCTTTTATATGCAAAGAGGGAAGGAGGCACCCCAGAGGGCGGCAATGCATTCAACTCCTTGACATTCAAGAAAGGATCAATCCCATTTGCACCAGGCTTGGCAGGCACCAGTCTGAGCATTCAGCAAACATCAGGGCCGGGCGGGCGGGCGGGGCTGAGTATTTGAAGAAATGAAACCCAGGACAGGCTAACATATATACTTTTGTACAAACCCATCCCTAGATAACCAGACCCTCAAATTATAAATCAAAATGAAAAAAGTGCCACTCACGGATAAGCCAACCTGCAATTTTTCAGGATGTTTTGATCAAAAAAATTGAGATTTGGCCTATTTGCTGATATAAATGTGAATATATACTGAAACCAAAGCATTCTACCCAGCTCTCTTTTCAGCAGTGAAATACAAAGAGGAGCCATGGATCTCTTCACCGGAGGAAATATCTACCGGTCTACTACCCTGTTCCTCCAACCCTGTTTGTAGACTACTGAAAAAGCCCTGACCTTACAGACAATAGAGAATCTCAACCCAGGAACGAAATGACTAAACTTTGAGTTAAGAAATGAGTTTACCATCATGTCAAGGGCCAATAAAGAACACCTGACTGTGAAAGCATCTAACTATATCAATGGAAGCTCATCATGGGCCAACTCCGGAAAAATTGGCGAAGGAGATGATTGTTCAAAGAGTAAAACGAGGAAGCATCCATTTATTTGTAGAGCTTCCAGGATGTCCAACCTTTCTTGAGACCATAATTAGATTTACATTCCCACCTTCCTTTTGCAAGCTCCGAGTACTACTTGGAAGGGCTTAATAATGCAAAATACTTCAGGAGATATACGACAAGGCTTTCCAATTCATGAGGCAATCACAAGAATCCTTGCGCAAACAAGGACACCATCAGGCTAAATGCATCCTTATTCTGACCTCATTCCAAAGCACCCTTTTGACTTTAAACCCTGACTGCGCTTGCCTTGCTGTCTTGGAACAGCTCCGATACCCGAGTTGTCTTGTTTCACAGAGAGACCTCCTGTCTTTCAACAAGCATCAAAGCGTTTGTGTTTGTGGGCCCACTAGAAAGCAGAGCTGAACGTCACCTCTGAAGGCATGAAGGAACTTGGGGGCACAAGGAAATGTCCACATAGTACCTTGTCTCCAGTTCTGGCAGCCCCTGCACCTGGTCCACAGAGAGCCCACCTGAACGGCAGTTTCAAAATCCTATCCCGGCACTGTAGGATACGTTGACAATGTGCGATCCTGGGAAAAGGTGCAGCTGCTTTAAGGAGCTGTGGATGGATGGGGCGGCCTCTGTTCCTTCATGCTCTGAAGCACTCCTTGGCTTCTGAAACTGAAGCACTGCGGAGTCCAACTCCTGAAGAGCTGGACTTCCCTACCTTCTATCAAACCTGGCTCCTCTTGCGGGACTGAACAGCATAACCTGAACCCATATCGGATGGTGCCCAGAGAAGGAGCCCCAAGCCTGCTCCCTCAATTACTGGGAGCATTTTTTGGATTGTTTCTGAAAAGTTTTCCTTCAAGAAACCTATACAAGCACAAACACACACACATCCATCCATCCAATTTCCACATCCCTCCATCCAATTTCTTCTCCATTTTTCCTGAAATTGTTCAGGGCAACGTTGGTCTGTTCAGCCTGTATTGTAACTTGCTCCAAGTTTTGGGGAGGTTCTGAAGGTCCTAATCCAAATCCACTGAGAAATCGGAGTCGGCTTCATTCATTGCCAACCTCGGTGACTGCGGCTGCAGATCCCAATGGGAGAATGTCACACCCACAAGAGGCTTCAGGGGAAGGAAGGAAAACGGGAGTCCCTCTTTTTTCTGCAGTCCAAAAAGCTCCAGCCGGGGATTGTGGTGGGGTGACCAAAGCGCTTCACCTGGTTGGACATCAAAAACAGGCCGAGCTCCAACAGCACCATCACGGCCGCCATCTTGACTTTTTTGACCACACCCTGCAGACACCCTGGAGGCCAAGGCCGACTCCCAGGGGTTTGCAGCATTGGACAGCCAAACTGAGTCAGCTTGGGGGCCTTTTGAGAGCTTTAGTTCTCTCGTTTTTGCAGCTCTGGGCGTGGCTGTTGGGCGAGGATCAAGAATCCACTTTCTCGGGGTTTCAAAGGCAGCGGGTGACTGAACGGGGTTTGTTTTCCAGCCCTCCCGGCTCTTCCCTCCCGCAGCCGGCGACGGCATTTCTGCCTTGGAGCCCCTCCAGATTGGCTTCTGGAATTCCTGAGGCCTGGAAAGCCCGAATCTCTCCCAGCTTCCCCCACAGCTGCCAGGCATTGTCCTGGCACGAAGACAATCGCTTTGTGACGACTTCAGCCGGCCGGCCGCTTGCACCTGTCTCTTCTCCTCGTAGTAGGAGCCGGGAGGGGGAGGCCCTGGCCGGGGGGCTCCTGAACAAGCTGGAGGTTGTACTCAGATCTGCAGAGCTAAACTTTCAACACCCATCCCCCACCCAACAGCTGCTTGGAAACAGGTGCACAGGGGCTGCCTATTAACGCAGGGGGGGGGGGCCTTGTTGGAGGGGAGAATCTTCCCAGCCGCAGAGGGGCTGCAGGAGAAAAGAGGAGCTCAAACACAGGGTCCCATAGCCCCCCCCTCCCGCCCTCTCCCCACCCCCAAGGATCAGGACTGCAGCAATCTCAGAAATTCTCGTCCCAAGCAAGAACTTGGGCTCTCAGGCAAAAAGAGGGAATCCAGACCAGCTCTGGTGCAAAGCCCCTTCTGTGCACGGAAGAGAAGCTCAAGGCAGCATGAGCAACATGGATACACAAGCACACACACACACACACACCAAACGTGTTCCAAGAAACTTGCTCCTCTGTTTCAAAGTCCCTCACCAGCCGCCTCGATCACCCGCTGCCTTTGAAGGCCTGCCAGGAGAAAGGCACGGAGGAGGGGTCTCTCCGTGCTGAGTCACACAGGAGCTCATCTTGGCCAAAGCACCTCCTTGCTCAACGCTCCTTTCTGCTGTCAACACTCCAGGTGAGCTCAGCTTCAGCCTTTCTCCTCACAGAATGGAGAGCCTCGCAGGGCTGTTGTATGTTTATGCCTTGTAGTGTTACAAGGCAGAGACACGTAACTGCTACCAAACCACCTGGCCCGCTTCTGCTTCCACCACCACCGCTTGAAGTTCCCTAAGAGGACTTGCCCAGAGACAACCAAGCGTCCCGTCTTTTCACTTGGGTTTTGGGACCTTCCCTCCACTTCCCCCTCCAGGAGAGGCAACTCTGTCCTCCAACAACGGGGCAAGGGTGGCCACCAGAAAGGCCACAATAAGAAGAGGGCAACTTCACCCCAGCTTCTATCTTCTCAATCTGTCTTCTGTCCAAGCAACAATTACCCATTTCAAAGATCTGCCCACCATTAATATTTTGGGGACAGCTTCTTCCTGGTTTTCTAACACAATCAGCCTGTCCTGTTAAAAAACATTTGCTCAAAAAAGCCTGCGTTAACCAGCAACAGAACTTTCTGTTTAAAACATGGATGGGAAAAAAATAACAACCAGGAGGGCTGCAATGCACATTTCTCGGAGCTCCTTCCAAAGAGGGCAACGCATGGCTGCCATGTTCCCAACTATGGCACATTGCATCTCCCACTGCAGAAGCTGGGACTGGCCAGGATAATGTGGCTTAGCGGCCCCAGGAAAGATTCACTGGCCACAGACCTCGGGTTCAATGGCTGCCTTCTTGGAGAGGTTGGGAAAAACAGCATCTGAATCCCTGCAGAGCTTTGGCAGTCCCTGATCTGACAGAGACAGAGCCCAAAATATAGGGAGTCCTCAACTTATGGCAGGGCGTTCAGCAATATTCAAAATGGCAACAGACCTCCCTGGGGATACCTGTAAGTTCTAATGGTCACCTTCCCTCCCTCCCAGTCACATGACTGCACTTGGGTTTTTGGCAACTGGCCTGCATTTATGGCCATTTGTAATGTTCCAGTTATGTGACCATGTTTTACAGTGCCAAAAGCCACTGTTTAACAGATTAACAGAGTTGGAAGGGACTTTGTAGGTCATCTAGTCCAACCCCCACCCAAGCAGGAGACCCTACGCCATTTGTGACAGGTGGCAGTCTAGTCTCTTCTTGAAAGCTTCCAAGGATGATGCTCCCACAACTTTTGAGGGCAACTTCTGTTCCATCGGTTGATTGCTCTCACTGTCAGAAAGTTTCTCCTTATTTCCAGGTTGAATCTCCCCTTGTTCAGTTTTCGTCCATTATTCCTTGTCTGGCCTTTGGGTGCTTGGAGAATAGATTGACCCCTTCCTCCTCTCTGTGGCCACCCCTCAAATATTGGAAGACCTCTATCCTGTCTCCCCTGGACCTTCTCTTCACCAGACTAGCCAAGCCCAGTTCCTGCAAGCGTTCTTCATATGTTTTAGCCTCCACAGCAAACCTAGTTCACTTAAAGTGGTGTTTACTTCACAACTGTTGCAGTGACTTTATGGCCACTGTTTCGTTTAACAAGCACCACAAAAAAGGTCATAAAATCGGGTCAGTCACATGGGTGACCTGATTTATAACTGTCATGAGTTAGGGGCAGGTTCCATTGCAGTCATAACTTGAGGAGTACCTATAATTTTCTCTCATTATTAGTTCCTTCTTTTCCCACTTGCCTTCTTTTCAGGGTAGCTGCCCCCGCTGCCTCTCAAGGAAACGCTCCCACCTGTGCAGGATGGCATTCCTTGACCACCTGCAGGAGGTGTCTGCACAGCCCCTTCCCACTGAGTCTTCCATTAGACTGGCAGCATTCAAAAGGACTGAAGGATTCCCTGAGAACCTGAGAGTTTGTGTTTACAGGATATGAAATGCAGGATTGCAACGTAATTGTAACATTCTTTTGCATTGCATGAAAAGGTACATTAACGGCTTCCTCACTGGGTTTTCATGCTGAGAAAGGTTGCTTGGATAGCTCAAGTTTGAAGACCATATAGATAACCCTGAACAGATTTTGTTTCCAAGCTGTTCTGGAGCTGTTCTATTTTAAAATAGCAGAATTTACACCTGGATTGCAATCAACTACATAATGTTGTCTTGTTGACAAGATCAGAGCAGCGTCACAATCTGAGACGCTCCTCCGAGTGCAACGAAACTCTTGGAATGAGGCTGGCTGGAAATGAGACATTCACGCCTCTTCCTTAACAGTTGCAACCGGTGTTCAATCTGTTCAGGTTGGCGCTAATGTCCTGCACACAGTTGGGGGCTGCACAGAAATCCTGTACCCCCCCCCCCCCCGCTGGGAGAACAGATTAAGAATCAGGCTCGCTTGGTGGACCCTTCCGCCATTGGGATCTAGCCATTGAGAAGGCATTTTGTGGGACTCGTTTTCCCCCACAACCCCTAAGGTTTCCAACCTATATGCATATGCCTCCCGAGAACATCTCCAGAACACCAACCAGAAAAAAATATCAATGAGAGCCAGTTTGGTCCAGTGGTTAAGCCACTAGGCTAGAAAGCAAGAACCTATGAGTTCAAGTCCTGCCTTGGCCATGAAAGCTGACCAGGTGACCTTGGGCCAGCCACTCTCTCTTTGCCCACCCACCCACCCCCACAGGGTGGTTGCTGTGGGGAAAATAGGAGGTAGACGGTGTGTTGGATATGTTCACCCCCTTGGAAAAAACCCCCCCTATAATGATGAGATATAAATAAAATCGTGGCAGAAAAACTCCATTAAGGCGGCTTGGCCACCATTTCCCTTCCAATAGAGAGGAAGTTAGCAGTAGTCAGATCACACCTAGCATTTCTAGACATTGCAAGCAAGAACGTTAGCGCATTGGAGCACGTCAGAGGAGAGTAAGCCGGAGGAAACGGAGGAAAAGCGGGAGAGGAACAGAGAGAGGTTGGGTATGCCTGGAGAACAGACTCTGGGGAGCCTCCTTCAAGGACCTGGAAGGCTGAGATGGAGACGGAAGGGCAGAATTGCTCAGAGCTGTTCCTCAGATGGGACCAGAGACAAGGCGGTTGGCCTCCTTCGAACGCTCCTTGTGATCTTTCCCTAAACTAACGCTGCTCCATCACGGAACAGGCTGCCTTGGACAATGGCAGGGGCTGCTTTACAGGAGGGCTTGGGGAGACACAGCCAGGGGATCTCTGCATTGGTGGGGTTGGTGTCCAGGGCCCCTTCCGATCCTTCCAGTCTACATAACCACTTGGTTAGAAAATGATGCCGCCAGCAGCACCCCAGGTGATGCCCGGGTGACTCCATGTACCAAACCCTCTGGGACAAATGCTCCCTAGAGAGACACATCGAAATCACATATGCAGCTATGTAGAGCCACCATCTGCAGTTATATTCCTCAATTTCAGCAACTTTAAAATCGCTGGACTCGAGCTTCTAGAAATCCTCAGTTGGGGGGCTTCAAGAATGGCGGGGTTCAGCTCCCAGAGTTCCATTCTGGCTGGGAAGTTCTGGGGGCTGTGCTCCAGCCGTGGCAAAGAGAGACGCTGGCCTGTGGGGCAGCTTCTAGAGGGCCCTCTTGCTGGGTGCCGGCTTGGCCAGCCTTCTCCTCCGGCCCAGAAAGCCAGAGGGCCGGAGGCCTTTTCCCCTCTCGGTCCAACAGGGGCTGCTTGATCCTCCGCTCAGGGGCAGCTGGCTGGAGAACGACCTGTCCTGCAGTGCAGGATGAAGGCCTAATCCTGCTTCAGCATGAGGAGAAAGGGCCTCATCCATAAACAGGAGCAGCCAAAATGCTTGTTCTGAGCAGACTCAGCCTCCTCCTCAACTCGTCCGCTAGCCCGATCAGCAATTCCCTGTTACGACTCTTCCTTCTCCTCCCCCTCCTTCCACATAGTTACAATCTGTCCGTCTCCACAGAGAATCTGAACCCAGAACTGGGCAGCAACCAAGCCTAAAGGCCCAGCTGGGCGTCTCTGAGCGGCTTTCCTGGCTGGAGGGTCCCTTCCCAGGCGGCACCGTTGCCTAGGCTAACACCTGACCTACTTCCTTTCCTTAACAGATGGCTGGATCCAGGAAAGGCAAGGCAGATGGCAAGGCTTTAGCCAATCTCCTTTGAATTGTTTTGTCTGCCACCCATCCCAGTGGGAAAACTCCTTTAGGGTCAAGGGGAAGTTAGCCTGGCGGGAAACATCTGGCTTAGGCTTTTCTCCAGTTCAAACCATTCCTTCGATTCCCCAAAGGGAGCCTGAAGGTTTTCTTGGACAAGGAAAAGGGAGACAGTCTTCCCCTTGTTGACTCTCCCAAGTGGGCCCATAACGCTCTCCCCAAGTGCCAATCACACCCATTGACCTGCCCCCCCCCCCAACGTTCTGGGCCTCTGTTCTCTACAGACAAGACGGCGGCGTTATCCGAAACCAAGCTTCCTCTGAGGTAGAATGAAGAGCTACGGAAGTTCCGTCTTGTGGTCTGGTCTCCCTTGCTTGGCCGACGAGAAAACCCCGAAGGAACACCTGGAGCCTTTTCTGCAATGAATCCTCTTCCTTTGATCTACTCAAGGGGGCTGGGGGAGAGCAGAGGAGACCGGTCTGCCCGGCTCCTTTTGCCCGGCTCTTCCTCCGATTAGGAGAGACCAGGCTCCCTGTGGGAGAAGCAGCAGCTCCGAATATCCACCAGGATTTAAATCAGAAACGGTTCTCAAAGGCGGCGGCGGGAATGCAGACATTTCTCGGAGGGGGAGTTTCTTTCACAGCCCGTCTGTACCCTGCAGAAAACGGGCACGGCTGCCGCCTCCAAGCAAAGGGAAGGGAAAGCGACTGAAGGATGGAGGGGAGTTGGGACCCCGGCCCCAACGCCTTGGTCTGGGGGTAAAGCCATTCGCCTGCCTGCCCCCCTTTCTAGCTGCATTTGCTTAGGGCTGCAGGTAGGAACACTGGCTTCATCCCTCAAGGCCTGGGGAAAGCCTGCCCGGGTGGCTCGGCCCTCCGGGGCCTCCCTCACCCGCTCCTTCCTCCAGGCCTCCCCCAACACCAAAAGTGCCCCCCCCCCGCCCCCTGGAACGAGGCAAGGCGGCCTCCGGGAAGCCCGGCTGAGGTGAACTGGGGCCCTCCGGAGCCTTTCCCTCCTCTTAGCGGCCAGTCGTTGCTCTGCGGAGCTCTCCTGCTCTGGAGCTGCCGAGCGAGCGAGAAGCGGGTCAAAGCGTCCCAACTTCCCTCCACAGCAGCCGAACCCACCTGGCCGCCAGGAGGGGAAACGCTGCGCCACAACTCGCTTCGGAGCCGCCCACCTCAGGCGCAGCGGCGGCTCTTGGAGCGGCCACCAAACAGGCCGAGTCGCCGGGCGGGGAAGCCGAAGCCACCTGGCCCTCGGAAACCGCCGGGCAGGCGCGAGGCCGGGAGCCGCCTGGGCCGTTCGCTCGGCGGCCTCGGGCAGCTGCTGCCGGCGCTTTCCGGCCCTTCTGCCTTCCCGGCAGCCCCGCGCGCCAGACCCGGGACAACCGCTGCCCCCCGAAGCGCTCGGAGGCCTGCAAGCGAAGCCCCTGAGGGGGCCGCGGCGGCCGAGGGAGCCCGCGCCCGCCTTCCGCTCTGCCGCCTTCTCCAGGCGGCTGCGACCTCCGAAGCTCCCCAGGCGAGAGGAGCGCCGCGCTGCGCCCCGCTCGGCGTCCGCCCCGTCCCTTCCCGCAGCACCTGCCGCTGCTTCTCCGGCTCCCGGGCGAGCCGCGCAAAGGCCGCCAAGGAGCTCCGGGAGGAGCCGCGCCTGGCCCGCCCGACGGGAGGCGGAGGGTCCCCGGAAAGGTCGCCGGGCGGGGGACTCACCGAAGCGGCTGTGGTCCTGCCGGGTGCCGCGCACGGTGCCGTTGGGGAAGAGCTCCAGGTGGAAGCCCATCCGGCAGTAGAGCTGCCGCCGGCGCAGGATGCCCTTCAGGTGGGCGAAGTCGGTGGGCGAGCCCCGTTGCAGCCGGCCCTCGATCTGCCCCAGCCGCTCCGTCAGGAAGCCCGGCGAGTCGGCCAGCGGCGCCGCCCCGAGGGAGCCCGGGAAGCCGTGCAGCTCCAGGGAGCCCAGGAAGCCGCCCACCTCGCCCATGGAGGCGCTCAGGCGGCCCGCGACGGCGCGCCTCCCCCGGCCCGGCCCCGGCCCGCCTGACCACCCGCGCCCGGCATCGCGCTCGCTCTGCCCGGCGGCCCAGCCGGAGGGGCCCTTATATCGCCCGCCCCGCCCGGCGCCGCCCCGCCGCGGGAGAAGGGAGGGAGGGAGGGGGCTGCCGGCCGGGAGGGGCGGGCGGGGGAGCCGTCGAAGCGCTTCGGCCTTGGGCGCAGCTCCGCCGCAGCCCATCAGCCACGCCGGGGCGGGGGTCGGGCCGGGCCGCCTTGGGCTCGCCTGCTGCGGCCGGGCGGTGCGAGGGGGCGCCGAGGCTCGTCCTGGCTCTGCCCCCGCCCCCCGAGAGCCCCGCAGGGAGCCGTGGGCGGCGGCGGCGGGGACCCTTTGCCGAGGGACCCCCGGGCGAGGCCGAGCCGGCAAGGTGGGCGCGGCGCTGTTCCCGGCTCGGCCGCCAGGCGCCGCTGTCGCTCAAGGCTCGCCCGCCCCGTCAGCCTGGCCGCTGGCCGGTAGGTTGCGGGGCGGCGAAGCTCTGCGCGTTGGACGCCGGTGGGGACGCTCAGCGCAGGCGGGGAGGGAGGCCCCGGGGAGCCTCGGCTGGGGCTGTACGTCGGGCCGTCCTGATGGGTGCGCAAATGGCCCCCCAGCGCCGTCCTGGCCAGGAGACGCTCTGCGGAAGGGCGGGGGGGTTGCTCCGAATAAGCCCCCTGGTCTCCCCCCCTCCCGCCGAGCGGCCTGGGCTGCCTGGGGGCCTTTGGGCTTTGCCCCCCTACCGCCCAAACGGAGGGGCTTCCTTGGCTGCTGCCCCCCAACCTCCCCCCCTTCACCCTCTCTCCACCTCGGCCTGCCCAACCCCCCTCCACTGCCCCCCCTCGCTGGCGACCAGGCAGCCCTCCGTGATGGGCTACCTGGGACACAGCAGGTGCCGAGATGCCGCTTCCGCCTGGGGGGGGGGGGCAGACCGGATTCCTGCCCTCCAGGACTCTCCCCTGCCCGGCTGGTCCTTCCCAGTGCTTGCCCAGAGCATCTGGCAAATAACATCTGGATTTGCCCACCCCTAGGATAGGATAGGATAAGGAATAGGATAAAGCATGGAATGGAATAGAATTGCCAGAGAACAGAGAAGAGAAGAGAAGAGAAGAGAAGAGAAGAGAGATATTTTTGTCACTTTGAATGTACACTAATCAAGATACATTAAAATGAAATTTCATTGCATTCATTATACACTACATAAAGAAGACAGAATAAATAAACACAAAATGATGCACATACCCACCTATATATTCGATGACACAGAAACAACACAGGGTAATCCGGATGTTATACACTGTACATGGCAAGCAAAACGAACCTTGCAAGTTTACCAGACGGATGGCACAAGGAACAAAATCCCTGTTACAGAATCTGGCGTCTTTCTCTGCATGGATCCAAGCCGCTGAGGCCGTCTCTGCCACCCACAGCACCCAAAACCTGTGCCTGGGTCAGTTTGTGCCACGTGCATGGAATATTAGCACAGTCTTTTAGATAACCCAGTTTGTTTGTTTGGTATAGTGATCAATTGAGCACCTAAAAGCCATGCTTTTTTTTTTTTCAGTTTTACCCTCAAATAACAAGGAGGAATAAGTTCTAATGGTTGGTTATCTCTTATAGATGCTCCCACAGAAAAAAAGTAGCATGAATTGTTCCGCTGAAGGTGGCCCACGGATAACCTGAAAAGCAGAGCAGGCTGGGTGGACGTAGCTGTCCCTGCAAATAACTCCATCCGATGTGAGAAGCAAGGCTGAAGTACCATGGTAGCTCAGTACTTGTCATCTATGTACTTCTCGCCCATGGCCTTTCATTTTATCATTATACATTTTCCCCCTGACTTTGGGTCGCTTTCCCTTGCTGTTTCCATTCTCTGCCAGCCAACACCTTGCTGAGCAAGTGGCAGTAATCTCCAATCTCCTCTTTCTCTTTGTGCTTCTAAGTTGTATAACACATGTCCGTCTTCTCAAGCCAGTTCTAAGTAAATCTATCTGTTTAGAAGCAGCTCTTCCAGCATTTGTGGAAACAATGAATAAATCTGCCAAGCGTGCCTTATACTTCGGGAAATTTCTTGCAAAAAACAACTGCAAGCTTCAACAACTTCAATTTATACTTTAATTTTATAATTTTTTTGTTTTCTCTTTTTAAATATTTCTTTTTCTTAGGCATATTTCTTAAATCTTTAATGTTCACAGTAGAAAAACAATCTTTGGTAAAAGAAAAAAGAAATATATAATTGATATAACTAATGTAAAATTATAAATTACTGTTTAATTTTATATTTAAAATTATTTAAAAGAAAAAAAAGAGAAAATAATGGAGCAAGTAAAAATGCAAAGTTGCAGGACACTGAAATTTCTTCTATAAAACAGTCTGAGCAAGAAAATTTTAAATTTTAATCTGGAAATGAAATATAAAAGCCATAAACTGTAAAATGCCATTAAAAAAGACACTAAAATAAGTAATTACTTGATAAAATCGCAGTCCTGCCTAATGACAACAAAGCAGAACAAAAGAAAAAAGCCAAAATCTCTGAATGTCTCAGTATAAAAGAGTAAATTAAAAGGAAGGAAAACGATCGCAGCCCCTCCCCCAACAACAACCCTCCCCCCCCCCCCCCCCCCCCCCCCCCCCACAACCCCTTCCCCCCCCCCCCCCCCCCGTCCCTTTTAAGGATTGCCTGTATAGAAGCTCAACTTGGGTAAGGGGATTATTCTGGGCTTGCAGTTGTTATCTGAACATTCATCCTCACATTTGCTGTGATGAGAAACATATTTTGGCTGTCCAGCGTGGGGGAAGAGTGGGGAATAGATTTATACAAGTAGAAATTCAAAAATTGCCAGAGGAATGACAATGCGAATTAAGGAATCCTCCAAATTTACAGCTGAGCAATCAAAGTTGGATGTTTGGGGTGGTTGATAATGGAGAGAGTTGGATGACTCAAATCAATTTATATGTGGTCAAACTAGTCTGACCTTTTATGTAAGTGTTTTGGAAATCTTTTTGATTTACAGGGGCCAAATCATTGCAGTTTGGAATTTTAATTTAGTTTTAGCTCTCTCCTCTAACTTTTGGGTGCCAAAGTTCTCAACTAAGTTGGTCAGGAACCTATTCGATCTCCCATTTGATGCAGAGTTTGTCTCCCAGTTGATGTCAGGGTGGATAAAGTCCCCCATTCCTACTGTGGTCTGTTTCCTGCATACATTTGTTAACTGACCAGCAAAAAGTCCATCTATTTCCTCTGCTCGATTGGGTGGCTTGCAATACAGGTAGTCCTTGACTTACGGCAGTTCATTTAGTGAATGTTTGAAGTTGTGATTCCTGCCACCCCTCGGGGCCCCGCCGGTCCTCACCACATACGCCCTAACCCCATGGGCTGGGGCAGAGAAGGGGGTGGCCGGTGCCTGTCCTGCCCCACGCCCTGCTCCCACGGTCAGTGACTTCCCTGATGCTGCTCTCCACATCTCCATCCCTATGAAGCTCTCCTGCCGCTGCTCTACCGAAGGACCGCAGCTCGTGGTCAGGGGCTTCCACCCTGCCAGCTCTTCCCAATCTGCAGCCCTCCTTCCATTTGCTCCCACAAGTCACTGCAACCCCCACCCTCCCATGGGATTAGGGGGAATTCTGCTTTAGTTGCCTTCCCCACACTGCTCGCCCTTTGGGTTTTTGGGACAAGGTCGAAAGATCCTGCCGTGGCTCCCTCTTCCCACACCAGCAGCTGCTCTGACTTCTGGGCCCTCTGCTTGGACTACCTCCCCACCGGCTGTGCTCTGGAGTCCCCCTGGGCCATTGCTGGTGTTTCCCAGGGAGGGCTGCTCCAGGCTTCACCGCGGCATCAACTTTCTTCTCGGTTTCTGACATGGCTACGTTAAAAGCTCTCTCGGAGGCATCTGAATAGGCTGCCTTAAAAGGAGAGCTGGTTTAATGCCAATGGTCCGAGAAGCGAACCCAACGAAAGGAACTCTCTGGGTCTTTGATTTCCCCCAAAGCACATCTTGATTGAATACACCATCTTGGAACTGAAGAAGCGAAACCAGCTCTGCCTTTCCCGCGTGAAAGCTTGCTTAGTTAAACAATAGATTCGCTTTCTCCCGCCCCTCAAGTGTTCTCATTGTCCAGTAGTAGAGCTTCTTTTTGTTATGGGAAAAGTCCTCTATTGAGCACCTGCAGTAGTGACCTTGGCATTTTGCGGGCTCTCATGGTCCGTGAATGACATCTTGGCAACCGGTCTCCTCTCTACACATTCCACCTCCTTTTCATTGGCAAGTTGAAGAAGAAGAAGATAATAAGCGATTCACACTTGACATTCTCTTCCCCATAGAGTTGAATCTCCTGTCACTAAGACTCGCCTTTTTTTCCCCTCAGGGAAGTCTAGGCTACTTTTCCTTCTTTCACAGGAGCACTTGGTGAGGCCTCTTTCCAGATGCCTGCATGCGTCCTTCCAGGGGGAGGCCGTGAAGTCAGTTGCTCAGCTCTAGAGAGGCTGGGCCAGACAGCTGGGCCTTGTACTTGTTTGCTCTTTTCTTCCATGAGTGACATGCTTCCATCGGTCTTCCTGTAAAGGCTCATATACATATAAATACACACAAAAGCTATACGAATATAAAAAATCATTTTTAGCAATAAAGACTGGGATAATATAGAAACAGAGAAAAGTCAGAGTCAACAAAGAATATCACACGCTGATTTTTCTAACATTTGGTAGAACTTTATCTTTCACTGACATTCCCATTATTGCACACCTATTTGCACATCTAAATTCTGGATTCATTTAATAATGCAATCTTTGCCTTACTCTTAGTTTTTCACCAGTAGTTTATACAGGAGCCTTAGCAGCTTTTCTAAGTTACATACAGTATTATAAGATTTTCAAATTCAGTCAAATCTCTTTGTTCTCTTTGTTTCTGCAATTCTTTAAATACTCTGCTCCTTACATGAAGATACTAATGACCATGTGGACTGCACCTCATGTGTATGTTGGGAGAGACAACCTCATATATGCACAAAGATGGAAATACTAATTCCCACAGTGGAAGTGGGGCTGCTGAAGGCAATGCAGTAAACGGAGTGGCAAAATTGACTGTTCATTTCTTCTTGGAAACCACTTCTGGACTTTTTGCTCAAAACTGAAAAAGAATTGAAACTCTGATTATGGATTTTGATGACTACAGAAAGAACTTCGTTATAGAAATGGCTTTAGATTTTAGGAAATATAAAGCCAATGGTTGAGGTTTTCTTTTAAATTGTACTGCACTGAAAAATGTCAGGTCAACACTTTCCCCCTCTTTTTTGCAGTTTTTTTCTTAGTTTTCTAACTTTTGTTTTTTCTGTTTTTTGCATTTTATAATGACATTTAATAAAGAAACATATAAAAATGTTAAGCCCCCTAAATAAGGTTCTGTGTTGCAAAAATGGTGTGGGCAGAGAGAAAAATCTAACGTTACCAAAACCTGGGTATGAATTAAACAAAAAGCAACTCATTTCTAACTGATGTATTTTTACAATATATTATAAAATATTGTGGAGATCTTTCAACTAAAAGACAGTGGATACATCTAAATAAATAGATTATGATAAGACAAAGCGAGTACTCAAATCTTGATAAATCAGACTTAGTCGAGTACTTTAGGAAAGGAAAATGTAACCAAATAGATCAGTGTATTTGCCAGTAGGAAAATATACAGGTCAAAACAAGCACTAGTAAACATCAGACAGCACCTTGGACAGTTCCCAACTGTCTCCCTAATTGCAAAAAAAAATGTCTCAGCAAAGGACAGGTGGCTTCATTTGAAGGTTTGGGAAAGGTGGAACAGAATTAAAAAAGTTGGAAGGGACTTTTGAGGTTTTCTAGTTCAACCTTATACTTTTCCAGACAAATGGCTGCTTGATCTCTTCGTGAGAACCTCCAGTGATGGAGCGCCACAACTTCTGAAAGCCATTCCACTAATTAATTGTTCTCACTGTCAGGCTATTTCTTCTTAATTCTATGTGAATCTCTTTTTGATGATCTTCCATCCATTACTTCCTGTCCTGCCCTAAGGTACAGAGAATAGGTTCACCCCCTCTTCTCTTTGGCAGGTCCTAAAGTATTGGAATTATTTATATCGTGAAGTTATAGTACCACTTTATAAGGCACGGATGAGACCACACTTGGAATACTCCATCCAATTCTGATCACCATGATCCAAACATATGTTGAGATTCTAGAAAGAGTGCAGAGAAAAGCATCAAATATGATAAGAGGTCTGGAGGCTAAACCATATGTTGATTGATTGAGGGAACTAGGTATGCCTAATTTAACAAAGAAAGGGCTGGGGTGACATGACAGCAGTTTTCCAATATTTGATGGGTTGTTACAGAGAAGTGGGGCATCAACCTACTCTCCAAAGTACCTGAGGGCAGGACAAGAAGTAACAGGTGGAAGATCATTAAAGAGAGATCCAACCTAGAAATAAGGAGAACTTTCCTGAGAGTACAAACAATGAATCTGAAGAATGCTTACCTCCAGAAGCTGTTGGTGCTCCATTGTTGGAAATTTTCAGAGAGAGACTAGACAGCCATTTATCCAGAATGATAGAGGGTCTCCTGTTTGAGCCAGAAGGTAGACTAGATCTCCATGATCCCTTCCAATCCTTTTATTCTGTGTCACCCCTGATCCTTTTCTTCATTAGGCTAGATGCATCTAGCTCCCGCAATAGTTCATACGGTTTAGCCTCCTGTGCCCTGTGCAGCCACACCTGGAATACTACATCCATTTCTGGTTGCTATGGTACAATAAAGATGCTGAGGGCCTAGAAAGATTGCAGAGAAGAGCAACTAATATGACAAAGAATCTGCAGAATAAATTGTATGAGGAGTGATAACAGAGCTAGGTACATTTAGCTTAATGAACAGAAGGCTTGGGAGTGACACGATAGCCTTCTTCCAATACTCGAAGGGCTGTCACAGGGAAGAGAAGGGTGACTTGTTTTCCAAAGCACCAGAGGCAGGACAAGAAGCACACAGGAATTCTAGAAGTTGAAGATTATCCATCTTAAAGACTGCTGGCTGAGGAATTCTGGGAATTGAACTCCACCCACTTTAAAATGACGTAGTTTGAAAACTCTGGAGTGAACCTAGTTGGGGCCATTTTGGAGGCTTCAGGGTTGCTATACTGCAAAGAAGGGATAGGGAGGGGAAACATAGTTAGATGGGTGGTGGGGGTTGTAGCCAAAACAAAATAGTTTCCTGTGGGAACCAAGGACATTCCAATAGGTGGCTGGGAGAGGAGGAGTCTGGTTACCATGTGACCAGCTAGCACCTTGATTGGACAATGTGACTGTTTGGGGAAAGAGGGAACTTTAATTGTTCGATTGGATGAAAACTGGGAACTTTTAGAGTCAGTTTTCATCAGCTTGTCCCAATATGATACCTCCAATTAAATTGTTTTTTGGGGAACTAGTCTACCTCAGTGTTCTGCTTTCTTTGGAGTTATTACTTGGAACCCTGACATGGGATTTTAAACTTTGCAGTAGCCCGGGGAGCTTTATCCTCAGATATGTCTATGGAGATTCTCGGTCATGCAGTTCATAGTTGTCCCAAAGGTGCTTTTGAAAGAGGCAACTGGACTTTCTTCAAAACGTTTGAAGACCTTTTGCTTCTCATCCAAGAAGCTTCTTCATCTCTGACTGGATGGTCGGGAATGGAAGGATTTATATTCCTTGCAGATAGCTGGTCATTTGCATCTTTTAGAGGGTGATTGAGGCCACTTGGAGGTTTATCTGCATCATTAGGTTCAAAAATAGATGTGGAACCTTCTTGGAACTGTTAAAAGGACCCTATTGTAGATTGGAGATAGATGGTGTCTATTCCTCCCCCTCTGTTGAGAAGGGCTTTTCGGTTTTGACATGGATGGCCTCAGATACTTCCAAAATACTGCACTCTGTTAAATAGCTTGTAGGTTTCTCTGCTCCGTCCCTCTGATTCTGGGCACAAGGGCAGTTGCAGTCAACCAATCTGTCAGTTGAAGCATGGAATTTCTTCTTTAGAAAGTGGGGAGATACTAGGTATAAAGGGGAGGCAAAGTTTGGGAGCCTTTTCCGACATTTTCCTGTGCCAGTTGTGGTACTGCTGAAATTAGATCCATTCCATTTTTCTGTCTGGTTTCACATCAGGCAGGCCATTGCTGGCATTGAGGGGTCCATCTAGTGATGGAGAAGAATCAGGTTGCTCAACAAACAGCCCCAGTTGGCTGTTGATTTGTGTGAGGGATGCCTTTAAGCATGAAAGAAAACACGGGGTACACAGTTTTACATTGCCACGTAGACCTCATCTCCTTTAGGAAACGAGTGTCTCTATTACTGGGAAAGTTTCTGGGATCCTTACATGAATTCTGTGTCACCTGGCACTTACTGGATCAAAAGACAAACATTCTCACAATGGGGCCCTATTTGGTGTGGGTGTCTGCAGAAAAACATCCACCCATTTAGGCAAGCCATTAGGTTTAAAACCTTCCTCCTTAAACATGTTTAACCATGTACAATGTATGCATTACTCGGTTGGTCGACGAACAAAATAAAGATATGATTTGTTGGGGATTAATTATTGTATAAACCAAACATGAGGACAAGAATTTGTTTTTTTAAGATCCCTCTTACTGAAGTAACAGAAGTGTATTTTCTTAACTGGTGGTCCAGCATAATAAAGTTTTATTAGTAGAAGTAAAGAAAACAAGAAAAATGCCTTCCACAAACTCAGGTTCAAGTCTCTTTTTTGTCATGGGAGATCATTGAATGCCTTTAGGCCAGTAACTGTCTCCCAACCCAACTTACCTCTCTGGCTTCTTGTTGGGAGTAGGGAGTATTTTACTTCATAGAGGATGGATGGGATATGAATCAAGGAATAAATAAGGCGAACAAATCAACAAAAGGAAGCCATTCTGCACATTTAAAGGGAAAGACGAGCATTAGTAAAATGATTGAGTTGTGCCAAAGATCCCCACTGCACAGAAAATACAAATTTACTCCTTGTACAATCTGGAGAGGCCAACTAGCCTCATCACAGGTGAACCTTCAGCTCTCCTGGTTTCTTGGTGTTGGGCACTTCATATAAATTTAGGGCCACCAATCCTCAAAATTTGTCAAGGAAAACATATCACACCTCCCCACCTCCCACTGAAAAAGCTAGATTAAAAACGGTTTTGAAAGGCCTCCTTAAATGCCATATTAATTCCCATCTTTTTGACTGATGATTATCCCAGAGCTAAGCGTGACTAGTAAAACTGTATCTCCAAATCATTTGCCAGACCAAAGTTGTGTGTCTCAGAATGACTTTAATCACCATGGGGATCTCACCAAGTCATGCACTTTTCCAGGAAATTTGTTAATTACTGGTTGGTTGGGGCTTGGTTGTTTGGTTGGATGGGTGAGTGGATTGAGGTTATTCTTTGAAATACGTTTTGTCCCAATGCATGTTTGCTTTGACCTTGTGCGTTCTTCAGAGCTGAAGAAGCTTCTTGGATGAGAAGCAAAATGTCTTCAAAGAAAAAACAGAAAGTCCAGTTGCCTCTTGAAAAAGCACCTTTGGGACAAGAGTTAGTATGATTTCTCCTGCTAGTTTTATTTTATTTGGGAGAAGGACTTTTAAAATGTATGTCAGTTTTGGCTCCCTCTTTTCTTGATTATTGGACTTGCTAGGTAATGGGAGATGAGCTCACTGCTGACTGGGAAAGATTAAGTGCAGTATCATAACTTGGCTGGTCTTGAAAGAACGCCTGGCTGAATTCTGTGTTGAAATCTCACAGAGTATGTGGCCCAGTAATTGGAACTGGAATTGCTATGAAGCTGTTTGAAATAATGAGGGCTCTGCCTATCTACAAAAGCTACATGATAAGGTCATTTAAAATAACAAGGGCTGTCTACTGTGGAGATATTATACAGGGAGATTGAGGTGGGCAATTCCTGATTTTTTTTTCTTTGAAGTACAAAAAAAGAAGAAGAAGAATATGGCCAGACTGAGATGTTTGGAGAGCAGAAAAGTCTTGTTTTGCCATGCATACAGGCACACTGTCAGATAAAACCAGCCAAAACCATTAGTGGATGTCTCTCCTCATCCCAGGGTTATTATATAAATGTCAAGATCCTTCCTTCCTTCCTTCCTTCCTTCCTTCCTTCCTTCCTTCCTTCCTTCCTTCCTTCCT
>NW_020769328.1:11987276-12012624 GCF_900518735.1 Pseudonaja textilis | reverse complement strand
CCTTCCTTCCTTCCTTCCTTCCTTCCTTCCTTCCTTCCTTCCTTCCTCCCTCCCTCCCTCCCTCCCTCCCTCCCTCCCTTCCTTCCTTCCTTCCTTCCTTATATTAATGCAATATCAGGGGGTTTCAGTTCAATGTATAGAATGTGAAGGAGGTATGTTTGTGTTTATTTTCATAGTCATAATGTACACTGAAGATGGTATTTAATTTCATTGTGCAAGGTGCAATGACAATAAACAAAACTCACTTACTTACTTCCTTTCCAAAGTTGTAGGTAGCTCACAAAAGCAGTAAAACAATGGAATATATACCCTGTCCATTCCTAAGGCAGACTCAAATCACACAGCTGACTTTTCAGTCAACGTCCTGCCAAATTTCAGCCACATGTTTAACTATGCTAGGTCCTAGGAGGAGCACCTATATTTGCATGCATGCAGATAGGGGTGGAGGGAAACACATATGCAACCCCTCCTATAGACGGATCCATGTGTGACATCTGCTTTTCCAGTGTTGGTCTTAAGTTCCTTGGTCTGCTGGACCTGGCTCAGCGTCTCTTCTGAGCATTGGTATTATTGGGCCGGACCTTCAACCCAGCGCCCTCCTAACTTCCAAAATCTCAGTGTTGATAAAGGTCCAGTCCAGGTTTTCAGTTCTTCAAAGACCCTCCCTTGAATCTTCTCCCCTTTGGCCTTCTCCATGTGGTCTCAGGATGAAGCCTTCTCTGAGGAGCCCACCTGTTTCTGGAGTTGCAATGTTTCCACACAAGATTTTTAACTGTATGAAGTTTTTTTCCCCCTATTTAACAATTGTCTGTGTAAAGAGCAGCTCTAATTTACATAAGATCCCAGCATCAGTTTGCAAAAAGGGGAGCTAAAACTGCCTCCTTTTAAACAGAGAGGAAACTAACTTTAGCCATAAACTCAAGAGCAGATTTTCCATCTTGAGACTATTCCTCATCCTTGCCACCCAAATTCCACCTACAAACCAGAGAAAAGGAAGTCCCAAATTTTGATGAAAATACCAAATTTATTTAGAGAAAAAAATTAAGAAGGGACCTAACCCCCAAAGAGCCTGAGCTCATTGGGTATGAAGCTGGGGTCTGTCTTGGGAAAGAAGGCAGGAGTCATGACCTCATGCGATCTATTCATAGTCTCTCTATCACATTTAAATTCTGCTACAATCCAAAGGCAATTAGCAGCTTTCATGATCTAAAACATTAAACATCCAGGGCACATCAAACAGAAAGAATTAAAGGTAAATAAAACATTATAAACCTATGAATCATTTTAACAACAATTCCCAGGAAAAGCAAAGAATAAAAATAAGAAGACTAGGAGATTGAACAAGTCGTGAACTCAGCTGGAATGCTTTCCAGAAGAGCTGTTTGCAACATCCTCCTAAAACACACCAGGGAAGACGGGGCTGGGCTGGTACTTTGGAAGACTCTTGCAAAGGGTTCTCATTGTCTCTTAAGAGGGGTCGAGGTAATTAAAATCTCCCATCCCTGAAGCTCCGTGGCTCTTTGAAAACCTGCCCTGCACTTTTGGAAGGCAGCATCCAACTGGCAAGTGGTGCAGGGTTCTCAATGCTGATGCTCTATATGTGTTTCTGTCATCAGGTATCTGGAAGAGAAAAGGAGAAGAGCAGCAGTGATGGCACGTATTATTACAAGGGCAACAAGAGCCCAGAATGGCTTTCTTGCTTAATTGGTGAGCAGAAAGCACCGTTTGTTTCTCTTGAGTTAAATGATTGTTCTGAGATGATAAAACATAAATCTAAAATCAAGAAGATAACAAAAGCAAATCATTCTTCATCTGAGGGAGAATAGCTTTTCAAAGCTGCAGAGCAGCCCAAAGTCAACACCCAAGAGGAAGTGTCTTTTCAATTTAAATAATAGTTCTCATGATTTTTTGGCACGAGGAAATTCCTGCGGAGAAAAACTACAACAAATGAGTTGAAACAGACAATGTAATCTTGATTCTTCAGATCGGAATGGCACAATTAAAAATGTTAGACATTGATTCACGTAAAAGAATACTTTAACATGAAAATTTTGATTAACATACCATAAGAGGTCTGATTTCACTAATTAAGAGAGAGATTGGGGAGGATTCCATGGAAGGAAAAACAACTCAAGAAGCTTGGGGAATTCACAAAAATTATATTACAAAAGCCTAGTCTAGCACAATACTCCTGAAAAAGAGAATCAAAACAGTTCAGAAGAAACCAGCATGGTTTCACAAAGAACTCTCTGGTAAACTGAAAGACAAAAAGGACAAGTATTTTTTTAAAAAATGGAAAAGAGGGACACATAGCTAAAGCAGAATACCAACATATGGTTCCCTGCTTGGTTTACAATACCTGGGTCTGGTTTCTTAGGGACAAAAAAAGTTGGAGTCGAGGCTGATGACTCCAAAACTCTAAGGAAGCCATTTTGTAAGCTAGAGTCCAAATATGCTGGCTGACATGAGATTCTGTCTCTTGGCAGATGCTTTAGCTCCAGGAATTAGGTCTATGGCTCAGTCACAGTCTTTTTGTGGAGGGAGGACTGAACCTTCTTTCTCCCCCCAAAACACTGCAAAATCTGCAGACCTGCTTGGTGGCCTGGAAGTTTTTCCCCTGGGCTTTATTGCCAGTGGGATAATAAGGGTTTGCTGTCTGGGCACGGTGTCCATGGCAAGCAAGAGGGTGTTTCCTCCAATGGTTGTGAAATGGCAGCCATCTTGTGTCATGGCTTTATCTCACTTATCCAAGCTTCATAAGCTGACAGCCTGACATTAGCGGGGGTGGGGAGAGCGAAATATCCGAAGGTCAGAACAAAGCCCCCAACCTTTTTGGCACCAGGGACTGGTTCCAAGGAGAGAAGGGTTTTTGTGGACCAGAGTGGGTGTGGTTGCCGGTGCTGCCTGCATCCCCCTGATGGGGCTTTGCTTATTTGCACAGCCCAGTTTCTGGCCTGCCTTGGCCCAGTATCAGTCCACGGACCGGGTGGCTGGGGACCCCTGACACAGAGGGATAAAAGCGTGTGTGTCTATTCTTATATGCAAGGGGTCTGCAACATGAGTAACCAGACCCACTTTCAAAATCAATCCATCACTTGCTTTGACTGGTAAGGGGGAACTCAAAGTGGAAATGGGGACGTTCTACGCCTTACCATTGAGAAGTCTAGAAAGCTGGTTGTAGCCTTTGAATTGGCAGGGACAATGAGACGTAAGGTACCTTGAGGGGGATGGTGTGGGCTCTCTTTAGTGCAGGATCCAATCTGGGTTGGTCACCAGGACCAAAGCTTTGGTCTGCTGCCATTCCTCCCGCTCCCCTCGCATTCCATTCCATCCCCTTCCTTTTCCTTTGTCAAGCTGCGAGTGAAGCAGAATATAGGTGAAAGTGTGTGAGTCAGTCTTGACAGCCAGCAGTTGAATGTTTTGATAACGTTATTACACAAGGACCATCCGGTTCTTTTACAAAACTATTCTGAATATTATTTTACTTTAGCTTTGCATTGGATTTTAATGAAATTTTAAATCCAATATTAGATCAGGAAAGTATTCCGGCTAAATTTACATTTGAAATTAAATTCTAATACAGGGGAAGTGCTACATGTTTCTATGCTGCAGTTTAATTTGGTGGATGTACAACAAATATATAGCTATCTTTTCAACTTCACCCTTCTTCTCAACTTGATTACTTGTTAATAATTTGATCCTCAGTTGATCAGATAGATAAATGTAATACAGGTTCCCGATAATACTTGATTATAAATTATAGATAAGACACAATGAAAGAATGATTAAGGTCACACATCCCTAACCTACTGCCATGCTGGAGAATTCTGATGCAAAGCAAGTTGGTTGTCTTTGCTGATAATATAAAATGCTTCCCTGTTCAAAAACGCAGCAAGCATATATTTCTAGTCTTATTCCAGCTCTATTGAACGTTTACATTCCGGACCAAACTCTAGATCCGTGTTTCTCAACTTCAGCAACTCTTAGATGTATGGACTTCAACTCTCATAATTCCTTAGTCAACAAGCTAGGTTGAGAAACACCGAGAACTGAGAATGATGTGACCTTAGAGACTGCTTAACCTGATATGAACTTCTTAGAAATGAGCATTGCTTTTCAACAATGAGCAAAGAGCGTCTCCACCGATAGACCCACAAGTCTGCACTTGAAGTCTCCATTGACATTCATTTCGCTCACTTAGTTTCTGTTGCTTCTGCCAACGATCAAAGACATTTGCATTTGCACAGAGGTGCAGTGGTAAGAATGCAATACTGCAGGCTACTTCAGCTGATCACCAACTGCTTGCAGTTTGACAGTTCGAGTTTCACCGGCTCAATGTTGACTCACCCTTCCATCCTTCCAAGTTCGGTAAAACGAGGAGACATCATGGGCGGCAATAGGCTGACTCTGTAAACCGCTTAGAGGGGGCTACAAAGCACCGTGAAGTGGTTTATACATCTAAGTGGTAGTGCTATTGCATTACAATATCTAACACGACATCTAATTTATTAACAACATTTCACATCCTTTTCAACTGCAAGATGGTGTCTGCTTTATGTGTTGTCATTCCTTCAAGGTAGACCAAACTAGGAAATCAAAGATACAGATGCTAATGCTTTTATTATAAATTTGCAGTTTCCAGAATCTTGCAAGTTTGCATGTATCTCCCTTCTCCCTCTTTTTTATCTTTGTGAGAATTAGGATGGACCCAGTCTGAGATGGTTTCTCAGCTGTCTTGGAATTGTTTTTTTTCTCCTGTTCCTCAAGGTTATGCCTACTGTCCACTGCGAGGGCAGGTTGCGCTATTATTATCTGAAGAACTATTTTGGGTTTTTTTTGCCATTATCTTCTGTGCTAATTGACACACCAATGACACCTTTATCAGACAATAGAATATATCACCACCATCACCTTTTCCTTCTCTAGAAATGTTCCAACTCATTATTCTCTTCTTCCAATCAAATATGCCCCCTCCCCCATGCAGACACATCAAACTTTTTCAGCTGATTCCACAAAGCTTTGGATCAAGTTCACTTGGTTACCTCTTTATTTTTACTAAAGACTATCTGTAAAATTCCTGGTATCATTGACTGAGGACTTAAGAGTTGGCTCAAGTGTTGGTGCCTCCAAGAGAACTCCAGATTCCTAGACCGTGGTCTGCATTAACTACAAGAAGGTCTTCTGGTAAGGGATGGGCTGTGCCTCACAAGCACCTGGAAGAATCTATTCAGAAAACAACTGGTTCAACTTATCAGAAGGGCTTTAAACTAAAATTGAGGGGGGAGTGTGAATCAATCACCCATACAAGTCTCAAATGCCTATACATGAATGCTCAAAGTTTGGGCAACAAACAAGCTGAAGTTATTTGTTGCTCAAACCTGATGTACTAATACACGAGGCCAGGTATGATATAGTTGCCATTACTGAACCTGATGGGATGAAACTCATGACTGGAATGTACTGATGGATGGATACAAACTATTCAAAAGAAACAGACCTAACAAAAGATGAAGAAGAGTTGCATTATATGTGAAAATTATCACTGCATTTGAACAGAAATGCACAAAACCGAGAATGAAAGCCTCCTAGAATGCATATGGGTCCATATAAAAGGGGGAAATGACATTGCTATAGGTGTATACTACAGTCCAATCAACCAAGCAGAACAAAATGGATGAACTTTTTGATAACAAGTTAACAAATTTATATAGGAAACACACCACAGTATTGATGGGGGACTTTAACTACCCGGACATCAATCGGGAGACAAATTTTGCATCAAGTGGAAAATTGCATAAGTTCCTAACTAACCCAGCTGATAATTTTGTCATCCAAAACATAGAGGAGGGGACTAATGGGGCAGCTATAAAGGGAAAAACAAAAGGGAAACAACTCAAAAGCTTTGGAAAATCTGAAAAAGATATGATTATAAAAGCCCAGTCTAGTCAATACTGAAAAAGAAAAACAAGAAATCTAAGAAGAAACAAGCATAAAGAACTATCTGAGAAACTATCTAAGAAAGAAGCACAAAGAACTATCTAATAAACTGAAAGACAAAAAGGATAAGTACAAAAAATGGAAAGAGGAATACATAACTAAGGCAAATATCAGCAGAAATCCGTAAAGATGAAGTCAGAAAAATTAAGGTTCAGATTGAAGTAAGACTTGCAACAAATGTCAAAAATAATTTTAAAAAGTTTCCTTTAACATATAAAAAACAAGAATAAAGTCAAGGAAGCGATCTGTCCACTAATGAGAGAAGATGGCAAGGAAGTAACAGACAGTAGAGAGAACACAGAACTATTTAATTCATTCTTTGCATCAGTCTTCAAGCAAAAAAGATAATATACAAAAAGCATGACTATAAAAGACAAAGCAGGAATACAAAATAAAATAAGCAAGAAAATGATAAGAGAACACCTGTCTGATCTAGAGGAGTTGAAACCACTGGGACCTGATGAATTATATCCCAGAGTAATGAAGGAGCTGGCAGATGCGAATTCAGAACCATTGAACTAGTGGTGGGATTCAAATATTTTTACTACCGGTTCTGCGGGCGTGGCTTGGTGGGCGTGGCAGGGGAAGGAGACTGTAAAATCTCCAGTCAGAGGCGAGATTTGTTGGTTCTCCGAACTACTCAAAATGTCTGCTACCGGTTCTCCAGAACTGGTCAGAACCTGTTGAATCCCACCTCTGCATTGAACCCTATCTTTCAAAGATCCTGGGACACCAGGGAACTACCAGAGGATTGGAAAAGAACTGATCTTCAAAAGAGGAAAAAAAACACAGATCCAGGAAACAACAGACCAGTCAGCCTGACATCAATAACTGGGAAGATACTGGAAAAGATAATCAAGCAACATAAAAGCAAGTACAGTTATAACCAGAGGCCAACACAGGTCTTATGACCGTTTTTCACATTTATGACCCATGGTTTGCACTTTGCAGCATCCCCATGGTCACATGATCAAAATTCAGATGCTTGATAATTGGTTCCTATTTATGACGGTTGCAGTGTCCTGCGGTCATTTGATCCACTTTTGCAAGCTTCAGGCAACAAATTCAGTGAGGAAGCCAGGTTCACTTAAAAACTAAGTTACCAACTGAACAGCTGCAATAATGCACTTAACCGTGGCAAGAAAAGTCATAAAATGGGGGCAAAATTCACTTAACAAATTCTTCACTTAGCAACATAAATTTTGGGCTTGATTGTGGTCGTAAGCCGAGGACGATCTGTATTCTGTGATCCTGACTTAGGAAGGCCACCCAAGGAGCATTTCCCCGCTACAGTTTTCATGTGACCTAGCAACAGGTGTGGGGTCTTGTTGAATTGCTCCCTCCCAAGACACATTGTAAGGTTGGACAGAATTCGGAAAGATATTCCCAGGGGATCTGCAATTCTTTCCAAAGATAGTTGGGAGCAAAGAGGCTGAGTCACATTTTTGGGAACGAGCTGTGTTTTTTACCCTCGATTCAGGGTGTTGCCATAATATTAATCATTATTATGAGTAAAAAGGAAAATAAGGAAGGAATAAAGAACAAAACTTTGGCCCTATTCTTTGTGACCTATTCTGTTTTTTATTTTGTCCTGATAGTTGCTGAAATTCATTGTCTTTTTTGGCACCGATAATTTCCCCCCCAAGAAACAATAATCTCACTCTGAATTCTTTGGAGAAAGATCCCAGATAACCATATTAAGGCAGAATTACAACTTACATAGCATTCAGAAAGAATCTGGTAGTACCTTTGGGGACTAACAATTCCATTAAAGTGTAAACGTAAATATGCTTTAACAGAAGTGTTGATCTCAAAAGATATGACTGGATTCTTTCTGAATCTGTGCTGCTTTCAACTACCATGGCTCTTCTTCTGCAAATTCTTGCATGAGACCCTCAGTGAAATGGTAGACTAGTTCTATCTAACCCTTTCTTCCTCCCACTCCCCAAATTTGCCTCAGCTTCCCTTGTTTAATAGCATGCTGTTCCCTGCTTAGTCATATCTGAAGGAAATTGTTACAAGATGGATGCTTTATTTACGTACCTAAAATAAAATGGTTAATCCTAAAAAGGTGCTTCCATACTCTTTCTAAATTCTGTATAAGATGTAATAGTTCTGCCTGAATATGGTTATCTGGAGAACTTTCTTTTCCATTCAAATTAAAGCAAGTTCATTGTACTCTACCTAACATTCTTTCTAAATGTACTCATAATTGTATATAAATAAAGTTTTGCAATTTTTATCTTGAAGTAGTCTATCTTCAGAGGGCTGCCAACAGGAGAAATAATATATGAATGCTGAAGTATGAACTTATCAGGCATTATTAGAACTAGTCTTCTTCTAGTCTCTTTGATGCCTCCTAGTACTTCATTTTTCCAGCAGTCACTTTCATGTTTCCTTTGCCCCTTATTACAGTTTTCTTAAACATTTATTTTATAACAGTAGAAGATAAACCTTAAACCAGATGAGTTTCTGGATCATAGTAGCCTTCTCATACAAAAGTTAAGCTCCCTTCAAATTAAAGTTGGCAGCTGAAGCTTTGCAAAAGTTCAGAAGCAAATTAATAAGGAATAAACCTTACATAAATAAAATGTAAATTATATTGATGTTTGCACTTTTAGTGGTCATTTTAATATTTTGGTATTTCAATATTTAAAGTGGGGGTCCTTTTATGGTCTGCTTTAATTGTAACTATGTTGGTCTTTCATAAGACAAAAGTATGTTAACATTTTTGAGTCATTATTTGGATTAATAGATGTTCTTATATTAATATCAGTGAAAAAAGTTTTTTTTTTTTTACAAAAGTTACCTAAGGGTTGTGCTAATATTCATGATTTAAGACTTATTCAGTGTCACAGATGTGCCTCTGTGTATGTTTGTGTTTGTCAAAATAGTCAATATTGTGGCCATGACTGGTGACTAAAATATTATGGTTTTTTTGTATACAGGTCATCTTCAACATATGACCATAGTTAGGACTGGAACTTCCATCACTAAGCAAGGCGATTGCAAGGTGAATTGCATCAAATTTTACACGCTTTTTTGCTTTGGTCATTAAATGAATCACATGATTGTTAAGCAAATTGACTTCCCGCGTTGACTTTGTTTTTTGGAAGCTGACTGGAAAAATTGCAAATGGTGACCACATGAGTCCAGCTCACCGCGACCATCATAAATGCAGCCAAGCACCTGAATTTTGATCCCGCGACTGTAGGCATGGTCATAAGTGCAAGGAACAGTTGCAAATCACTTTTCTGTAGTTCCTTTGTAATTCGCTAAACCCACTAATGGCCGTAAATCAATGTTTACCTGTACATCACCTCTGTAGATATCTAACTAAGGCAGAATACCAGCATATAGCCTGAATCTGTAGACATGAGTTCAGGAAAGCTAAGGCTTAAACCAGGGGTGGGATTCAGCCAGTATGCACCGGTTCGGGTGAGCCGGTAGTTCCAGTGATGGATTTGCCCCGCCCACCCAACCCTGCGCTAGTCTCCCATATTTCCTTTGTTTGAAGCCCAGCTGATAGGAGTGGCAGAGCAGATTCCCACACCTCAGCTGTTTTACTCACCGGGGCTGAAGGTAAGCTACGTTTTACAGTTGTTTCCTAACGCACCATGTGCGCCGAGTCAGTTGTTACACCAGTTGAATCCCACCCACTGGCTTAAACTAAGATCTGCAACAAACAACAAAATAATAAAAAAGCTTCTTTCAACATGTAAAAAACAAGAAAAAGGTGAAGGAAATGATCAATCCACTACTGGGAGAAGATAGCAAGGAGGTGACAGGCAGTTGGGAGAAAGCAACACTGCTTAATTCATTCTTTGCATCTGTCTTTACACAAAATAAAAAAACAAGTGGAAGTTATTAAAAATACTACCATAACAGATAGATTATGAGTAAGGGTCAAAGCTGGCGGGAAAATGGTAAGACAACACCTATCCATTCCAGAAGAGTTCAGGTCCGGATGGATTACATCATAGGGTTCGGAAGAAATGGGCACATATGATCTCAGAACCGCTGAACCGTATCTTTCAAAAATCCCGGAGTACCAGGGAACTACCAGAGGACTGGAAAAGGGCTGATGGGACAATGTGATCACATTATCTAATTATGAGGTGTCCTTTTGTTAGTTACAAAGTTTCTCCAGCACCTGCAGTGGTGACCTTGATGGTTCCTATGCTCTCAGGATCTCCGCATCCATTTCCCCCTTCCCTCCTCCCAGTTCATTGGCGAGTTGAAAAGCATTTAAGGTTTGAAAGAAGCAAAGTGGTTCAATCTCGACAACTGCATCTGGCGTAGGGGCTTCAGATCTATGGTCAGGGACCTGGTTTCATTCCACAAGAGTTGGTGAAGTCAGACATGTTTTCCCATCTACTGACTCAACTTGGTAGCCAGGTATTCTTCTTCCTGCCGTCTCCACAATTCCTGCACAAGTTTTTAAGGAATAGGGAATGCCCTTAATGCCAGAGATATCGAAGAAGGTTGGGCTGGCTAAAGACCTGTTGCTTTGATCGTCTAGAATGGCATAAAGCTTCATGGCTTTGTCTCTTTGGCCTGCTGGGTGGACGCTGACTGAACAGACTTTGGAGCAGGGCCTGCCACCTGCAGTCCCTTTGCAGGCTTCTGTGCACTTCGCCTTGATTTCGCTTGGGGTTGTAGCAGTGTGCTCTTCCTCCCCTCTGGGCTTACTGGCACTGTGAGTATATTGTAAAGTCCATGGAGTTGCCCCTGGGTGTAGAGCCGCCTTGTGGCCTGTGCTGCCACATTCTGTGTATTTTACACTGACCTTACAGTCCTTGGCAAAGTGAGGGGCTGATGAGCAGCACTTGTAGCAAATGCTGTTTGCTTTCAGGAAAGCTTGGAGGTTTTCCATGGACTTCTGCCGGAAGGCTCTGCGTTTTAGGAGAGGATGTGGCTTCTGGTGTAGAGGACACGGCTTACCAGCATCCCTGATCTCCTGTGTTTCTATGTAAGAGGAGCTGGCAGACCTGTGAAAGGAATCTGGAGGAGTCACGTTAGTTTTGTGAACTGCTATTGGAGGCTTGCAAAGATTATGTCCTGAAGGAGCAACAGGTGACAATGTGAAGTCAAAGCTAGGGTTGTTTCTTGTTTTAGCTTGTTGGCACATGAAGTCCACAAAAACAGGGAAAGAGGAACATTGTACTTTTACATTGTATTTGGAGCCCTGTATGATCGACTCCTCTTGTAAGTTATAGGGTAACTTTTGTGCAACGGGATTGATACCACTGGAGGAGTCAAGGAATGCAGGTCCTTGCACGTCCCCTTCCGACTTAGCTACCTGGCGTTCCATTAGTAAGTCGCTAAGTTCCCTAACTTTCTGATAGGCTCTGCCAGGTATTTTGGGAAAGCGATCAAGTCTTTTGATCAGCGCATTTTCCATGGCTTCTGCTGAGCCGTAGCACTCATCAAGTCTGTCCCAGATCATTTGAAGGGTAGTTTGTGTTTATTGTCCTGATTCATTCTGCATGCTCACCAGATTCAATTCGGAGCCATTGAACTATTACGCCTCTCTCTTCGCTGCATGACAAATCCAAACCTCTGGTGGCTTTCCGGAAAGAAGATGGCCCGGCTCTTACAGCTTTCAGGACGATCATTAAACTTTGAGAAATCCTTGTGTGGCTAACTCATGTCATGCAAGGAACTTGGCAAAGTCTATGGTGGTTTGATTAGCCAACTGCGGCACTACTGAGGTGCGTCGTATAGTCATGCCTCTTAGGAGTCTCTGGTCCTTTCAGCTGGTCCTTTCTATCCTGCTCTGGCATGAAGGCTGATCCTGTGGGGTAATTTGCAGGCTCAGGGACCCTGGCTGCAGGGGTGTCTGTCATCAGAGCAGCAGCTTTGCTTGCAGCTTCCTCATTTGTAGGGTTGGAGCTTGTCACTGGCTTGTAGTGGTGCTGGGTAACACCTCTGGCTTGCTTCTGGAAGGTTGTCTTTTCCACCTAGGTGAGCCTAGTTGCCTGGTGTGCTCTGGAAGTGCATTGCAGAGGATCTTGGAGTTCAGCTTGTGCCCCAAGCACGTTGCTGTGTTTCCTGCATCCATTACGAAACTTTCTAGGGCTTCGACTTCAGCTGTAGCAGCTGCTGCTTCTTTCTCTATGGCAGCCCTTTCTTTTTTTAAAAAAAAAAGTTTTATTGATTTTAACAACAAACAAAAACACATAAAACATAAAAGCATCCTCCTCCTTCATAGATTTACAAACAGTGTATCGGTTGGTTTACCACTTTTTTTTTGTGCATCCATTTCCTAGTCGCCATTATAGTTATATCACATAATAACTCATATTATGAATCAACAATTGTATAACCTAGTATCATTACTGAACAATCATTTGACTATAATTTTGTTAATTCATACTTTAACGAGATAACTATAATTTACTTAATTTATTTTGCAACAAATCGTAAGATCATACCAAATCTATCTTAATAAAATTTTATAAAAATAGTACCAAAGAAAAAAGAAAAAGAAAGTATATATTCATTATATCCTAAGTTTCTAAATATTCTATTATTATGTTTTATTATCTAACCATTGATAAAAAAGATCCCAAACTTCATAAAATTGTTTATCTTCTTGTTCTCTAATTTCAAATGTCAATCTACTCATTTCAGCACAATCCAATATTTTCTTGATAGTTTCTTCCTCTGATGGAATTTTCTCACTCTTATGGCAGCCCTTTCTAACAGGGCTTCCTGCATTTCCAGGGAGGCCCCTTCTTGCTTCTTTCCTTCAAGGTCTCTCTTTCAGCCTCTAACCCTGCCGTCTCTTTTTCCATTTCCATATCCGATTCAGCACAGGCTACTCCTGCTATTGCAGCTTCAGCCTTTGCACTGGCAGGTGCATTAGTTGCTGATGACCGATTGGAAGAACTAGACACTTGAGACCTTGTCATGTATGAAGGTGCCCATGACAGAGACCAGGCGTGGAATACGGGATCCAATTCTGGTCTCCACTCCTGTGGTTTTTCATCCAGTTCTGTCCTTGCAATACGGGAGGGGTTTTCTGAAAGGAGATGGCATTGGTTTGGTTTGGTTCGTTTAAGGAGCCACCTTTAAAAGGTGCCTCCCACAGGTTCACAAGGAGAACACCTGCTTTGCCACAAGGCTAGGTCTGTAAAAGGGCCGGTGGTGCTGCATCGGTCTGGGTGCCTCTCTCAGAAGCTGGAAAAAAAGGAAGGTCAGTTGGGTATTGCTGGACTCTGGAGTGGGCCAAATCCTGCAGGTCCTTGGGTGGGAAGGAAGCGGAAGGCTTGCCAGCTCCAGTTGATTCATGCCTGCTAGAACTTCCTGGTCTCCCTGGGGTGGATGAGTGGGTGCAGGGTGGGATGGGCCGACGTGGCAAAGGCCGCAGCTCCCCTGTAGTTGGTCGTAAGAGAAAATTTCTGCAGCCATCATAACTTTGCAAGGGGGCCATAAGTAGCTTTAGGGCAGTCTGTTTGTAACTTTGAACAGTCACTAAGTGGCCTGTTATAAGATGAGGACTACATGTACTATTGTCACCTTTTCCCCACAGATTCAAGGAATGGAAAGAAAAGGAAAGAAAAGGAAAGGAAAGGAATGGAAAGAAAAGGAAAGGAAAGGAAAGGAATGGAAAGAAAAGGAAAGGAAAGGAAAGGAAAGGAAAGGAAAGAAAAGGAAAGGAAAGGAAAGGAAAGGAAAGGAAAGAGCGAAGGCAACATATTAATGTGAGGCTGGAGTTCCTTGGGAAAACTTGGCTAACTGAAAAGTGGATGAGGGAATATCTTTATTCCAGACAGGAAGCTTTGCCTCCCTTCTCCATTTCAGGAAAACTCCATCTTCATCATCTCATCCGGATCACATCTGGGTAACAACTATATGAAATTCAGTTCCCTGATGTGCTTTTGGAAGGAGATGCAGTTAATTAGCCTCGACAGGCATGGTGTCAAGAGAAAGGTTATTTGTCTAGCTAACAAATATTATTTTTAAAGATGATTATCTTTGGAGAGCTGAAGGGCCCAGTTGCATCCACAGTTATCTTCATTAAACCCTGTCAGAATTTTGGGCCTGCACTGAAACTGAGAAATTCTGAATATATCGGTCCCCCTCCCTTGTTTTAGATTCAAAAGTGTGTGTGTGTGTGTGTGTGTGAAAGAGAGTGAACAAGTGAGTATGAGTTATAACCACGTCTATCTATCTTTGTATATCTTTAGCCAATTCCTTGCCAGCAAACAAATGATGTGGGGGGAAAACAGGAACAGAGAAAAATCAAAGGATTAAAAATCCAGTGAATATGATGGATGAATCAGATGATTGTGAAGATGTTAACCAGAGCAAGGAAAGTAACGGAAGCCAAAAAGGTTTTCTGATTTATTGTCCTCCTCAGGTTGAGAGGTGGGCAGCCACTGGGTGGTACAGACTAGCCATGCTGAATGCCTATGGATGTGTGTGGGGGATGTGTGAGACAACGGGTGTGCTCACAGTTGCTATCTAATGAACACAGGAGACTTAAATATAAATAACTCCATGGATTCCATATGCTTCTTAAACAGGATTGTATCACATCGTTCTCTTTCCAAGAGGAAAACAGAGATTAGCAGTGCTGAAGGCCGAAAGTGCACCACATACTGCATCCCATTTACCTACTCCAACACGCAGCCTTATGCACTTAAAAGTTTTAAGGAAATTGAGTTGGAGATAAAATGGATGGCTACATTTAGATAGAAAGAGACAATGGAATTCTTTGCAATTACCATAAGTGGATAATTTAAAACAACACTTACACAGTTTGTCAATTGTGCCGGCAAATTTTTGTTCTTGTTGTCATCCACGTGGCAAACTGAAAGGGAGTCATGCAGAAGAAAGCTAAGATCTTTTTTTTTTTTTTATCATCCCAAAGGTACAAGAAGCAAAACCATTGTGTGAAGTTAGAGGAAGGCAGAATTTTGTTAGGTAGTAACAGGTGGAGGGACATGGAAGCAAAAAATATCAGGATGACAGCTATGTCCATGCAGTCAAATTCTCACTCTTTTAAAAGTACGTCTTGACTGTGAGACACATATAAAAAAGGGGTGAATCTTCGGCTGCCATTTTGACATTTTTTAGACCTGTGTGTAGACACCTTGCCTGGACATTAACAAGACTGAGCAGTTCATCTGTGGAACTTCTTGTCTACAGATTGGGTGGGATAAAAAACCCTTAATTAATAAAACAGAACAGAGAATACAGGTGGCACATCGAAGTGGGGTTGGAGAAGGACAACTCAATGGGGTGCTTTGGTGGTACTTTCAGCTTTTAATGCTTAGTGGTAATTTTAATTTTATTGCTTGATCTTGGAATGCAGTCACTGCGGGTCATGATTTTTCATAGAGTTATGAAATGCGTTACATCACTTTCATCATGAAAAAAAATTGAATTTTATGCTTGGAGTATACCTGGTTAACCCAATATTTGCACATTAGAATTATGGGCTGTGATGAATTATATCAACACTAGAGGTCTAATTTCTCTAAAGAGGTGGGCATCCAGTAAATTTAAATAGAGTAAATAAATAATGATTAATTAAACTTTTTAAAAAACCAGCACTAAATTTGGGTGTGGAACAAATCCATGCCTCAAGTGATGGTCCAGGGATGGTCTGAGAAGTGACGGATCGACAGCTGTGCAAGGCCAAGAAAGCTAAGAACAGGCTTGGCCTCTATCAGGAGATCCAGATGAAAGAAGGTTGGTAACCCTGAACTGCAGTGAAAGCCTCCCCGAGAGGTGAATTTCCAGGCTCCGCTTGAACAAGGAGAAAGTCTGATGCCTAACGCTTGCAGGGCGGGCTGCCGTCTCCCCACTGGAGGAGCAAGAGGCACTGCATGGCAAGGTTATGTAAGCAAAGCTGTCGGTGGAATGTGAGCCATTAAGCGAGGGTGAGCCCTTTGGGGAGGGCAGCTGATGGGGCTGGAGGGAATTGGGGAAGGGGCCACATGGCTGAGTGCAGGAGAAGAGCACTTGTGCAATTTAAAAGGCCCCCAAGGTAAACAAGTCAAAGGGAGAGACAGGTTGGTGTTGAATGAAAGCCAGGTTCAAAGAGGCGATGGAACAATCACTTATAACATCTGAGATGGAGGTTTTTTTGATCCAATTTGCACCCAGAATAACCCTTTAATGTCCCAGGGACTGTGATGGTTGATGGTGGAGGAGCGGTCCTCTCCCCCACTCAGTTCTCTTCCCATGTATTGCAGGGGATAATACAGGACCTGCCTCTTATTCATGCCATAGTAAAGGAGAAATAGAAAGACCTGCACCAAGGCAAGGAGGAGGACCTCACTTGCATTTCATTTTCAAGTTACGAGCAGAGCTGGTGAGAACTGCACTCCAGGCCTTCTCCATCCAATTGTAAACATCATCAGAGGACAAGAGCCAGATTGATCTGTACTGGCAAAACAACCAGGAGGAATTAGTTTTTCCAACTAAGTCACTTTAGTTGAAAGCTTAAACTTTCATGAACCACAGCTCTCTTCGTCACATGCTTGGAGTGGCTAGATTGAGGTTGGAATTTAATTTGGGAAGGTGATGGTGGAGGAGAGAAGAAGAGAGATTGGTGAGGGAGGTGGGAGGTGGGACCAATTACAAACAAAATCTCTTTTCACTTAATAATTGTGTTAAAATTCGTTACGTTTGTTGAATGTACGTTGTACATTCATTGAAATTGCCTGAAGATTTAGTCTACCCTCAAAATGAAGCTACAGGGCACTGCACACCAGAACAAGGGCAATTTTTTCCTGAATGCCATCACTCTGCCAAACAACGAATTATCACAACACTGTCAAACTATTTACTAAGGCTGTATTACTATTACTATTCTCATCCTTCCTATTACCTGTCTCTTCCCGCTTATGATTACAACCTTGTTGCTTGTATCTCTATGATTTATATATTGTTTTATTTGTTTCCTAGTATGATTTGATTGCTTATGTGGTAACCTATGACTATCACTACGTGTTGTGTCTTATGATTCTTGATGAATGTCTGTTTTATGTACACTGAGAGCTTCTGCACCAAAGACGAATTCCTTGTGTGTCCAATCACACTTGGCCAACAAAGAATTCTATTCTATTCTATATTTTTGAAGAATGTATGGTATGTGAATTTGGCAATCGCACGCTCACCTCTGCTGTTAAAGTCCCACTTTTCTGAGTCCGTCCGAGGACTGCAGTGGAGTGTCCTGAGAGATTAAAAAACTGTAATATTCCTTTGTTTTGAGCCGGATGCCAAGTACCTGTCCTTTAATCCTTTGGCACCAAGGCCTTTCTGGAACCCCGAGGAGGCAATGACACAATGATCTCATGCGAGAGGAAGGGCAGGGGAAGGACCTCTAATCTTGTAGGTGTGTACTTTTTTGAGTCCTGGGATGGTGCTCTTCCAAGGGACGTGGGGGCAAAGAGGACATCTGGCCTCACTGCCGTCTGGCTCCCATGGTGGCATCGCTGTTCTTGTTGCTTGTGAGAATCTGCAACAGGTTGGGCATTTTTGTCTAGCTATCACATCCTTTCCCAGGACCCGGGAGAGGCACATCTGGATGTTTGGCAGTGTTGCAGATCTCATCACAGAATGGAAGCTGTTTCGAGTAAAGCTGCCTTCTGCAATTGACTAATGGCGAATTTGTCAGTGCCGGTGGCGTTCAAGTGGTGCTCCAATTGTTCTGGGATCGCACCCCAGGCACCTATTGCTATGGTGCTACCCTTGCTTGCTTTGCCACAGTCGTTTCCTTTCTATTTGTAGGTCTTTGAATTTGGTTATCTTCCCCAGTTCTTTCTCTTCTCTTCTGCTGTCTCCAGGTACTGCCACATCCTCTATCCAGACATTTTTGTCTTTCTTACTGACAATTGTTAAGTCCGGGGTTTTATGTGGCAGGAGCCTGTTTGAATTCTAAAGTCCCAGAGCAATTTAACTTCTTCATTTTCTATGACTTTCTCTATCTTATGGTCCCACCAGTTCTTGCTTGCAGGCAAATGATATTTCTTGCAGATCTTCCAGTGCTACTGTTGTTGTTACTTTCTCATGCTGTTGCTTGTAGTCAGTCTGTGCGATCTTCCTGCAGCAACTAATCAGGTGGGTCCGCTGTTTCTTCGGCTTCTTTGCATAGGTGGCACTTACTGTCTGTCCCTGTCTTCTCAATTCTGGCTTTTTATGCATTTGTCCTTAAGGCTTGGTCTTGTGCAGCCATAATTAGTCCCTTGGTCTTTCTTTAACTTTCCTGTTCTTAGCCATTGCCTGGTCTTGTTCTCTGCTTTTCCTGCTATTTTTTTTTTAATGTATTGGCTATGTAGTGCTTTGTCTTCCCATGTCTCCATTCTCTTTTTTATTCGGTCTTTCTTGTAGGTCAGTTTGGTCTCTCCCATAGTCAGTAAGCCTTCCTGGCATACTAACTTCAATGCATCGTCTTCATTGTCCTTCAATATTCCTCCAAAGCCCTTTTTTTCTTCTTCAACCATCTGATGTACTTGCAAAATTCCATGCCTAGCTATTTGCCTTGGCAGGTAGAGTCTGTGAATGTTGCTGCAAGGTTGAAGGTCATGATTCATTGCTATTATTTTTCTGGTCTTCCTATCAATGGCTTTTAGTTCTGCTTGAGTCCAGTCCACTATTCCTGCTGGGTATCTAATGACTGGAACTGCCCAGATGTTGATAGCCTTGATGGTATTTCCACCATTGAGTTTGGATGTTAAGATCTTCTACATTCCGTACAAGTATTCACCTCTAATCTTTTTCTTGACTTCTGATGTTGTGAGCTTACCCAGGTATTTGTAGTAATCATCTTCATCCATGTTATTTTGGTGAGCTATCTTAATTCCTTCATTTTTCAATATTCGTCCTTGTTTGTCCAATCCAAACTCCACTGCACTATCTTGGCTATATATACGAACCGCGTTGAGCGGTGATTCTATGTCCGATGAGGTTTTTCCATACAGCTTCAGATCGTCCCTGTAAAGGAGGTGGCAGATGTTTTTGATGTTTGATAGCCATGGCCTTAGTTATTCAGTATTGTTGACAGAGGAAACAGTGCAATGACAAACTGTAGTGGTGATAGTGAATCTCCTTGAAATATTCCTCTCTCGATAGGTTCTCTCACCATTGACCTGCAACTGTGTCTTCCATTGTAATGTTGATCGTTGCACAACTGACTCCTACCGTTTCTACTGAATCCTGCTACTTGATTATCCAGTCATGTGGCTGTCAAATGCCTTTTTGTAGTCAGTCTGATCTTTTCCTTGTGCATGATTTAAAAATGCACATACCCCAGTGAAAGGAATTAAACGATAAAGTGCTGGAAGTATACCTTAAAACATCCTCTGAATGACCTCTGTAGAAAAGGTCAGGGGGTGCTACAGATTAGGGACAAAAGCAGGTTCCTTAGCTAGTCTACCCCACAGGCCTGTTGTGAAGAAGAAATGGGAGCTCACAGGAGTATTTCTACACTGCCCAGAGTCCCTTTCTGTGAGATGGGCAGCGATATGAATTTGATTAATGAATAGATAAAGCTTTTTAGACAAACTTAGGAAAGCCCATTTCTTCAATACTTTGACTCACAAGACTACAAAGACATTAGCAATTCTAACCATTTACACAATTCTGACATTTTCTCAATTGGGAACATCACAGTAACTCTTCCTCTATATCTTTCTTTCCTTCTCTCCTTCCCTCCCTCTCTCTTTCTCTCTCTCTCTCCCTCTCCCATTCTTCTTTTAGCAAAAACTAAAGGAGTCCAACCTGAACCAGATGTTGGGAATCTGCAGCATGGTGCTTTTGGAAAGGAGCCCAGGCTTTTACCTATCTTTTCAGCTATTTACTGTGCATTATTCCTTTTAATTTTCCCAGCTGGGCTTCCTTTGATACAACACAGTCTCCAACTTGCTCCACCAGGACTCATTACTGTAAGGAGTGACTGTAATTTCAGCAAATGCAAAGTGCTAAACGGAAAACTCTAGTGGGTCCATTTGACGAGCAAGACGTTCCCACAGTGAAGGGCGTGAAAAACAACCTCCCAGAGATGCAGATAATTCAAAGGAGTGGAAGAGGCGGCTCCTTCGGCTACTTTTCCTCAGAGCCAAGCAGAAGCTGCCACACAAACTCCCAATCTTAATGTGATGCCTTTTGTTCAGTAGACTAAACTTTCCATGTATTGTTTGGCTTTAGGACTGTTTTTAAAATCTTTCCTGGCCTATCATAATACAATTTCTTCTTTTTTCCTTCTTTTTTGCAACAGCTGACATGTAGACTGATGCTCTATCAACCTTTGGATGGCTATGCAGCATTTCTAGGGAGCAACTCTGAGTGGAAGAGGCAGAACAACCCCCCAAGCTGTCATTTCCCCAGGGACCGGAGGCTTTGGAGGGGGACCCAAGGGTTCCGTTTGCTAAACGGGGCGATTCTTCAAGAGGAACAGGAGAGAACTAAGTGGAAGGCAGAAGAACTATTGCACTTCCATGTTTTACCGTTGCATTACCAGGTAGTCCTTGACTTACAACTACAGTTGAGACCAGAATTTCCAATACTAAGCAAGGGAGTTGCTAAGTTTGTCATGCTTGATTTTATGATCCTTTTTGCCAAGGTTGTTAAGAGAATCACTGCAGTTGTTAAACGAGTTGTGTTGTTGCTATGCAAATCCCCCCATTTGACTCTGCACATCAGAAGCCAGCAAGGAAGCCCCCAATGGCGATCCCATGACCCTCTATCCCATGACCCTTAGGCATGGGGATGTCTACTGGACATAGTGGGAAAAGCCCAGATGGGGGCACAATGGTGTGATCAAAACCTGTCCTGTCGGTTATGGTGGCCCTTCAATCCCACCATGGCAGCCGCCATCTTGACTTTTGTTTTCGATCCCCTGAAAATTCACTTGTGCCATTCGGAGTCAAGATGATACACGCCCATTTTGGCCATTCCTGTCATCAACCAAAATAAAACTGTGAACAGGTCAGGTAGAGTAACTATTCCTTTTTCAGTTTTCTGAGAGAATTATAGATTTTAGATTTTAAAAAATCCATTAAAAGTGAGACCGGTATCTTGAACTATTGGCTGAGATGTGTAAGCAATGTGTATGTTTCTGGTATGAATGGTGCATAATTCTTTGATGTTTTCAGGGCTGCTTTTCATATATTTTTGGTAAACATTTTTTTGCATTTTTTTCCCAATAAAAATAATCTCTCATTTTGACCACATCGGGGCTTATCTTTGTTCTTCCAAGTCCCAGCTTACCTGGCCTAAAAACTGAGATGGATGGTTATTTCTCACAGTTCTTTTTTATACTTCCTACTTTAATCGGGTGGGAAAAACATGAGTAATAGTTTCAAACTGAATGTAGGAGGAAGGAAAATTGAAACCGTTCCAGATGTCTAGCTCCTGATGTTATCCCATACTGTCACAGTATGACTTATATACCTGCGTTAGCATTTCCCTGCCTGTATCTTTTGTACCCATTCTGGCATTCCTGTCATTATGACCCATGAAATGCTTGGGGCCTCCAACCAGGGATTACAGGGTTTTCTGCCTTCCACATGGGCAAAGCAGTGGTTGCTCTTTCTCTCCACCTGGAGCCTCTTCACTCACTCTTTTCACCTGAGCAAGCAGGGGTCTTGGGACTGACAACCCCCCCACCCTTCCTTGCATCAGAAGAGAAAGAAATGGTTAATGGTTGAGATTGGACAACCTTTTCTCTGGAATGGTATAGGGTCTCCTGCTTGAGCAGGGGGTTGGACTAGAAGACCTCCAAGGTCCCTTCCAACTCTGTTGTTCCATTCCATTCTATTCTGCTGTGCTTCCTGTCCTGCCCTCACTCCACCCATTGTCTACCATAAAGACAAGTCCTTGGAACTCCATTCATGGGATTTGAACCAGTTCCAATACAGGGACATCTAACTACAGAATCCAAGGATACTGGTGTCATCTAAGAAAAGTCTTGCTTTTTATGTTCAGTGTCTACCTTACCTTTCAACTCCAAGGGTTAATTGGTCAATGGAAGACCCACCAAGTACAGTTGGTCAGCCAATTGGCAATCCATCTGGTGCTGCTGCTGCCAATCCCACATTGTTCTATCCTACCAAGAAGTAGACTGTGGTCTGTTTTGTCCAATGCTTTAAGTGTACTGTGTCCACAGCTTTTCCCTGATCCACTAATTCAGTCACTTTGTCAAAGAAGGCAACAAGATTTGTTTGGCATGAACTGTTTTTAAGAAGCTTGTGTTTGCTTTGTTCCTATCTTGATGCTTGCAAATCCATTGCTTGATGATCTTTTCCAGGATCTTTCCAGGTGTTGATTCTGAGTCTGAATTAGTCCGTAGTTTTCCCGATTCCATTTTTTTCTCTTTCACTTTTGGACTCCCCCCTGTAGGCCCTCCTCTCAGGATTGCCCGCTCTGACATTGAGAAGCCTAGCCTTGACCTTGAAAGAATAAGATACCTGATTTCTTGCTCTTTTCTCAGCAGTCTCTTTAACCCCTGCAATTTGATGGAATAGAATGCTGTGATTGGGACCCCGAGTTTTTCCCCAGGCAAAGAGGTCAATCCGGCTCCCCACCTCCTATCAGCCATTGCTGATCTGCCCTTGTTGTGTGCAGATGCCTTCATTGGCCAACAAGGATGGATTCAGGATGGACCTGAAATAGGGATCTCACACCAATCCACCAGAGAGCAGTGTCTTCACACTGGTAAAGTTCCACTGGTGTAACTGTTGAGTAATTGCAGCGTTGAGTAAAAGGGTAGCAGCATGATGACCATGCTTACAGGAGGGCACAGACAAGTTAAGAAAACACTGTTTCTGGTTTATGTTTGTCAGGGGTTCCTGGGTCAATTGCTACTAAAAGATGACAATCAAAGGATTGTGGTTGTGTTATAGTGGGAGTTGAAATGACAGGGACCTTGGGTGAGAGTGATCATGTCATATTGGAATTCAATATAATGCAAACACAAGCAATAGAACATAATCATATCAGAATAATCATACTACACCCTTTGAATGGTGTGGGAGTAGTAACGGATTTCCAGAGGGGGGAAATGCAGACTACAGGAACTAGGAGCACCACTCAGGTGACCCTGAGGACTCCAAGTGCTTCAGTGACCCCCTAAAAGAGTGCAAATGACCAGCTGTCTACAAGGAGTATGAATCCTTCCCTTCCCCACCATCCAGTCAGAGCTGAAGAAACTTCTTGGATAAGAAGCGAATGGACGTTCTTTCAAAGAAGAACAAGAAAGTCCAGTTGTCTCCTGAAAAAGCACCATTGGGACAACTGTGACCGGGATGATGGAGAATCTCTACAGACAACCAGAGCCTTAGATTTTAAAAGATCTGATTTTTAAAAACTCAGAGAGAGCTTGGGAAAGATTCCTTGGATGAAAATCCTTAAGGGGAAAACAACCCAAGAAGCTTGGGAAACTCTGAAAAATATGATCATAAAAGCCCAGTGCAGCACAATACAACTGAAAAAGAAAAACAAGAGCTCTAAGAAGAAACCAGCATGGCTGCACAAAAATCTCTCTGACAATTTGGAAGGCAAAAAGGACAAGTTAAAAAAAAAATGGAAAGAAGGATACAAAACTAAGACAGAATATCAGCAGATAGCCCGAATCTGCAAAGATGAAGTCAGGAAAGCAAACGTTCAGAATGAACAAAGACTTGGAACAAAAGTCAAAGATAATTTTAAAAAGTTCCTGTCAACCTACAAATGACAAGAAAAAGGTCAAGGAAACAGTCGGCCCACTAAAGAGAGAAGATGGCAAGGAAGTAACAGGCAGTAGAGAGAAAGCAGAGTGCTTAATTCATTCTCTGCATAAAGCCTTAATAAGGCTACACCTAGAAGACTGCACCCAGTTTTGTCACCATGCTATAAAAAGATGTTGAGACTCTAGAAAGAGTACAGAGAAGAGCAACCAAGAGGATTAAGGGCCTGGAGGCAAAAATATGAAGAACAGTTACAGGAATTGGCTAGTCTAATGAAGAGAAGGACCAGGAGAGACATGATGGCCGTCTCCCAGTATTTGAGGGGCTGCCACAGAGAGGAGGAAGAGGTCAAGCTATTCTCCAAGGCACCTGAAGGCCAGACAAGGAACAATGGATGGAAACTGAACAAGGAGAAGAGATTCAACCTGGAAATAAGGAGGAACTTTCTGACAGTGAGAACAATCAACCAATGGGACAGAAGTTGCCTTCAGAAGTTGTGGGAGCTTCATCACTGGAGGCTTTCAAGAAGACACTGGACTGCCACATGTCAGAAATGGTGTAGGGTCTCCTGCTTGGGTGTGGGGGTTGAACTAGATGACCTACCAGGTCCTGTCCAACTCTATTATTCTGTATTATTCTGTATAAATCAAACCCTGAAAGTTTGTGATTTGCTGGAGTGACTGATACGTGGGTAGCTTCTATAGACAAAGGTCCTGCTAGGCAGCCTGCCTTCAACAAATTCCTAACAAATCTGCCAGGGTTGTGAGGCTCATGTTGTGGTTTATGTCAGCTGTAGAACCTGCACCTATAAGAGACCTTCACAGATGTTCAGGAAACAGGAATTGGCAGCTGTTGAAATTTAGATCCACTTTATTTTTTTTACCAGAGCTCTTCTGCTTTTTTTTTCTAACTGTTCATGTTTAACTTTAATAATTCTCATGTAACTTTTCCTTTTTAAAAAAAAAATAGTAATACCATTCATTCCTGTACATTCTAGAAAACTAGCGCACGAAGAAAGATTTACAATTTTAAGAGCAGCGGAATCCTCGTACAGCAAAAGGGCGTTACCTAATTTGGATTTTCTTAATACAACACTTCACCATACCAACTCTTGCCTGATTTGTTAAAAAAATATTCTTTTTCAGTCAGATTAAAAACTCTTGTTTAATTCTGAATTATAATTGTTATTATTCTGACTATATATTCTTATTATTCTATTTTTATTTATTAAATATTGTCTTGATTTTAATGGTTTTCATGAATTTGGGGTGCAGCATTGAACTAATGTTACTTCAAAATTTGTACTCAGTTTTATATAGGTGGTATTTTTTTTTGTTTCTTATTTTCTGGCTCCCCCCCCCCCCCCAAGAGATGGGCTTTTCAATGTCTGAAATATCTCCATCTCCATTGTTTTTAAGCTAGCTTCCGCTGTAGGTGTTCTCCTTGGTTTTTCATATCCTGTATAGGACACAGAGAATCTTCGATGGCAGTGCAATAGAAATATTAAACACAAGCAAATAAAATGTCACTGCTTTGTTGGTTTACTGTATTGCACACTTTCCCTACTTACATGAATGGAGTTGCCTACAAGTGAGAAAAAAGGAAAGAAGGCATGAAAGGAAGGAAGGAAGGAAGGAAGGAAGGAAGGAAGGAAGGAAGGAAGGAAG
>NW_020769328.1:11912536-11979560 GCF_900518735.1 Pseudonaja textilis | reverse complement strand
TCTTCTTCTTCTTCTTCTTCTTCTTCTTCTTCTTCTTCTTCTTCTTCTTCTTCTTCTTCTTCTTCTTCTTCTTCTTCTTCTTCTTCCTCTTCCTCTTCCTCTTCCTCTTCCTCTTCCTCTTCCTCCTCTCCATCCTCTCCCCCTCCCCCTCTTAGGCATGAATTTCAGGGTCCTTCTTTTGAAACCCTTTTGTGTAATATTGCTGTAAACTTCCTTGTGCCCCCTGCTGCTTTCTTATTGGATGGAGTTATAACACATTGGATGAGGTGGAGCACATCAGCAAGTTTTCAAGTTCATCTAACTGGTTTTGGTATAGCAGAAGATGACATGAGGTTAACAATAACATTCAAAGCAATTGTCTTGCTTTACAACATACCCATATCATTGAAGACAAAAATAGGAAATAGAAACAAAAAAGAGCATTGATAAATAATAAACTCATTTATGCTGTTTGTCTAGGGTTTCACATGTGTTAGTCCAAAGCACAGAAATTTTTCGAGGGTATTTGTAGCATGGCATGTATTTGACTACAAGTACAATTTACTTTGGTTGGTGGATGAGAAGCTATCTGCTGGAAGTTGTCAAGGGCAGCCTATAATTGTCCTGAACTGATACTGCTGTAGAAGAATGAATCCAGGATCAACAGGAATTTATGGAAAATTTTGCTCTGTGCCTAGCAGCTTACAGCTTCTGGCTCTCTCCCGAAAACAATTTCACTTTCTAAATTGCATGCCCAGAATAAAGCAATCTGGTGAAAAAAAAGACTAAAATCGAAGGAGTATTTGAGGGGGAAAGGGTTGGAATTATTTATTTGGCTGGGGTAGTAATCCTTTACTGAATGTTTTCTCACTTCTCAATGAGGCCAGGTGAAGGCCAGGCCACAGCTGCTGCTAGCTGGCCGCAGAAATGCCCTGGTTTGGTAAAACTTTCGCAAAGGCAAAGGCCAGAGGCAACATGTGGACTCATCCTGCCCAGAGCCCAAGTGAAAAAGCCCTCTGAGCTTTGATCCAGCCAGACTCTCAGCCAGTCTCACCTTTAAGAAAAACATGTTACCCAGAGAGATCCAGGTGTGCTTAGATGCTTCCTTAAATGCCTGTCATTTTTCACTGTTCTTCTTTATTCAAATATATATCTTAAAAACCCATATTTAACTAAACAAACTAGACTAGACTAACAAATAGTTTCTTTCCCTGGGCCATCTGAACCGCAAATAAACACGAAGTCACTACCTTATTAAGATGTGAAAAGATGTGAAACCTCAATACCCCATTCAGATGTATAATAACATATTACAGTACAATCCATCTCTTGTGTATTATACTCGGCTAAGCGTTACAGTCAGTGTTGGGTGTATATTTTGTGTATATTTGTAGATATTGTACTCTCAAATTGCAAATAGAGACGTGGGAACTCTATTTTTCTTATCTTCATTTTTAAGTGCTTTGGTTTTATTGTATTGCGAACAGTTGCTGGGGTGCATCCACAGTTGCGTTGTACTTGTGCAATGACAATAAAGTTCTTCTAATTCTATATGGAGATTCTTAGCACTTGGCTTTGAGACGGAAGACATCCAGGATATTTGGGAGGCTGAGAATGGGAGAAATACTGGGATAATAACAGGAAGGAAGGAAGGAAGGAAGGAAGGAAGGAAGGAAGTTCCTTTGATCTGGTTGGTCTCTATTCTACATTTCTGTTCAAAGTAAAACCTGTTCCGTCTACATAGGAGAACAACCTCTGGCTCCCAATTTGATGATGGCATCTGCAGTTCTCTCCCCCCCCATTTTCTCTCTGTCTCTCCCTCCCTCCCTCCCTCCCTCTCTGTATATTCCAAATGTGTCCCAAATGGAACCATTTTCTGCCTGATCAAAAGTTCAAGGCGAATCGAGAGAAGTCATGAGGGAGACAGAAATGATCTCACCTTCGGAGCATTTCCCTGTTCTGTCTTTATTTTCTGGCTTGTCCTGTCTTCTAAATGGCTTAGCCTAAAATTGCCAGATTTGTTCTAATCTGCTGGCTTTGGCAGGAGTCGAGGCTTTGACTAATTTGCGGGGGGGAGAGCGCAGGCATGGGGAAAGTTTGGGGGGGGATAGCAGCTACAGAAAGGGGAATCTTCCGAGACCAGCCTAAGATCAGGTGGGCCCGGCCATGCCAAGGTCCAGGTGAATTGCAAGGTTTTTCTTGGAGGAGGGGAGAGGTCAAGAGTGCCGGCCTTCTTCCCAGGCCTTGGGGACAGGCCCCAGAGGGCTCCTCACCCAGTCAGGGACTTTCCATTGCTCTCTGACAGAAGGAGCAAATTACTAAACATTGGGAGAATCAATCAAGGCATTCTATTTAGGCATTCAATAATTTCCAATTCTACAGACAAACGATTGAGTTTGTCCTCTGCACCTCTATAACTGTCTGGTTTGGTTCTGCAACTCAACAAGACAGGCACAGACTCCAGAGAGTAATTAGGACTGCAGAAAAAACTATTACTACCAACCTGCCTTCCATCGTGGCACTTCTTACTCTTGGTCAAAGAGACTTTAGAGCAGGGGTCCCCAACCACCGGGCCCTGGACTGGTACCGGTCTGTGGAACATTTTCTACCAGGCCGCTGGTTTGCTGGGCGCCGCCATCTTGTTTGACGAGAAAGTGCTTCCAGGTGAGCTTTTCCGGTTGGAAAGCGGCGTTTGGGTCCTGAAGGAATCCTCGCGCCTTAGTTTCATCGAAGGGGGGGGCGGCTTCGAACAAAACTAAGGCGCGAGGATTCTTTCAGCACCCAAGTCAAGGCGAGCCGAGCGACCGTCCCGAAGCCGTCCCGAAGCCCACCGAAAAAGGTACAAAGGAGGAGTTGAAGGTGGCGGGGCGAAGCGGGGGACGGCTGGCTGGCCGGTCGCTCGGCTCGCCTTGCCTTGTCATGCGTGCTGATGCCCATACCGGGCCATTGATCATTTTGTGATGCTGGTACCGGGCCGTGGCACAAAAAAGGGTTGGGGGCCACTGCTTTAGAGGATCCTAGCTACTGGCCAGTTGATGAGGAATTGTGGGCAAGTGCTTTCTCCCACCCTGATATGTTTTGCAAGGTATTTGCTTGCTTTGTTAGGGAAAGAGCTGTCACGTTCATACAGTATCCCATTTTTCTGCTTTGCACCTGAACTATGGCCCGTTTGCTCAAAAGGAGGGCATTGCTTGCCTTTGTAAATGGGGCAGAGTTACAAAGGAAGCAAAAAAGCCTTCCTACTGAAGATTCAGCCCTGCCTCGTAGACTTTTTCTTTAAGGTTGGGTGTCATTTGAGTCATTGGTCCTTATTTCCCTTATTGTCCCCTCAAGTTTTCAACTAACCAAATCTCCTCACTTTCCTCTTAAGGGTGCAACTTCTCAAGAGTCCGGATGTGCTTTTCTCTTCCTTCAAATTCTCACTCATGTCCCTATTTTGGGTTAAATTGTTGCTTAATTTGTTCTCCCTTTCCAACATAAACAAAGAAGGCCTAGATACACGAGAATGATTTCTAAATCCTCACACGTCTTTCCTTCCCATCTGCTGCTTTCACTTGGATGGTTTCTGCTTGGAGAACAATATTCCTGTCATGCACCTAAGCGCTGATGTTCCCTTCCTTTGCACTAGCGAGCCTTTCGCTCAGACCCAGGAGGCTGCAAGAGGACCTGGGCCAGAGCCAACAACCATGGTCAGCAGGCAGGGTGGCAGCTTTATCTGTTTTCATGCACATCATTCAACAAGCAAATAATATTTTTCAAAATAAGTGTAATTTTTTAAAATAAAATGCATGTTACCATTCAGCCATGTTCTTCAAAGATGGTGCCCCATCCTGGTTGCTCCATGGTGTCTTGGGGTGGGATCCCCCATGGGATGGGTTAAAGGGGCAGGACAAGGTCTTAGTGGGGTCACATGAGCAGACCACCAGCTCACTAGAAGAACTTTCTATCCTGCAGCATCCACCGTCTTTGCTCACGGACCAGGCTGGCTGCGATTTAGGACGCTCACAGTCCAAGGGATCCGTCTGAATCTGGAGATCCTAACAAGGATCTTGAGGCAGCTTATGACCAACAATTTTTTGAATTAATCTTCATTTTGTCATCTCCCTCAAGCCTCCCGCAGAACTACACTTTAAGGAATAATACCAGTGATAATGGGGGTGATGAGCCATAAAATTTAAGTATATCATAAAAAAAAAACCTGCAACACTATACTTAGAAGGGGATCAGAAATTTCAGTTGTTAAAATTTTAAAAAAGTTTAAGAAGTTGCTAAGATAAACGTTACAGTTCCAACTTAAAAAATGTTAAAACCAATATTGAATGGCTTTTAATGTATTTCTTTTTAAAACGTTCTTGTTTCACAACCAGCACTATATGGTAGACATCAATCTAGAGAAGGAATTTCATAGCTGAGAAGCCACCACCACAAAGTTATTTTTTCGGAATAGTTTTGTTTGGAGGGGACCCTCAGAATAAGGTATTTGGTGCAGAGAGGTGTCGATGGGATCAGATAGACAATTCGGTAGTTTGGCTCCAGAGCTCTGGAGCGTTTTGTTCTGGGCCAAGAAGCAGACAGAAACATGGTCCAGACAACATAGCACTACCACAAAATGACCCAGTGTCCAGGACTTCAATCTCAGTTCAACATTTCTAGAAGGTTTTCCAAAACCACCTGCTCAGTTGTGGGATTCAATCTTGGGCGTGGTTTGGTGGGCGTGGCAGGGGAAGGAGTCTGTAAAATCTCCAGCCAGAGGTGGGATTTGCCGGGTCTCCAAACTACTCAAAATTTCAACTACCGGTTCTCCAGAACTGGCCAGAACCTGCTGAATTCACCACCTCTGCCCCTGCTTTACAAACCCAAAAATAGCCCAGATGAAGAGCTGCTCAGGAATCTGGACAGCTTCAGCAGATGGACATCTCTGTCCAGTTGAAGTGGCAAGGCTGGCCAGCACAGAACTTGGAGACACGTCATAAATCAAGGGAGCTCAAATAAAGTTGCCCGTGAAGTTAAGAGGCGAATAGCCCTCCATTTGCTGGCTGACTAGCTGGTGTCTCCTTTTCATGCGCGCCGAGAGTTCAGAGCCCAATCATGCAGATGGACTGTGGCCAGCCAAGAGCATCGTCAGCCCAGATCCCCGTAAGCGTTTGCGCTTCTCCCTGAAGACTCAATCCTGTTATTTTTCATTTTTGTTGGTGGAGATCACTGGGAACATCTTGTTTCCTGATGCCTAACATCCCTCCGTTTGCAGGGGGAGAGGGCAAGCACTTGTATTTTTCTGCATTTATAAAGCTATTTTGGATATGAGGCCTGGCAAAGAGACGATTTTCCAGCTAATACTTCTATTTGATTTGGCAGCAGGCAGCCTGAGTAGAATTGCTTTTGTTTTAGAAGCTGTCGCCCCTATGAGATTAAAACAACAACAATATGTGATTTATTAATCTTTCAGGGATTTCTTCCCTCTCCCTGACTAGAGCATCTGGACTCAGCTTGCTCGTTGATGAGAGCATTAATGTAATAAATAATAAGCATTAATATAATAAATGATAAATCAATTTCAGGGTTGGCTGACTTCTAGGTGAGGCCTCATCCCAACAGTCTCTTTTAATAGCAATACTTTGGATCTGAAACATTATTTAAACCAGTTGTTTCTCAACCTTAGCAACTTTGAGGTGTTGGACTTCAACTCCCAGAATTCCCCAACTAGGGTGCTAGGGAATTCTGCTAGTTGAACTCCAGATGGGCTGATTGGGGAATTCTGGGAGTTGAAGTCCACACATCTTAAAGTTGCCAAGTTTGAGTCAGTTATTATTTGTTCAGTGTCTGTATGAAGGATTTTGGGATGCAGAAGGCAGGACAGTTTGCAACCGGGAACCAGTGTCCCCCTGCCCTCCCTCCCACCCTCGGAGATTTGATCCAAAGTTGCCTGGCTACTAAAAAAAGAAAAAATGGAAGAGACATCAGTGTCCTGCATCTCATTTCTGACTTTGGATCATGTCTTGCCTGATTTCCAGGATAAACATAGCGATGAGAGCATGAGTTTGAACTTTAAATCAGCACCCACCAGAGGTTCCACGAGGGATTTTGAAAAGTCAAGATGGCGGCCATGATGGTGTGGTTGAATCCAGACCTTTTAAATACACGCGTTTCAACTGTGTGGTTGTCTCTGGCAGTCTGTGTGATTTGAACTTCAGCCTCCCCGGTCATAGCCCAGGTCCTTGCAACCCATTATCCGTGAACTCTGTTTCAGGGTTCCTTTTGAACTGAGTTGCAAATCGCAGAGGGATATTGACCTTATTCTGTTGCTTAATATTTGAGCATAATTAATGAGTAATGGAGAGAGAGACAGAGAGAGAGGGAGGGAGGGAAGGAGGAAGAGTACAATGGTACAATTCTTGCTTTTGGGACACTGCGGAACGTTAAAAATTAGGCTTCCAACCTGCTGAGGGGATTTCCAGGCTAAAGATGGTCTCCGGCTGCAGGAGATCATCTCCACCATGCAGAAGGGGCCTGGGGTGGGACAGGCCACCTTGTTCTGCATTGAGCAAAGTGAAAGCCCGCAGCCCTGCCTGGGCCCTTCCCAGGGCTCTGTGCTGGAGGAGAGGCACCAGGAGCCAAAGGTCAGTGGTTGCAGGCAAGTTCAACCATCCGGCAAGCGGCCTATCTTTGAACATCCCTTGCAGACCTCAGTTGTCTCTGGCAGAGGATGAAGCAAAACGGAGTGAAAACTAGGTATTTGGACGAACACTTGATCTACCCGTCTTGTGTGGCTTTTCCCCCTCATACTTACTTCCAAAATTTGGACAGCAAGGTCATCGTTGCAGACAAATCTTTGGCGGAATTCTCCCACGTAATATGTTTCTAAGCAAATGGTTCAAGTTCAGAACGGATCCCCTCTGCCAAAGAATTGTTTTTTTCAGTCAGGCTGCACACACACAAAAGGCGAGCCAAGACTTTTGGCACAAATCATGTATGTGCGGATGGGTGAGCTTCCTTTTACAGCCAAAAGGAAAGATTAGACACAGGCCATTCTCTAAGATTTTCCATTGGGTTACCTTGCAAAACATTTAAACCAGCCAATCAGTTCCTTCAGTTCAAAGGACGTGATGAGAACAGGAGGGAAACGGAGGAGCCGCCCTCCTCCTCCTCCTCTCCTCCTCCTCCTCCTCCTCCTCATGCTCCCCAGGCATTTTGGGATTACAATGCACATCATTCCCAGAAGAGATGAGCATGGGAACTGCCTGTGATGCTCAGACTCCAGTACAATCACGTTGATCAAAGATCTTGTCTTTTGTGTTCTACGAATTACGTTAGCCAAAGGCATTTGTGGACAGGGGGTCAAAGGCATCAGGAAAGCATCCACACTCAAGTGACAGTAGGGCCTCCATCAGGTGGCTGTGGCTGCCATTTTACTTTCTCAATTCTCCCACGGATGGACCTGATATTGGTTCAGCTCATGGCTGGTGCCAAATCTCATCTGCCTTCATTGTGATGAAGATCTCAGATGTTTCTGGAGAGCATTTTATCAGGTTCAGAGCTAAATCCAGAGCCAGCCCTTTGAGTGATCCACCTAAGGTAGCAAATTCTACAGGGTTAGGAATGCCGATAAGGCAATGAAGTCTGTTGATAAGTGCCCACTCCTAAGTGGGCACTCCTAAGCCTCTACTCCTAAGCTTGCCTATGGCTGTTCTATCTGGGTGGAGATAGATTCTGCTGCCAGCCTCTGATGTGGGTCTTGTCCTTTGTCTGCAGCAGCTGGACATGTGGGTCTAGCTCTACTTTGGCCTGACCTACAGCAGCACAGCCTGTTTCCCTTCACGCTAGCAGAGAACTACAAGGGGGAATGTCCAGTTCCTTGCTATCTTCTCCTTTCTTTGGGGACAGTTCCTACTCTTACGCCCAAGGACCAGCTGGAATGTCCTGGTTTGGTAGAAGCATGGCCCAAAAAGCTAGGATCAGATTTCAGAGAAAGTAACAAGGGTTTTACCTGTCCAGCATCTTTGTCTCATTTTAGGCCTAGCTCCTGTAACATTGGCAAGCTGTTGACCAACCCACCAGCCCTGTTTTCCAAGAAGGAACAAACTCTATCCAGGACACCTTCCTCTTTAATAATTGGTTGCTTCCTTCCACATGTCTTTTAAGGTCTCAAAGCCGCTTTCCTCCAAAGGAAGAACCTTAGGAGAGAGTGTGGTGGAATACTTCAGTATAAATTAGCTGGCCAAAGCTAGCTAATTTGTCCCCAAAGCCTGCTTCAGAACTGGCAGCCAGCTGTGGGTGCAAATGAGATGCTGCTCTGGGACTCCTTTTTTCCTTCCAATCAGTCTAAAGCAGAGAAAGTCTTTGCATGAACAGAGCTGGAACTTCCAGTCATCCCTAAGGCTGAGATGGGACCAAGAGACTCACCTGCTGAGAGCGATGCCTGTTCAGTCTCTGCATGATCACCTGAGAAGAACAAGGACTTGCGCACAAAAATCAGGGGAAACGGTCACTCCCGTGCACGCATTGTCCGAAATGTCCCTTCTGAGGTGTGAGAATGAGGCAGGCAGCCAGTTTTCTTTCTCTGCTGTTTCTGCATGCCTGAATTGTGAGTCTGAAATTTCTGTCAAGCTCCTGAGGGCGATAAAATACTACAAGATTCTGCTATGATGTCAAATAATTTCTGTAATAACCTCAGAACATTTGCAGTTTTTCTTAGTCTGTCTGTGTTTGCTTTGTTTCATTAAACAACAGAGGTAACTGTAAGGGTACATTTATTGGCAAAATTAGCTTCAAACCACCTGCTTCTCTGGGTTTCGTTTGCTTTTCTTTATTGTTTTTATTTTTGTGCCAGTGAGCTAGACTTTGCTGTTACCTTTTAGACAGAAGACTAGAAGGGATATTAAAGAAGCAGGCTGAAAACATCAGAATGATTTTCTCATTCTGTCACAACCAGCTCAGATGGGATATATAAAACCTCCTAGCCATTTAAGTTCAAGTTATAATCTATCTATCTTCCTTCCTTCCTTCCTTCCTTCCTTCCTTCCTTCCTTCCTTCCTTCCTTCCTTCCTTCCTTCCTTCCTTCCTTCCCCCTTTTGTATATCTCTTCTCTTCACAGGAATCCAGTGCATAAGAACCATCTCCAGCAAAGGTTAAAACCAATACATAGAAAAATTAAAACACAACCTTAAAACTTGTCCACTGAATTGTCAAATAAACTCATCAGAAGAACTATGGGAAGAGCTTCTCTAGAAGATCATTGGGCAAGAGATTGGACATGACCTCTAGGATCCCTTTCAGACCTATGATTTTTTATGAATCTATGAATATTAACGATTTTGCAATTATTCAGTCCTTAATTAATACCATTTTTCTCTCAATGCCAAGGAAAGAAAAGGAATAGAAGCCTTATTTTTCAAAAGTGATAATGTGCTTTGCACTCAGTTTATGACAGTATTCTTGGGAGAACTTCACTATGCATTCCTCTCAAATATATGTGTTTTTGAAAATATCTTTCCCTACTTTATCTTATTTTAAACTTGTGAGGTTACTTAGATCGTCAGGAGAATCCATTCTGAAGAGGGCAGAAGCTAAACTGTCGGGCACCTAGGAAGGTCTTCTCCTGGTCTCAGGCTTGAGTGAGGCCTCCAAAAGGTCACTTCTGCTCCCAACGTCCAGGAAGAAGAAGCCCAAAATGCACCTCTTTTGCCCAATGTTTAGTTGTGAACTGACCTGTGCACTGTTTCCATTCCAATTTATAACTTGTGTTTTTAATTTGTAACCCTGAGGGTGATGTGGTCACTTGGGAAGGCTGTGAGTGAAGTCAATAGCTTATTTTTGTGTTGAAAAATGGAGGATTATTTTTAACCCTTATTTTAGTCAGTGAAATGGGAGATTAGAAATGTAAATCAAATTAAATTCTTTGACATTGAGAGAGAACTTGTGGTCCTCTCAAAGCAAACAAGTCAACGGAGCAGAAAATGGGGTGAACCAGGAGTGAATCTGGATCGGTTTCTATATTTCAAATATGAACCATATAATGAGTAGTATTTTTCCCCCCAAACAAAATGTATTCAGAATGAGTATGAACATTTCTCAAATTATAACTGTTTTACCAAGGAAGCCTAAAGAAAAGCTTACGTGACCTCTTTATTATTGTTATCGTTAACCTGGCTTAAACGTGATGCTTCTTCCATCCCCAAAGTGTTTTTATCACTTTAATGAGGAACTTCAGTGCTTCAAGTGAATAAACGTCACACCCCGCGAGCAGGAGAGTTTGGGGAGTAGCTTTTAAGGCTGCAGGAATACAGGAGCCCTCATGGGCGCACTTGGCCCCCAAATGCCCATTGCTAAGAGGTTTTTGCCCCGTTTTACAACTTTTCCTGCCACCGTTGCTAAGTGAATCACTGCAATTGTTCCGTTAGTAATACAGTTGTTAAGTAAATGTATTTAATAATTTTTAATGGTTAGGCCTGCTAACTTTACTTCACAGACAGACAGACAGACAGACGGATATATATATATATATATATATATATATATATATATATATATATACACACACACACACACACACACACACACACACACACACGTACACAATACAGAAGCCTGATGATGGCAGATGAGATTCTGCTGAAACGTTACAATTTTAAAAGCACAACTACAATGACGTGAGAAAATACCTGAATATATATATATATATATATGTTGTGACTGGAAGGGTTGAGCCTGCTGTGAGTTTTGAATCTGATGTATCAGAGGACACAGATGTGAGCCAGGAGGATGAGAGAGTGTCGGAGACACGATCATCTCCAGAACCTTCCACTTCATTCATACCTCAGGTGTCAGCAGCTGATCCACAGAACGTGCCAGAGGCTTCGAGTGATGATGAGACTGACGGATGTTGGCTTGATGCTAGGACTAGAAGAAGATTGAAACGTCAATCACAACCTGAAAGGAGACGTCAAGCCAGAAATTAATTAGAGAGACTGACACGCCCCTCCAGGGGATATAAGGAGGCGTGCTGGCTCTTAAGCTTTGTTCGAAGCAAAGTGTCTTTTGGTTTGGAGAATGCGTCTGACTCTCTCGGCTGCAGTGTCTTGATTTATGGTCAGTTCGGACTTGCCAGACAGATTCTAGGAAGACTGCCAAGGACTGTGTAGACAGAAGCAGTTAACTGTGCCCTGTCTGGGTTGGACTGTTTGAGCATTTGAACTTTGGAACTTTGGATTCTCACCTGTGGATACAGGTGAGACAGAACATATATATATACATACATACATACATACACACACACACACACAGAGCAGACACTTCTCCATTGAAGCATTGCAGTATAGGTAGTTCTCAACTTACAGTCATTTGTTTAGTAACCATTTGAAGTTATGACTGTTTTTCATGCTTACAACTGTTGCAGGGTCTCTCAGGTCAGACAATCAAATTTCAGATGCTGGACAACCGGCTCATGTTTATGACGGACACAAATGTCGCAGAATCGTGTGATCCCATTTTGGGAGCTTCTGAGCAAATTCAACGGGGCAGCCAGATTCCCTTAAGCACCACCTTACTAACTTCACAGCAGCAGTAAGAAAGGTCATAAAATGGGGCAAAATTCATTTAGTAACCACCTCACTTAGCAAAAGAAATTTTGGGCTCAACTGTGGTCCTAAGTCAAGGAATACAAGCCAATCGAGGAAACTTGAGTTGGGCCGTGTTCTCTCTCCCTCCGCCAAGGGTTGCCCTGGTTAGAAGAAATGTGCCAATGTGAAGAGTGAGGAGATCCCCACAATATCGACTCCCTTCACACCCTCAGCTTGGACAACAAGGCAGCCGGGGTTGCTTGTCTCAGGTCAGAGGAGCAAACACACTCAAGTGCATTGGACATTCATCCAATTGAGCAGTATAAGCAATCAGGGAAACCACACACACGTGTATTTGTGCCTGTGAACATGCTAAGCCTAATGTTAGGTAACTAGCTAAAGTGCACCAGAATCAATGAGTGGTGGAAAATGGCCACACATCGTCTCTCTTTGGAATAAAATGGCGTCCATTTTCTCATCAAGGTATGAATCCCCTCCCCCGCCCCATTGTGCCAAGGGAACTGTGGATAGACAGTCAACCCTCAGACAGGAGCGTCTTGCTCTTTGTTTGTGGGTTGGGACAGTGTGGAGATATCAGCTTCCTACCTCCCCAGTTCAGGCATTTCCCAGAACCCAAGAGGACCACTTGATTGACACACAAGACACAGAAGTGGTGAACGTCCTTTGGAGGCTATCGCCGCCGCCTCCTCCTCCTTCCCAGAAATGGAGTGATCTCCCTGGGGGCTTCTTGTGATCCTTGACTCCCTCTCCAGCTTCTCACAACTTGCAGGGTCAGCATCCCCTTTGTGGCAATGGCCCCTCCTCTGTCAGCCAGCCACACCTGTGGACCGCCTTGCCCTTGAATCCGCCTGTCGTCCCAAATGGCTGTGAGGCAGACCCCTTCCCAGCTCGGCCTTTGCACATTCCACACAATCTTGGCCTCGGCTCCGACTGGCTTCCCAGCCCCAGACATGCGTGGCTCTGAAAGAAGCTCACAAGGCAGGAAATGAATGTGCCCTACCTTCAGATGGGGCCCCTGTTTCTTGAGGGAGCGTAAAGTGCAATTGAGCATGCCAATTCCTGGGTCGCATTCGGCCTTTGACTGGCCTCCCAGATGAGCTGCAAGGAATTTAATGATGGGTTTCCAAGACTTTCGATATGTGGATTCATGTTCTCTTCTGGAGTAAAGGCAGGAGACATAACTCATCACTACCAACATGCGCGCAGATGCAACACACTCACACAGGCCCATGTTCTCTGTCAGCTTCCACATTTGTGGGCCACATTCCACTGTGCAACGAGGGATGGCAGAGTTAATATTCACAGCAGGTCTATGTGGATTTTGGATATATTTCTACTCTATTTGGACATTGGATTTTCCCCCGCTAGGGCCAACAGAGCTACATATATTTTTCATGAGTAATATTTACATTCAGCATTTCTGCTCCCCACTTTCTGCAGTCAGAGATCAGAATGTACCCTGTAGTTAACAGACTTTACAGGAAGTTCCTTCATGCTGTCATTTTTTGCTAGAGTCGTAGACAAGGAAGGCAGGTGGTCCCTGAGCTAGGATTACATCCCACCTGCCCTTAGCCATGGTACAGACATGCTCTATCCACCTTCCACATCCCCATGGAGCTGCCTTCAACCCATGAACGGGATGGATTCAAACTGTCCTCAGCTGTAGTAGTCTTCTTAATTCACCCCCACCCCCGCACAAGGTGAGTCAGCCTCTGTAGGGTGTGTCAAGCACCACCTTGGAGGAAAGTCAAGGGCCGTGACTGGCCAGAGAGGCCCTTGAGGTGGGAGGAAGGTCTACAGTCTGGAGCACACGTTTCTTGCGGGTCTCATTTTTTTGCCAGTCCGAGATGGGCGGAGAGAGTGACCCATGAAGGGGAATGGCCCTGGATGTCTTGACTTGCAGGCGAAGTAGGGTTAGGTCAACCACAAAGCTCACCCACTGACCCAGGGCGGCCTCGTTCAACCCAAACACTTCACAGGGAATTTGCCTTGATTGCTTGATTTGATGATAGAATAAAATCCAAAAATCCAAAAGCAAATAGGAAGACACAGTTGGGGTGGGTGGGAAAAAGGGAAAGAGAAGTGGGGAGAGGGAGAAAAGTGGGGGAAAGCATTGACTTCCAACTGCCTCTGTTGCAGTAAAATAGGGCATTAACATTGAACCTGAACTTTTTACTTTTCCATAATAATGGAAAGAACCCTCAATGACAAGACAGAAGAGCAAGTCCGAAATGGAGGGAGAAGGTCCCATGGTTCCTCACAAGCTTTCCTCTGCACCTGTGACCTGACAGGCTATTTCTTTCTCTTGAAAAAATATTTATTGAGAGCTTTACTTCAAGACAAATCTAAAGAAAAAGAAAAAAAAATCAAAGACAAAAGAAAAAGGTGCAAGAAAAAAAGGGGGAAACTAAGGAAATATAATCATCTCCAACCTTCCCTTCAACAGATAATTACGATTTTATAATCTTTCCTCTCTCTTAGGTGTTACACAAATCCCTCCACCCTCTCGCTTAGTTCACATCCTTTTGAGTCCTCAAAGCAGAGTTAAGGCATTGCACTCTCTAGTTGGTAGTCTACTTCTTTTTCTCTTGCATTTTCCACCGTGCCCCAAATCATGGCAGCTGAGCCCTCACAGGGTCATCATAAGACTTTGGCCTACCTTCCTGATTTTAATTGTGGAAAACAAATAAAAATCAGGTGTGTTTGGCATCTTTGGTGTACCCAAAGGACCAAACGTTTGACATATTCTTTGCTAGATGCAAACCACCAACACATACCTACCTACCTTCCTCCCTCCCTCCCTCCCTCCCTCCCTCCCTCCCTCTTTCTTTCTTTCTTTCTTTCTTTCTTTCTTTCTTTCTTTCTTTCTTTCTTTCTTTCTTTCTTTCTTTCTTTCTTTCTTTCTTTTTCTATTTACGACCACATTTTCTCTTGCTTTCAGACTTTATATTTTATTCCATGCAGTACTTAAAGTTGACAAGAACATTATTTTTTCTTTTGTTCAATTATTTATTAAGTTGCCACCACAATGGATTTTTACTCTTCCCTAGTTTCTCATATACATATAAATATACGTGGGCCTTAGTGTCACTGTGGTTTGAATACAGAACTGCTGATTGCTCACTGCCAGCAGTTCCGCAGTTCAAATCCCACCTGGCACAAGGTTGACTCGGCCTTCCCTCCTTCCGAGGAGGATAAAATGAAGACCCAGATTGTTGGGGGCAAGAGGCTGATTCTATAAAACTGCTTTGAGAGGGCTGGAAAGCACCCCGAAGCAGCATATAAGTCTAAGGGCTATTGCTATTGCTACACACACGGACACACACAGAAACACAGACACAGGAACAAGTACACACTTTTTGACTTTGACGTGATGGTTTACTTATTTGCCACATGGTTGTGTGTGTGTGTGTGTGTGAATGTATATGTGTTTTACAAGAAGTTCAGCCTTTCCCCCACCTTTCTTTGGCATCCTCTTTTAATTGTATTCCTGAATTCTTAATTTTTTTTAAAAAAAGCAAACCCTCTTCAATTAGAAAATGGTAAGCAGCTCCAGATTTTGCAGGGTAGCTGAGGAAAATGTAAAATTAATTACTAGCATGATATATAATTCACTAAAATGAATTTGTTTCACTGAGAAACTCCTCTTTCTCCTGATTTAATGGCACAGGGAAGTTGGATGTTGTATTTCACTCATTCTCTGAACACCTTGAAATGACATGAATGGGAAGGTACGCACACGCACACACACACACATCCTGGGTCAAAAATAACACCTCAGAACGTGGGCTTATTCCTGGATAAATGTTGCTATTTACGTAGCCACTGATTTTAGCCAAAGGGCTGAATAGCATCAAAGCTAAGGTTATCATGCAAACCCTGTATCAGGCTCAGGTCCGTGTTTATGAAGATTTTAGACGGATACAAACAAGCCACTCAAGTCACAATTTCTGTCCTAGGTTCTTCTAGTCTAGCAGGTCCCTGGGCCCGGGGTGGCTTCCGTTGGGCTCTGTGTACAAACTGGCTGCCCCATTTACTGTCTCAAACGAACTCCCTCTTACGTTTGTCAGGAAGCGATTGTCTCATTTTCAGAAAAGAAAGAGAACGTGATTGTTGGGTATATGGATACTCCAACTGGTTTGGGTTGAATAAATATGTAAACCTAGGATTAAAGTGCTATGTAGCTTTAAAGCTAGAAACTGCAATGTCATTGTGGGTGCGGTTGCAGGCTGCAATATAGGTAGGAGGGGAAACGTAATAGCCCCGGCTTCTGGATGCAACTGTCTGAGTCCGGCTTCTGGATGCAACTGTCTGAGTCCGTTTCTGGATGCACCTGGTTACTGTTCCAGGTCTGCTGCCTACTGTGTGCTGTATTGGTCTATCTGCTTACTTTTGGAGGCTACTGTGCCAGATACCATTTCACCTGAACACAAGGACTGTTTACTGGTGAGCTGAGGATTCAGCATTGTATTTGAGAGAAAGGTATCATAAAGAAGATTACAAGCAGATAAAGACATTGTATTTACTGTTTAAAGAGACTTGATAACTGTATGGATAAACTGGATACTGACATATGGACTGAATGACTATTCTATAATCTCTGTATGAATTAAATACCTATTTAAAACCACAAACAGTGTTTTTGTCTCAAGTGTGTGTATACTCATGGGCCCAGCCTCTCTCTCATTTGGCTGCCTGGCAGACTGCTGCTGTGCACTCAGCTAGGGGGTTTATCCCCAAACACTAACAGTGATAATTGACAATAATCCCAGTCCTCCAGCCGAGGATTGTCCTGGGCCTCCAGAGTACCACAATTCCACAGGTAATTACAACTTTGCAGAAAACTCAGGGATAATTTTACTCCCACCCCAATCTTCTTCTTAGTGCCCTGCTAAATATTTATCCAATATCACTTATATAACCCACAGAACCTTAAGTCAGTTTAATGTCCTACCTTTGATGTTTCTGGAAAGGAAGTGTAATAGTATACAGAGACTTAAAGGCATCGCCTTTGTTGATGGCACATTTGGGACCTTACTGCCCCACTATATAGATTATTTCTCCAAGTTTGTTAACCTCCTCTTTTAAAAAATACTCTGGAAGTTCACAGAAAGATGATGGTGTCTATTTATTAACTGACAAGGTCATGGAGACCTCCAAGAAGGTGTGGAAACTCTGCTCCACAACTCAAAGCAAGTTAGAGTCATTTAATTCATTGATTCATTGAACACTTTCTTTTTCTCTCCTTTCTTGGAATGACTTTATCTTTCTATTCTAAATTCCTCTGTGTTTTTTTTTTTCCTTTTAAGCTGCTCCTTGACCCAAGCCAATTAAATAATTCCATATTTTGGCATTTGCATCAAAGTGATTTGGGATGGGGGGGAAATGAAGCAGGCGATTTTTTTCCTGCGCGGCACCAGTTTTTCTGTCGGTATCATCAGTAAACTTGAGTTATTATTTCATCTGGCACAGGGCTTTCCTGGTTGTATTGAAGCTCTAAGAGAGAAAATGAAGCTCTGGTCTACTTTGAAATACAAAAAGTTTTGTAAAAAAAAAAAGATCTTCACAAAGCAAAGTTAGACAGGAGCAGAGATCTATTAGGGCTCTTAAACTAGAGGAAACAGATAATCAGAATAAATAAATACTTCCTATAGCAGAAGAGGGGGGAAAACAATAGTAGGAAATGATTGGATAACTGATTGATTGATAAAAGAGCTATAGAAATAAACTGAATAGGAAAATCAGGTTTCTTGGGTGCCACATTGTTCCACTCCAGTGTGGTTTTCATTTTAGAAATAGGTGGGGAAGAACCCATTTAAACCATTAAACATGTTTTATTATACTGTTGATTTTATGATGATACTCCTTGCGTGCTGTTAACCTTGCATCATACTGAATACCTTGGTCACCCTGATCAGTTTTATTTTAAGTCTCTTTATTTCAGGTTCAAAAGATTCTATTTCTTAACATGTGGTCAAACTTTAGCATGTAAGATGTGCAGCAGTCAATATTAGCTACTTTAGTGTTCTTCAACCTTGGCACCATCAATCTGGGTTTCAACTCCCGGAATTCAACAGCCAACATGGCTGCTGAAGTCTAGACTTCAGTGTAATGTCTTTTATAGACTGATTGCTTAACATCAATCAGAATAGAGCTGAAAGGGACAATGGAGGCTGTTAAGTTTGAGCAATGAGAGGCTGAACCAGAGCATGAGAGCAACAATACTTTATTTTACAATAAAGGGCTGACCGTGCTTGCCAAGCCTGGAACTGGCTCGCAGCAATCAGCAACCGGTTGGACCCCGCAGCCTGCTTTTATAGCTGGCTGCTGGGGAGAACCAACCAATGGGAATGGGGGAAATAACGCCCACATAAAGTGAGTGGACCTGAGTGAGAACTCCTTGAGTCCTCAGGACATAACACCCCTTCCCCCCAGATGCGAACATGCATAGTCCTTGAGGTAGACGGGGGGTTTGTGTTGGCGCCCGGAGCGGCGCAACTCGGGAACATTGTCTGTCTGTTCGGTATCAGTCTGTGACGGTTGAGCCGGCATAGTGTCGCCAACACTCTCTCTGGACTGGGCATCCTCGGAAACCACCGGGTTGGTTACTGGGGTCGAGCTCTCGTGGGTTGGATCAGGCTGGTCAACTCTCTGGGCGCTGTTGTCCGAGTTTGGGCTGACCGGAACGACCGCTGGCGCAGACTGGTCGCTGGGTGCGATGTGGCTGGGCGGCGGATGAGACGGTTCCCCTTCGACTGGAGACTCTGGATTCTTGTTGGCAAGGTTGCTGAGGCGCCTTCTGAGTTGGTCTATGTGTCTCCTCCAGACGCGACCATCCTCCAGCCTGACTCTATACGATCTCGGCCCGGTGACGGCGATGACCTCGCCTGGAATCCAAAGTGGGTCCCCAGCGAAATTCCTTGCGAATATCGGCTCCTGTAACATAAAATGTCTAACCCCCGAAGTAGAAGCGAGGGGAGAGTCAGGGCAGTATTGTGGGTGCAGTCTATCCAATACAGTCCTCAGGCGCCGGCCCATCAGAAGTTCCGCTGGGGACTTATTGGTGACTGCACAGGGGGTTGAGTGCTGGCTCATCAGGAACCGTGAGAGTTTGTGGTGCCAGTCATCTCTGCCAAACCTAGCGAGGGCCTCTTTGGTGGTCCTGACGGCCCTTTCAGCCAACCCATTACTCGCAGGGTGAGATGGGGCTGTGAAAATGTGGCAAATGCCTAGGTTGGCTGCAAAACGGCTGAATTCTACTGATGCGAACTGTGGGCCATTATCGGAGACCAAGGAGTCGGGTAGTCCATGTGTAACGAACAGGCGCGTTAACACGTTGGTGATTGCTAGTGTGGTGGTCGTGGATAGCTGTGCCATGTCTATCCATTTGGAATAAGCGTCCACGACCACTAGGAACATCTTTCCATGCACGGGGCCGGCCAGATCGATATGGATTCTAGACCAAGGGGCGCTGGCGCTCTCCCATCTGGTAGGGGTGGCGATGGGGGGAGCAGGACGGGATTCCTGGCAAATGCTGCAGGAACTTACCCAATTGACAATGTCCTCGTCTAGACCCGGCCACCACACGTAGCTGCGTGCTAATGCCTTCATTCTCACAATGCCGGGGTGTCCCTCGTGCAACGCCTCCAGGACTCGGGTACGCAGCGAGGTCGGAATGACCACTCGAGTGCCCCACAGTAGACAACCCTGCAAACTGGACAGCTCCTGCATGCGAGTCTTAAAGGGTGCGAATTTGTTATCAACGTTGCCTCCCGGCCACCCCCTCCTCACCCAGTCGAGCACCTGGGCGAGCGGTTGGTCTGCCTTGGTTTTAGCGGCGATGTCAAGGGCGGTGATGGGCAGGTCCAACTGGGTGATTTCGAAAATGGCGTTGACAGGAGCTGGGTCTTCAGCCGGAGCGGGTAAGGGGCAGCGACTGAGAGCGTCGGCGTGGGATAGAGTTTTGCCCGGGCGGTGAATAAGTTTGTATGAGTAGGCTGCTAGGAAAAGTGTCCATCTTGTCATCCTAGGGGAAAGGACTTGAGGTGTCTGTTTGTCGCCGGCCAGTAGGCCCAGGAGGGGCTTATGGTCGGTGACCAGTTCGAAGAAGTGGCCAAAAAGGAATTCGTGAAACTTTTTCACGGCTGCAACAGCTGCTAGGGCTTCCTTGTCTATTTGGCTGTAATTTCGCTCCGTGGCCGAGAGCGTCCTGGAGAAAAAGGCGATGGGGGCCTCGGCGCCATTGGGGAGTCTGTGACTAAGGACCGCCCCAATTCCAAAAGGGGATGCGTCTGCTGCCAGTACTAAAGGAAGGTTGGGGTTGAATTGGATGAGCACTGCCTCTGACGTAAGTAGTGATTTGACGGCGTTAAACGCCTGGTCTTCTTTGTGCCCCCAGTGCCACGGTGACTTTTTGTCTAGTAATCTGTGTAGGGGTTCGGCTACTGAGGCTTTATGGGGCAAGAAGGATGCATAAAAGTTTAGCAGCCCCAAGAAAGCTTGTAGCTCCGTTTTGGAGGTTGGTGTGGGAGCTTCGTGGATTGCCCTAACCTTGGATTCCAGGGGGTGAATGCCAGAGGCGTCAATTTTATAACCCAGAAAGTCCACCTGTCTAGTGGCAATGGCGCATTTTTCTTTTTTTAACTTGAGGCCATGCTGTCTGAACCTCTCTAACACTGCTCGCACTCTCTGGAGGAGTTGGGGTCTGTCCCTGGCCGAGACCAAGATGTCGTCGAAGTAGGGTACTACACCAGGGAGGCCCTGTAAAATCCGCTCCATGAGGGATTGAAAAATACCCGGGGCAACACTTACGCCAAATTGGAGACGCTTGCATCGGAAGGCACCCCTGTGAGTGACGATGGTCTGAAGTTCCGCTGTTTGGTTATCAACAGGGAACTGCTGATATGCTTGAGACATGTCCAATTTAGCAAAAATACTGCCCAGTTCGAATGTGTGCAATAAGTGCTGAATGACGGGCACAGGGTAGGCGCTAACTTGTAAATATTTATTGATTGTTGTCTTGTAGTCCGAGCAAATTCTCAGGCTACCATCTTTTTTAAGGGGTGTGACAATGGGCGTCTCCCACTTGGCGAAATCTGTTGGCTCAATGACCCCTTGTTTTAGTAGTTTATCCAATTCAGCGTCTAGTTTTGGTCGAATAGCAAATGGAACTCTACGTGGTTTTAATCTGATTGGGACTGCCTGGGGGTCAACGGTGAACGAGATGGGGGTTCCATTATAACACCCCAGCTCCTCGCTGAACACATCTGCGTAGTCAGCGAATAAGGAGTCAGTGTCTGAGGTTGAGACAGCATGGACTCCTGTTAACCCTACGCCGAGGTGGGGAAACCAATCGAGCCCCAATAAGGTGGGTAGATTGCCGTTAACTACCACTAGAGGTAGGTGGCCTTTAAAAGCTCTAAAACTGACAAAGAACTTGCCTCTGCCGATCACGGGAATGGCCTTCCCCTGGTAGTCCTTCAGACCGAACTGGCATCTCTGAAGCCGGGTAGTAGATAGGCTGGGGTGGAGTCTCTTGAGGGTGTTCCACGAGATTATTGAGAGCGCTGACCCTGTGTCAACCTCCATGTGGCACGGTTTACCTTCTAGGGAAACGGAGAGAGAAATTTTACTAACAGTGTGGCAAGTACGCCTGGCAAGGCGGTGCGTGCGACAGTTTAATACTTGCCTCTGTGGTCCCGAGTGCGAGGACGGGGGTCTGTGTGCAGCGCTTTGGGGGGCTTGGCAGACTCTCGCGATGTGCCCCCTCTTATGGCAGTTGTTGCAAGTGGCTCCTTTAAACTTGCAGGTGGCCCTTTGATGTGATCCCCCACAGGCTAGGCACAATGTGATGTGCTTGGGTGGACCGGTGTATTCTTGTTTGGCCCCTACCTGCGACCGTCTGTCGTTGGTGAGGCGGTGGACGTCGTTTTCATCGTTGTGGGTTTCCTCCGCTTCCACCTCTTCGGAATGGACTGGGAACGATGCTAGCTTGGCACTTGGGCCCTGAATTTCGGTGGCTGAGTTCGTTGCTAGCTCGGCTGCTAGGGCCTCCTCGACCGCTTGCGCGAGGTTGAGGTCTTTTTTTGCTAGCAGGCGCCTCTGTAGGTTGAGATCCTTGACCCCACAAACTAATTGATCGAGGAGCATGTCCTCCAGGTACGTTCCAAACCCGCAGTGCAGGGCTGCTGTTCTGAGGGCGGCCATATATTGATTGATGGTCTCCTTACTTGATTGCTTCCTCATACGGAACGTGAACCTCCTGGCGATTTGTGAAGGCCTGGGAGCGTAGTGGTTAGTGAGGATCTCAAGCAACTCGGACCACGGAACGTTTTTCAATTCTCTCGGCGCTACGAGTGCTGCGGCGGTATCGTAAACGGTGGCTCCACAGTAGATTAGGAAATAGGATTTTTTCCGATGCTCTCCCGCGTCCGCCAGGCCGACCGCATCGATGTAATGATTGAAGCGGTTCTTATACGATTCCCACTTCTCTTCATCTGGTTTAAACGCCGGGAATACTGGGTTGGAACTCATGGTGCTGGAACGGCTGGGCTACCTGCGGAAAAAATCTCTCTGGGACTACGAGCGCTCGTGAGTTACTAGTGATATCAGCTCTGGAGAGGTTTTTTTGCTACCCTCTCTTTCTCTCTCTGGGTTACCACGTTGGCTGCTAGCCGTTGGAGGTGTCTTGATTCGCGCCAAAAAGTGGGCGTTAGTGACTTCCTACAGCGCTGTGCTGTGTTTCCTACTGGCTCGAAATTCAAATGACACCCGTTTGAATTTCGCGCCAAATGCAGAGCAGCTGCGGCTCGCAGCGCTTCACTTTCCCCGTAGCGGGGCTAACAAGCGGCTACAGACGCTTCTAGCTTTTTGAATCAGACCGCTTTCTCTGGCTGCGGATCAGCGTTTGCTCTTTTTGATCACTCGTTTTGTTGGCTGACCGCTCTCTCTGGCTGCGGATCAGCGTTTCCCTTATCGCCAGCCGATCGCTCTCTCTGGGCTGCGGATCGGTGGCTAGTGACTCAGCGGTTGCAAGGTGCTTCTGGTAGCCATCCCATCCTCGTCGCCAGTGTTAAGTTTGAGCAATGAGAGGCTGAACCAGAGCATGAGTGCAACAATACTTTATTTTACAATAAAGGGCTGACCGTGCTTGCCAAGCCTGGAACTGGCTCGCAGCAATCAGCAACCGGTTGGACCCCGCAGCCTGCTTTTATAGCTGGCTGCTGGGGAGAACCAACCAATGGGAATGGGGGAAATAACGCCCACATAAAGTGAGTGGACCTGAGTGAGAACTCCTTGAGTCCTCAGGACATAACAGAGGCCTTCTAGTCCAACCCCCTGCTTAAGCAGGAGACCCTAGACCAGTGGTGGCTAACCTTTTTGGGCTCCTGTGCCAAAAGCTTGTGTGTTTGCATGCTTGTGTGCCAGCACCCAGAAGGCAATGCGTGCCCCCCACACGCCCTGTACAGGCCTGTGCAATCCGCCCCCCTGCTGCCCCCTTAGCTGCACTGCTCCTCCCAGCTGATTTTAGGCCCATTCGAGGCCTTTTCAGCCTCCCAGAGCCATGAGGAAAGCTTCTGCAGTCTTTGCAGGCTAAAAAATGGGCCCATTTCATCACTTCTGGTATTTCTGGAAATACCGGAAGTGATGAAACGGGCCTATTTTTCAGCCTGCAAAGGCTTTCCTCAAGCCTCTGGGAGGCTAAAAAAGGCCTCAAACAGGCCAAAAATCAGCTGTGAGGTGCACGCATGCACACTGAGGTAAATTTGTCTGCGGCTCGTGATGCCAGCACAAATGGCTCTGCGTGCCAACTGTGGCACATGTGCCATAGGTTCGCCATCACATCTCTATACCATTTCAGACAAGTGACTGTTCAATCTCTTTTTAAAAACTTCCATTGTTGGAGCACCAGAACTTTTGGAGACAAGCAGTTCCACTGGTTAATTGTCCTCACTGTTGGAGGTTTCTCCTTAATTCCAGGTTGCTTCTCTCGTTGATTAGTTTCCATCCATTGTTTCTTGTCCTGCCTTCTGGTGCTTTGGAAAAAAAGTTGACCTCTCCTCTTTGGGGCAGCCCCTCAAATACTGGAACACTGCAATCATGTCACCCCAGTCCTTCTTTTCTCTAGACTAGCCACACCCAAATTCTGCAACGGTTCTTCATATGTTTTAGTCTCCAGGCCTTTGATCATCTTAGTTGACCATTGTCTTGTAAATAGGTCTGTGTGTATCTACAGGATCCCCCTCAAGCCCCACCCCCTTCTTACACACACATTTCACAATGTGCATACAAAAGACTTGTGAATCTTGCTTGCTGCACTGTAGGGCAACTTATCATTTTTCTCGTTTCCCCAAGTGCTCCTCTGCAGATGTTGTGGTGCAGGTTCTTGGACAGCTGACAGTAATGAGTATGAAAATTAGTGGGATTTAGAAATCTTCCACAAATTACAAAAAGGTTGCTGTTGTAAACAAAGGGTGACATATCCTATGGATTTTTTTAAAAAAATTAAAAACAAAATATTTCACCACACTGTATACATGTTAAATCAGCATTAAGGTAAATGTGGACCAGAGAAAACTGCAGCAAACATTAATTTTTTCCTTGATATTGAGGTATGTGTGCACAAAATTGGTACTTACTATCTAAATTTGATGAGAGGGCCGAGTGCTTCATTTGTCTTATTTTTTTCCCCTAAAATTCCAAAATGCTTAGAGTGGTTCCTTGATTCCTTCATTCTTTCTGAAACAATATCCGTGCACAACAATTTTGTGCGGTGAGCAGCCAGATTAGAACTCGGGGGAACTTTTCGGAGCTCAGAAGCTTTAAAAAGAAGAATGATGCTGGAAGCTCCTGGTTCCAGTTTTGCAGCCTGCCAGCTTCTCGTGGTAATTAAAGCCAGGTTTTTAAAAAGACTGCTGAAGGGCACCGAGCATATTGTGTTGCAATACATCAAATCCCGAGGCCGGGCTGGCAATAGGGGTTTCCTGTGATGCAAGAAGGAATTGACCTTGCAGGGTAGTCCTAACTATAGTTATCCCTATTTGCAGAGCAGCTTTTTGTAGCCTCTGAATGGAAAGACTACCATTATGTTTCTTAGGATGTGGAGGGAACCCTAGACAAACCAGCATCGGAACTCCAAATGCTATTTCAGCTTTTGGAGATGAAATTGTAGATGCTGTTCAAAGTTCTCCAAAGCCTCCCCTAACTTTACCTAAACTGGAAGAGAAGAGCCAAGCGCTCTTTCCTTGGCCATGATGGCCCAGAGTAATGTACCGTTTCCTTCTCCGAAAAGATTTTCCCTAATTAATCATCCCTCCAGGAAGGAATCAGGCTTTGTTTTGCTGTGTTGGCCCCATCTGTTCCTTCAAACAATGAGAGTTGAGCATCCTCCAGCATGACACACTCTCCCTCGATTCCCATTTTCCAATGTTGCATGGAAACTGAGTGGTCAACCTTCTTCCCCAAGTGGTGGGCTTCAGATGTGAGTCCTGACATCCCTCATTCGTCAACTCCTCCTGGGCCCATTCATTCATTGCAAGGGCGTCTCTTCGGCCGTCCATGACTTCCCACACCCATCTGGAAGGGAAGCATCCAGCAGGCCCACGGACTAGAGAAGACATCCAAGGCCACCCCGAGGCTCTGCACGTCTTGTGATCTAGATGTTCCTCTGAAGATTTCCTCCCCACCCAAACTGGTTGAGGTAGTTTGGAAATTGTTGTGTTTCTCTCCAAAGAGCTTTTATCCTTTACCAATTTAGGACCATTGGCAAAATGTAGAGTTGAACATTATAGCGTCAACTTAGCCCCCAGATCTTTGCAGGAAGGTTTCTACAGATGGGTGAGACCAATTGGGATATTTGGCTGTTCAAGGCAACAAAAGGCACCTCCCACTTATAGAGAAGAGGTGCTCAGCAAAGTCAGGACTAAAGCCTGTGATGGAAGCCTGGCTACCTTTTTTTGCATGTGTCACATGCTTGATGGACATATGAAGGGTCCCAGCTTCCATCTTGACTTTCTTGACCTCCTCCTGTACAGATGCCCCAGCCAGGGGTGTCCATAGCTGCTTGCTGTTTTATGACATCACAGACTCCTCCCCTTTCACACATGTGCAGGGTGTCATTCTGGGTCCCAATTCTGCAATGCCAACCATCAACTTCAAACCTAACTTGGCAGAAGCCATTTTCTTGTTTCTCAGTTGCCACACACTGGGGGTGGGGGGTGGGGGGGAGAGGCTGGAAAGCCTTGTTAGACACAACACAGAATTCTCTCCTGGGAACCAAGGTCATCTCCACGGGTGTCAGATGAAGTCAGAGAGGAGTGTCTAAGAAGCTTGTCAAGTAACCTAACTGGACAATGTGACCTGTGACACAGGGGGAGGGAATCATTGACTCTTTTAACTATGCTGAAATTGTGGGAATTATGGTTTTACATTTAATCGTGCTGATGTGATGTGCCTAATAAACAAGTTATTTGAGAGAGATCTAAGTCTCGGAGTTCTGATTCGCTTGGATTCATTAGTCGGAACCTTGACACCATCTTGTTTACTTGGACGCCACTGAAAACCATTGAATCCAGCCTATATGTATGACATGCCTTTTCCTCTATGTGTCTCAAAGTGACAGCCAGATTCCCTCCACTTGTAATCACAACTTTGCATAGACAAGATCTTCCCATCCAATTTTGTGATGAAACGTCATGGGATAACTCATTCGTGTGGAGCACACACCCCAACCAGTATCAACTTCTGGTCAAACTTGACCTCTGCCCAGTGCAGGGCACCACCTTCACAGCCAGTATTAACACTTGTAGAACCTCTTCCAGTGGCCTTCAACGCCTGTCTTCTTCATGGAATACACCAGATTATCTGCAACCACTTGAGCAGGTTTTCCTGTTTTTGAGCCTTTCAGGGTTTACTCTCCCCGCCCCTTCCCAGTCATTAGGAATGCATGTAAATATAATTCATTCCTTGCTTTGAATGTTATTCTTGTGGCTGACTGCATTGTCTGAATGTTGGTGCCATAATCGAACGTTCCATCTTCTCAGGTGGCCCCTGAGTTATTTTGGCTGCCACTCAGCCTCCTTCCCTGAGAATCCCATCAAACCCCTGCCTGGCACATTTCTCCTTCCAGGCCAGCCATGATGCCTGCTTCTTTTCCTAGCCTTTGAGGAAGAAAAACCCTCTTTCTGAGGAACTTGGTCCCAGGGAAAAACTTGTTTTTATCTCCATGGATATAGAAAAGTTTGACTTGATCTTTTTCCAAGGAAAAACAAAAGCAACCAAATGTTGACATGAAGGGTTCATACCACAGAGGCTGCAAACACTCTTGGCTGCCTCCTGATCAGGCACTCAAGATGTTTGTTACTATCTGGCTCCATCAAGTGGAAAACACTAATATGATTAAGTCATGATGATATGATGCTCCATTTTAATCAGCCTCAGAACACTTGCAAGGACAACACCGGGCTATGTTGATCCCATTGCAATCTCCAGGTGTCTCTGGCTTATGCTTTTACTATTCAATGGAGCTTTCAGGAAAAAGTGCTTTACAATACAGGCCTCTGCTATTTAAACCAGGAGATAGAAATAAAGCTCCTCAAATCGGCAGAAAACATAAAGCTGGATGTAGGGATTGCTAACACCAGAAAAGTCAATGTAAAGGTTTTAAAGAACCTTGAAGTTTTGGTTGTTGGGTCACAACCAACAAAAGGAAATCATAACAAATGCTGCTTATGAATTTCAGTTCACTTTAATGTTTTTCTGCCTTGGCAAAATGCTGCAACAATGGTGCCCATATATGGTTGCCCGACATGCAGAAGAACATTTCGTGCCCATATAGGCCTTACCAGCCACCTGCGGACACGCCGTGGACAGCCCACAACCCATTAGTTGTCAAGGTCCTCTTCAAACACATGGACAACTTGGCAAGTTGAAGAGGTATGGATTTCAACTCCCAGAATCCCTAGCCAACATACCTTTTGGAGTTGCCAACATTGATAAACACTCCTCTTTTATACACTCCTGGAAGAAGATACGTGTGTTCACTTTGAAGAAAGGAAGAGATCTCAAGGTGCTCAAAGCGATCTTGACCTTCCAATAATCAGAGGAAAAACATGACAGTCATCCAAAGGAGCAAGATCTACTGGGTAATCATTTTGGATTTAATCCTCTGTCCAGGTTCTTCTCTTTGTGTAGTGGTTAATTCATGACCCTCATTTCATTAAAAACATTAAGCAGTACAAAGTTTCAACAACTTATTCATCTGGGGCTTTTGCTTGTGACATTTTAATGCAGCTGTTCTTTCGCCCACTGTGAGCTACACACCCTTTATAGAGTTCAGCCCCACCTTATTATTATTTTTGTTAAAAATTTCTGTACCAAAGGTCTGTCTTGCTGGCTCTCCAAACTCTACTCCAGAACTGAACCAAATGTTGCATGGCTGTTTCCAGATCTACGTACCTATTATTATTGTATAGCAGGAGAAGTAAATTTTGACAGAACTCTAAAATTGGCATCTATCACAGTCGTATCCCAAGAGGGAGGGAGCTGAAGTCAAAGCCCGGTGCCACATCATCACCAGCAAGCCATCAACTTTGAGCTCATCTCACCCAAACTTCAGGAGACCCGGGAGATGGAATGCTTGTTCTGGCCCCCGCGATGAATTGCTATGTCATCTACCGACTATTATTGGTATCAGACACACAGCTTGCACGCCAATTTCAGCTACTGAGATTTTGTTTAGACTAGAAGCAGATGACTGTCTGCAGGGGTGGAAAGCCAACTTTCTTAAAGGCAGCAATTCACCCTTTCTGAAGCGGCTAAAGGACAGCTTGACTCAACTCAGAAGAAATGTGAAGTCATTGGTAGAGTCAGGCACAATGGTTGCCCTTGAATTGGTTACCTTTGCAGTTCGGATATTAGTGAAGAGCCGATCTTCTGGTTGGCTAAATCCAGCAGGGCTGTTTTCAGATAGTTTGTTTTTAGAGCAGTGCAGAGAATAATATAAGCACGGGGGAAGGCCGTATTGTTCAGTAATCCCAAGGGAGCCCCTGAGAGATCTTCCTTGACATCTACCAGACGTTTTGCCTCATTTGGCTTTTTAAGTCAACCTATGTATTATGAGAGCCAGTTTGGTGTGGTGGTTAAGGGAGCAGGCTACAAACTGGGAGACCTGCCTTAGGCATGAAGCCAGGTGGGTGACATGAGCCAGTCGCTTTCTCTTAGCCCTGGGAAGGAGGCGCCTGTAGAGAATCTCTGTCATCCAGGTCATCGTTGTCCCAAAGAGGCTTTTTCAGGAGGCAAGAAGCTTCTTGGATGAGAAACGAAACGTCTTCGAAGAAAAAACACCAATCCAGTGGCCTCCTGAAAAAGCCCCTTTGGGACACCTAGGAATGAAACAATGGCAAACCACTTCTGAAAAATCTTGCCAAGAAAACTGCAGGGGGCTTGTTTAAGCAGTTTCCAAGAATAAGACACAATCAAACAAAGAATAAAACCCCAGTAAGTACATAAATAAGGTGGTACCAAAAGATGAACTGGTGAGACAATTTCTGAGGCAGCGGCAGACGTGAGAGGAAGAGGCAGAGGAAGTGTTAGGGCGAGACAAGGACCTGAGATGGAATGGGCTGGACTAAAAGATGGCACTGAGTCACACGGTTCACAGCAGCACAAGAACAGGCTCTGAGCACCAGATCCATAAAAGCATGGGTCTACCCACACTAGGCAGGATCCAAAGTCCAGGCTGTGCAGAGGGGCCCCAAAGGCCATCCGACATCAGGGTAGAAGGCAAGGAGTAGGAGGCAGTGGAGGTGATAGACATAACAGTGCCAAGTGACAGCAACACCAGGAAAGAGTATGAAAAACTGAAGAAGTACCAGGACCTAAAGAAGGCAGTAGGGAGGATGTGGAAAGTAAAAGAATTGCCATTGGTCTATACTACAGGTCTATACTACAGGTCACCCAACCAAACAGGAAATAAATGAACTTTTTGTTAATTGGTTAACTAAGATATGTAGGAAGCACACCACAATAGTGATGGCGACATTAATTGCACTGACATCAACTGGGAGATAAACTCTGCACCTATTAGAAGATCAAATAGATTCTTCATAAGTCTACTTTTGTCTCCCAAAAGTAGAGAAGGGAACTAGAGGACCAGCCATACTGGACTTAATTCTCATTAACTGAGATGAAATGATAGAAGGTGTTGAACTTACAGGAACCTGGAAGGGGTGGGGTGGGGGAATGACCATGCAATATTAGGATTTAACATTATGCAAGCACAAAGAATAGAAAAATGGCCAACTAGAATCTTGGGCTTTAAGAGAGCTGATTTTTGCACCGCATTATTTTAGAGCTTGGGAAAGATTCCATGGATGAAAATCATCAAGGGGAAAACAACCCAAGAAGTTTGGGAAATTTTGAAAAGTGTGATTATAAAAGCCCAGTCTAGCACAATGCCAGTGAAGAAGAAAAATAAGAGATCTCAAAAGAAACCAGCATGACTGCACAAAGAACTCTCCGATGAATTGAAAGACAAAAAAGAAACATATAAAAAGTGGAAAGAGGGGCACAAAACTAAGGCAGAATATTAGCAAATAGTCCGAACCTCCAAAATGAAGTCAGGAAAGTTAAGATTCAAGATGAGATAAGGCTTGCAGCAAATGGCAATGATAACAAATATCTTTCAATATGTAAAAGACAAGAAAAAAAGTCAAGAAAACCATTGCTTCCGTTAATAGGGAAAGTGGCAAGAAGGTGACAAGGAGCAGGAAGAAAGAAAAACTGCTTACCATATTCTTGCATGTATAAGACACACACACACCCTCCAAAGTGGGTGGAAATGCCTGTGCGTCTTATACAGCGAATGTTGCCAAAGTCCCACCCACCCACCGGACACCCCACTTCGGCCTCTGCCTCCCAGCCATTTGTGTCCTTGTAGCAGACAACAAACAGCCTGGTCAGCTTCAGCACAGCCTGATTTAGCATGAGCAGCTGATTGTCGGTTGGATCAGCCTCCTGATGATCAACTGTTTCAGCCTGCAGGGATTGCCATGGCCTGTTACCGCCTCCATGCACCCCATATTTGGCCTCTACAGGTGCAGAGGCCCAAAAAGGGGCACGCGGAGGCAGTGATAGACGATGGCAATCTCTGCAGACTGGAACAGCTGATCGTTGGTATTCTGGGAGGCCGATCCAACCGTCAATCAGCTGCTCATGCTAAATCAGGCTGTGCTGGAGATGACCAGACTGTTTGCTGCAAGGAGACAAACTGGTGGGAGGCAGAGGCAGATTTTTTCCCTTGTTTTCCTCCCCAAAAGCTAGGTGCATCTTATGGTCTGAAGCATCTTATAGTCCAAAAAATACAGTAATTCATTTTTTGCATCTGTCTTTACACAAAAGAAAACAGTCCAGCCTACTCCCCAAAATACTATAAAATGCAGATGAGGCATGAAAGTCAAAATAAGCAAAAAGATACCAATAGAACTCCGATCCCCTCTAGATGAGTTCAGACCACCAGGACCAGGTGGACTGCATCAAATGGGACCTCACCACCACTGAATTCTGTCTTTCAAAGATCCTGGACCAACAGGGAACTACCAGGTGGTACATTTTCCCTTTCTGAAGGGAAAAAATGTGGATCCAGAGCTATCAGCCTGATATCAATATAGGTAATTCTCAACTTACGACCACAATTGAATTTATGTGGCTAAGTGAGAAATTTGTTAGGTGAGTTTTGCTCCATTTTATGACTTTCCTTACCACTGTTGTTAAGTGAATCACTGCAGTCGTTAAGTTCATAACAGAGTTATTAAGTGAATCTTCCCCATTGACTTTGCTTGTCAGGAGGCTGCAAAATGGGATCCCATGACCAAAGGAAACTGCAACCGCCATAAGTATGAACCAGTTTTAAAGCATCCAAATGTAAATCACATGATCATGAGGATGCTGAAGAGATCATAAGCGTCGAAATTTTATGTGTTAAATCACTTTTTTCAGTGCCATTGTAGTTTTGCACGGTCACTAAATGAACAACTGTTGTAAGTCAAGGACTACCTGTATCTGGGAAGATGTTGGAAAAGATAAGCAATGAATCTGTGAATGCGTAGAGGCGAGCAAAGTCATAACCAGAAGCCAACATGGGTTTGTCAAAAACAGATCATGCCCAACAAATCTTATTACATTCATTGACAAAGTGACAAAATTAGTGGACCAGCAAATGCTATAGATATACTTTACTTGGACTTCAGTAAGGCATTTGATAAAGTAGACCACAACCTACTACTTGATAAGATGTGGGTTGCACAACCACCAGATGGATTTGTAACTGGCTGACCAAACACCCTCAGCACGTGGTCCTTCATGGAGGTGCATCTAGAGGGAGGGAAGTATGCAGTGGGGTCCATCAAGGCTCAGTACCTTTCAACATCTCCATCAATGATTTAGATGAGGGGATAGAAGGAGAACTCATCACATTTGCAGACAACACCAAGCCAAGCTGGCAGGGATAGCCAATATTCCAGAAGATAAGCTCAAGGTACCAAAGGCTCTCAACAAGGTTGGCTTTATATAGCTATAAAAAGTTGCTCTCTGACACCTTTGCTTTGAATAGAAGGTAGTTCCTCTCTTCCAGTTATATCCTGCCTTTCCTCCAGGAGCTCCTAAGTCCTTTCCCCACTTTTTCTCCTAAGGATCAGCCTGTGGGATAGACTGGCTAAGAAAGCCCACCGTCCCCCAGGGAGCTTCTAAGGCAGACTAATGCTGCTGCACCACAAAATTTTTAAAAATCTCCCAGGCATGGAGTTAGAGGAGTACAGCTGGTTTCAAATTTAGTCTAAAGGGAAAAAAAAACAAAAACATATTGTATAGATTACAAACGCCTTCATTCTAGCATTTTCCCACAGGTGCAGGGCCTGCTTTTTGGATTGACGAATGCCATAGCATGAGATCTAGCAGCACATCTGGGTCCCACCAGATCTTCATCTTTGGATTTCCATAATGAACCTTTGCCACTGAGGTTAAAGTGGTAGGTGGTGGAGGCAAAGGTTTGTGGAATATTGCTTGCAGGATGTGGTCATACTATTATCGGCATTTCTCCCACATTTGGTACAATGCTACCAGATTAGTCTCTGCTACTATAGATCGTACACACGGGAGGACCACTTCTAAGCTTCTACTATAAGGAGCAGGACAGGTTCTAAAAGAAGTGGGACAAATTGCCCCGGCTGTCATTCTGCTGCTTGCTTTGCACTGCATCTTGTCAGCCTGACATTTGCAATGGGGTGGGGTGGGGGGAGAGATTGGGATCATGTGGGTGCTGACGGAGGGGTTGGGGGTCAAAGCAGAGCTGGCTCCGACTGTGAGGAAGGCCAGTCAAGCACAAGCACAGCCAAAGGACTGCAGAGATGAGAAAGGCACAAAGGCAGCGTCCGCTTCCAAAACAGCCCGAGAACTTTTAATTGGACGTTGACTGATAACAGGGGGCTGGCCAGGGAAAAGGGAAAGTTAATTGCCTCATTTTCACACCAAGACAGCAGATTATGCCTGCTCTGATGTGTAACCGCTTTGTTCCCAGTGAAGTTGCTCTTGGAGAAAGAAATGAACCAGGCGTTTTTCTTTGCTAATTAAACTAAGTGGGGTGGATGACATAAATATTGATTCTGATCTCAAGAGGGGTGATGGAAGTCATACCTGGGCAGATCACCTGTTGTCACTGCCTGCAAAAGCCGAGCAAGCAGGTGTCATGAAGTCGGTTGGCCAGACCAAGGCGCCTCCAACTCGGTTCTAGTGGTTTCTCTGGGTAGACTTCAGCTCAAATATCAAGTTATTACATACCGCTTCTCCCCAAATAGGCTTTCCTGCCAGAAGATTTTTATGTTACATGCAAAGTTTTCCACATAAAATATTGGAAACCAAAGTTATTACTCTGGGATTATTTTTTTCTTGATTCACAAGGCAGAGGAAAAACGGATGTAAGAAGATAACAACTTTTTTTCTCGTGGATTGGCCCTTAGTTCTGGAACAAACGAGACTAACCAGTATTTTATTAGAATACTTAAAGCACAAGTAATATGGGGGCGGTTTTGATTAATATGAGTGGTGCCAAGAGATTTTTCTACCAAAGAACCAGCATGTTTAACAGTCAGATGGCAGACAAGTTTAGTATATCCTTCTGGACATTGTTCTTGTTACTATTTTATCAAAGTAATAACCAGAGATGATTCTGATAATTGCAAAAAATCTACAGATTGCTAGTTAGAAAATTAGCCCAGCTCCTCTTACAGCCACTAAGCTGTTTGGGTCCCATTTCCTAGTAAGAAAATGTTAAAAATTGAGTGACTTCCAGCCGTTTTATTTGTGCAAAATGTATCTTTTCTGCCACTTTCTTCTAAATCTTTCTGCATTTTTTGTCTCACTCAGTTTGATGAAAAAGAGAGTTTACATTTGAAATATATTTTAAAGGAGAAGTAGTTTAAAAAAAGGAAAACAGTAAAAGCTTCGGAAGAAATGCCCAAATACCCTGAGATTAGATAGAAAAGTAGAAGTCTCACTTTTTTTTCTTTGCAATAAAAGAAAACCTTTGAGAAATTACAAACTAGACTTCCATCCAGCTTTAATTTCCATGGGGGACAGCAGGCAACTGGAGCCATATAATTTGATGGAAAAAAGAACAAGTAAGAATTCCACAGTGAGTGAATGCTACATAAAAAAGGATCTGAATCTTTTCTGTAAGGCTGCATTTACTAATTTTGTGGAGCACTTGCTCCCGATATATCATGTCTCCATAATCAGTTTGAATGCAAAGTGCAAAAGTCAATAGAATTTCTTTGGCCGGCACCATTGCTTGAAGATCTCAAATACACACCAAACCATTATATAGTGTCCCAGTTGAGGAAGTCTGTCTTCTCTGCTTTCACCACATTGCCAAGAAATGCTATTAAAAGTTGGTGTGATGGACCCCCCTTCTGCATTCTTGATTATCGATTAAACTTCCAATCTCCGGTTGACCGACACCACTGATTTAATGCTGATGGCACTGGAGGAACGGATGAAACTGGGCCTCCTGTAGCTAATTTAATTTATGCAAGATATTTTGTACTTAATAATTTCAGCTGTATGTTTGAAATGGTGCCCCTGGAAACTACATGATTTGTAAATCAAGGCCGGCCTTTTCCAACCCAATTGCAGTTCAGAGTCCCCTTCAGTAAAAATACCATCATTTTAAAAAGGGTATTATTGGGGCTAAGCAGGGTCAAATTTTAAACTGACAGGATGAGATTTAAGAGAAAAACTTTTGTTTTCTGAAACTAATTTGGTCTTTATTTCATTATTGTTTTTCTTTTTTCACCATCATCAGTACCCTCTTTTTAAAACTAAAACGTTCCTAGAACCCATCTTAAAAAAAGTTTCAGCCATGAAGGAATGTATTCAAAGGCGGTGAATGAGAAGTTTTAGAAACATTTGCTAGCAGCTTAGTTCTTATAAAAATGTGAAGGTATCTTGTTCTATCCCCTATATTAAACCAGGGAAAGGAAACCCTTGGCTAGCCTCGATCTCAATGGGTCAAAGATATTTGTCCACTGGGGGAACTCTTGATGCACTTTCATACTGTCTAGAGGACATTTTATACCAATATTCTCACTCAAATTGTGGTTTGCGGTAGAATTTATGTCCCCCCAGCCGTTTTCCCCATTGTTCTACTGTTACTATTTCTTTATAATTTTGCAACCATTTTATCATGCAATTTTTAAAAAATTTCTCCTAAGTCTGTATTGTATTTCAATAACCACGTATAAATATATCGCAGCTGCGTAAAAGCATTTCAAATTCTGGCATTTTTCTCAAGATCCTCCCTTCATCTCTGAAATTGCTTTTTATTGGTCCAGTTCTTTGCAGATACATTCACCACAGTAGATTCCTACTTTTCATTATACAGTATAGAACATTTTTTTTTCTGTGTTGCCACATGCTTAACAAAGAGACAGTATGGAATAAATTGTTTGGCATAGTTCTGGTGTTTCTAAGATTATAGCCACACTTAAGCAGTGCTGGTGCCAGTTCATACCAGCTTGCAAGAGCCAATTGTTAATTTTTTTAAAAAAAATTCTGCAAGTCACTTGAGAGGCAAGATGAACTGAGACATCCAGTGGGCAGGTGCAGGGCAGTGAGATAACATCTGCCAGCTCCTACAGAATTCTGGGATGTAATCCATCGGGTCTCAGTGATTTATACTGTATTTTTCAAGACCTTACAGGTGTTCTTTTACTTGCTTATTTTCTTGCTTATTTTAATTTTTATTTCTAGTCTATTTTTATGGTTATGTTTTTGGTAGCTTGGGCTATAGTTTCCTTTTGTGTGAAGACTGATGCAAGCAATGAGTTAAGCAGCTCTGCTTTCTCTCTACTGCCTGTTGCTTTCTTGCCATCTTGCCTCTTTAATATACCATTTCCTTGACTCAGCATCTGTTTTATAATGTGGTGACCAAACCTAGGTGCAACATTTCAGATGTGGTCTTACTAAGGTTTTATAAAGCAGTACATTAGTATTAACTTCACGTGATCTTGACCCTACCCCTCTGTTAACGCAGCCTACGATTGTGTTAGGATGTAAACCTTAAATTCAAGACAGGAACCGCAATTGTGTGGGCTGGTTTTTGCATGCATTGTAAATAGAACAATTCCAGTTACAAGGTTGTGGTTGTCATTTTGACCTTTTGCTGACTCCTCACCCCACCCATGTCTGCTTAAATATAACTTAAGGATCCAGGAACTGGTGGGGAGGGGGACTGATTTTGTTATTTTTTCTCTCTTACAAAAAGCTTTAAATGTGCTTGGCTGCACTTTTCTTTTCTTTCCCTGGTTCAGTGAGAAACAAATATGGTGGTGGCAGTTAGAAAACAGAACCAAAGGAAAAGCTATGTTCAAGCCTCGTGCCATAGCGCCGCTGCTGCCTCTTAAGTAGGGGAAATTTTCCTTTACAAAGTAGGGAATTTTGAAAACGGGTGAAATAAAGCATTCCCCCCACCCTCCTCATGATTCTACGTTGCCTGCAGCTCCATTGGAGGGTTTTCTCACATGGAGGGAATACCAGAATTATTCTTGCATGCCCCAAAACGTTGGTCTTCGACATAGTTTTATTAAAGCCCAGGCATCACGCTGGCGTGCTGTGGAGGACCAAGTGCGGCTGTGTTGGCTGGGAAAATTGACGCTTTGCCCTTTGGGTGTCAAGAGACGGGTGGAGAAGATTTCCAAGAAATGAAGGGAAAGAAAAACGACATTCGTGGTTTAGGGGTTTTTGTTTTTTGTTTCTGGCAAGTCTGCTGCTCCTGGAACTGGTGTAATGAAATCTATCTTTATTAGAGAGTGAGCACCACTGGGCAAAGCACACTTAACATTTCATGCTAGATCGACTTTTTAGAGTCCCCTGTTTTGAAGTGTAATGGACACAAACCAGATCCCTGTTAGATCAATACAGTGCTATGCATTGGCCAGGGTCACACAAAATGTGAAAGTAAACCCGAGTAAGAAAAATACAATTCCTCTGTTTGCATAACAGGCTGTGGTTCAGACCGATAAATCATTTTGTGGCTTCACTTGATGGCCTGATTCATTTCACACATTAAGCCAGAGATTGGGCTTCCCACACACAACATTGGATCACAACTTTCCATTTTATCCTAATCTGCAGCGTTCTGCTTCAGAGAACCCCAGATACTTTTACTCACAAATGCACCTGGAGCTGAGAGTTTTATTTTAGATCTGGCTAAATTAGGGTACCAATGATTTAAAAACAACCAGTTTGTAATTGTAGTCCTTGTAGTTCTGGAGAATCTTATTGAACCTATCTTTCCTACAAAATCACCCTTGCTCACAGAGCATGGAATGTTTTGCGTGCATGAGATACAGATCTGAGTCTGGTATCTTAATAATAAAATGCAGCTGCCATGGTAATATAAAGAAAATATTAAGTTAAAATGGGCCAATGCATTAAAGAGCACCATGGATTTGTTATCTTATTTTCCTTCCATCATGAGTAGCTGGAGGCCAAGATTTCCTTCGTCCAGGGGTCCCCAACCATGACCCATGGCTCACTATCGGGCTATGGCCAGAGGTGGGCTGTACATTTTTTAACAACCAGCTCTCTGGCTGCGTAGGTGTGGCCGGTTGGTCATGTGACTGGGTGGGTGACATCACTCATCACACCCAGCCCCACCTCCTGGCCGCTCGCCTCAAAGGCAGAAGTTGGATTCAGCTGGTTGGGGCTAATCCCGCCACTGGCTGGCCCAGTTTTTGGCCTGTGTTTTGGCTGTTTTCAGGCTGGTTTTGGGGCTGATTTCAGGGCATTTGGGGGCTGTTTTCAGGTTGTTTCCAGGCTGTTTTCAGGCTGCTTTTCTGGCCAAAAAATAATTGGGGGCAGGACCATCCAGTTGCTGGTTCGCCAAACTGCATAGAATCTTAGCTACCAGTTCACCTGAACCAGTTTGAACCGGCAGCATCCCACCTCTGGCCAGGGTGTATTTGTACCTGGGTTGTGGGTTGGCGTGCACATGTGTGTACAGCTCGACTCATGCAAGGGGCGAACTGGCACATGTGTGCATGTGTATACCATGACTCATGTGAGCAGTGGGGTGTGTGCACGCACATACAACTCAAATCCAAATGTGTTTGTGAACCATTGCTACTGGCTTATCATGTTGTATCATGTTCAGGAAAGCTGTGAATTATAAGTAGTCCTGGACTTATGAACACAATTGGGCCCAAAATTTCTATTACTAAGTGAGACAGTTGTTCAGTGAATTATTTGCCTCATTTTACAACCTTTCTTGCCACAGTTTTTAAATGACCCGCTACCTTTGTAAAGGTAATAACATGGCTATTAAGTAAATCTGGTTTCCGCATTGACTTTGTCAGAAGTTTGCAAAAGGTGATCACTTGACCCTGGCAAACTACAACCACCATAAATATATACTGCTTGTTAAGCACCCAAATTTTAGTGGAGTTGGGATATTTAGTTTATTCAAAGAAAGTTAAAATACAAAACACCAAATTAATATTTTTAAAGAACAATAAAAAACAAAACAAGAAATACATTAAAAAGAAAAAGTGTCTTTAAAAAAAGAAAAAAGTTCACATACACACACACACACACACACACACACACAATATCCTCCTTAGTTGAATGCTGATTAAATAATACAACAGTGTTAATTTCCTATTCCTTGCAAAACAGGCAAAAATAATTTCAAACTAGATTTGTTATTGTTAGCCTGTCATCTATATTAATAAAATATGTAACAAGAAAAATAATAATAAACCTATAAAGTAGAAAAGTAATATGAATCATTAATAATAATATTACAAAAACAAAATTGAAATTCCAAAACCCTTTGTTAATTTTTTATGGTAATCAACTCATAGAAAAATTACCACGGCTTCAATCATCCCCAATACGAAGCCTAATTGATCCCATATCAAAGATCCACATTTGTTTGTTAATGTAATGCCTTCTCTTATCAATTGCTGATTGATTGAATACGATAAGTTCAATCTCCAAAACCAACCTATCTTCCCCAAAAAACCCAGATAAGATGGTTTTTCCGTTAAATGTAATGAGTCCATTTCCTGCTCTCCTTCAAGCCTCTTAAAACAGCTCTCAACTCAGGTTGTCACAACAGCACCATGTGAAATATCGGGCCTTTCCCCATCCTTTGCTAAACTAGGTGTGGGCGTAGCCAGTGCATGATGCATCCGGCCCATGCCTTAAAAGTTCTGGGCTGTTATTTTATTATAAAAGCACAGGGTTGAGCTTCTGGAAGAGGTGTGAATTTATGGTATTTCTAAGTCCATATTTTCCACCATCTGTATTGTTTCCAAGCTCATATTTACAGCTGTGAAAACAAGTTCCTTTTGTGGGTTTAAAGTCCGTTTCTTCAGAATGTTTTCCATAACCCTTATGACTTCATCAAACCTTTTAGAAAAAAAAATCAGCTAAAGATTGCATGTGGTTAAACCAGTCTTCTCCAACCTTTCAGGGTCAGCAGACCGGCAGAAGTGGTAGCAGCAGCAGCGGGGTGTGTGTGTTCTGTGCATGTACATTTGCCACCTTCACACCTGCGGGTTTGCATTTATGCACTACTTCTGCGGCCTAGTTCTGAATGGGCAGCAGACCAGGAATTAGGGACTCCTGTGCCAGACAGTCTCTTCTACCCCCACTCAGTCTCCTTCTTCTCCCTGAAGTCTGATATGTGGTTGCTCAATGAAGTAGGTAAGCAAAGCAGGAAATAAGCAGAAAAGGGTAGAGGGATTATTTTCTGACTATTTTGATCCAAAGACTTTTTGCAGATTAATAAAATGCAGTTCCCCTGCAATTAATGGTCAATAAGTATATAATTCAAACATAAACACTTTCACTGTTCAAAGACAGGTGCTGTGTTTCCATACCAGCCAAATAAATCAAAGATAGCAGAGAAAACAGATAAAACCCAGCAGGGGGTTGAAAGAAAGCTAGTTAACATTTAAAGATTAAAAAAGAAAAGCAGAAGTTCAAAAAAGTGAAGTTAAAAGTCCCTGTTGTCCTAACAGAAACGTTTCGTTGGTAGGAAGAGATGTAAAAAGACCATTGATTTTTTCTGACTGCTCCCACAAGGAATTGAAATCTTCAAGATTTCCCCTCCCAGGTGCATCCACAGCCATCAAAAAGTCACACGAGTTTCACAAAACCACATATCTTAAAGTTGGCTGATCTGTTAAGCAGTCTGGCCTATATACTTATCTACTATTGGATATAAACATTCTACACCTTAATGGGGCATTTCCAAAAATGAGGCTGGTTGGGGAATTTGGGGGTTTTAAGTCCATATATCTTAAGGTTACCAAGGTTGAGAAATACTGCTCCCCAACTACTTACATATAATTAATTGTGCTATAAAACAAGTGCCCGTCTCAAGCATAATTTCATTTCATTTCTTGGGTTTTAAACAATTGAAAGAACATTAGCTGGGGAAAAGAGATATGTCCTAGAAGAAAGGAACGGGTAAAGAAAAAGTAAAAGTGGAAACAATTGTCTTAAAAATGAAAAACAGGGAGATGACCTCCCAGCGTCAGTGAATGGGTGGAGAAGTCAACTGGGGTGGTCTTTTTCCAGGAGTTCTAGCTTCCTGATTTCCTCCTTGTGGATTTTGAGCTACCAAAACCAAAGGATCAGTTACCAAAATTGTGTTATTGTTTTTCTGGCCCTAAATTCTCAGCCTCTCCTCCTTGATAATCTAAGTCAGGGTGTCAGTGTTCCAAGTAACAGCCTCCTGTCAGCTTGGAAGCCATTTTTCTCTGAGGCTTCTGGGCTGCCACAGGGTGTGGCGCAGGGAAAATAGCAGTCTGGTGGTGGTTCACATTGCATCATCGGGACGGAATAATGGAAACAGAGCAGCAAAGTATACCCCAAATGTCTGGAAACAGGAAGGAAGCAGATTGTGCAAAACCTGGAAAAAGTCAGTCTGTGGTGGTCGTGGGGCGGAGAGGGATAAATGTAGACAGGATGGAGGATTTAGACTCTAGATTTATAAATGGGATGGAAGGCTGAGTCCACCAGTGAGAAACAAACTGTCAAATTGCTGGCAGTTGGCAAGCAGCAGAATTAGCCTACAATACCGCATTCTGTTTGTTATACTTTCAGATTTTACTATGGAGTCTTTCAACTTTTGGTTGATGAGAAAACCAACTCTGTCTCATTGTCCATCTTCAGTGCCTCTATCTAGTGTCCATTTTCATTGTTCAAAAGTTGACCGTTCCTATGTCCAAAGTCCAAAGTCAGCCTGATTTAACCCAGGGATTCTTAGCACCCTCTGCCTTCAGGCTGGTCTCCCTATTGCAGTGGGTATTTGCCCTAGGAATGCCTCCCAGGAATGAGGGCTGTTTCTGAAGTGGTTGTGGCATATGGAAGGAATAGACCATAATCTGCCACACTGGTCCATGTGGGTTGGCAGATGTGATTGGTGTTAGTCCGGGGTATCTATCATGGCCTGTTCGCCTTGGGACACCCTTCTGGACATATACATGTTCATTGATTTAAGTCATGATTTCATTTACCCACACAAGACTCTTCACCTCGTCAAGACCCCGATCATAGGGTCAATCATTCAATTGAACAAACAGTACAAGTTGCAAATCATCCAAGCTTACGTGCCAACAATAAGCTATAGTGATGATGAGGTTGAAGAGTTTTTGACAATGTGGACCGCCTTCAAAACAAAGAAAAATGCTGATAGAAAATACTAATGGGTAACTTTAATGGCAGCATAGGAAGAACAGTACTTGGAGAAAAAGCCACTGGCCCATATGTAAGGGGTGAGTGAGATAATAGAGGCAACAGACTAGTAGATTTTTCAGAACTCATTTTACTAGAAAAAGGTTAACAGAAAATGGAAGAGTCCATCTGGGTTCACAAGCAAAATTGATTACATCATGTCAAGCGATGAAACCATATTCTTCAATTGTACTGTCATCAATCGATTTAACCAATGGAACCGCTTGCCTTCAGAAGTTGTGGGAGCTTCATCACTGGAAGCTTTCAAGAAGAGACTGAACTGCCATCTGTCAAAAATGGTGTAGGGTCTGTTTGAGTGGGGAGTTGGACTAGATGACCTACAAGGCCCCTTTCAACTCTGTTAATCTATATCTAATGTTGGAAGTGACCATAGAATGTTATGAGCTAAAGGGAAGATGGATTATTGAAAATGATAAAGATGTCGCAAAAAGCAAAAATAAAGAGTGATAAGCTGTTAGAGAAGAACAGTGATTTTGAGATTAATCTATCAAATAAGTTTTGCTCTATTGCAAGATTTGGAAGAGATGAACATTGCGGACCAAAATGAACAAATAGTCAAAAACATCCTTGAATCTGTCACATCTCTAGCACCATCAGAAGGCAAGATAGAAAGCCCTGCACATGGATTAGAGAAGAAACGAAAGTATACGATATTACCAAGAGAGTCAAAGAATGGAAATGGAAATGGAGGGGCCCCTCAACCCTGCGCCTACGCATCCCCAAAACCTCACCGACCCTGAGCATTGGGTTTGGCTCTTCGTATCAGTGAGTGGGACCTTCCAATTCCGCCTCCCCCTCCTCCTGCGACTGACTTTTGAGTCAAAGTTCTTTTCCCTTCAATCCATCGGAGTGTAGAGTCTGCTTTCCTAAATGATTATTTTGAGGGCAGGTCTGACACTAGATCTTTGTCTTTTTTCTTTCTTTTCCCCCATTCTTTCTTTCTTTCTTTCTTTCTTTCTTTCTTTCTTTCTTTCTTTCTTTCTTTCTTTCTTTCTTTCTTTCTTCTTTCTTTCTTTTTTGTGTCAGCATTTATCTTCTTTTTAAACCACTTTTAATCAAATTACTTTTAAAGAAGAAAGTTTCATTTCCATTTTTAAACAAAGATCACACAAGTAGGGGAGATGTAGCATTGCCACGCCGTGCTGGGACCTGCACACAGTCAAACCCGCCTATTTCCATTCTTTTAAGTCAGCTTCTCAACCTTACCAGCTTTAAGACCTTTGGATTTTGGAACTCCCAGCATTGCTAGCCAGGAATATAAGTCAAATTTTTCGAAGCTGCTGTAACTTTGAATGGCTGCCGAATGGATGGTTGCGAGCCAAGGACTACCTGTGCCACCTCCTTTCTCTTCCTCAAGAGAACTGGGAGCGGGCGCTGAACCTCTTCCTGACCCCTCCTCTATCTCTAGAAAACGTCCAAGGTTGCTGTTGCTCTCAATGTGGCGCCCAGTGGTTTGGCAGGAGCCGAGGAACCCCGGGGCTCCTATTGGACCAGGGCGGGAGGGTCTTCAGAGTCTATCCACCTGGCTGACCCTGCCTGCTCCAGCCAGGGGTGGCAAGAGGCTGCGATAGGATTCCAGATTTCAATGCTGATCGCCACTCCCCATTTAAATTTGATCTCTTTGCTTTGCCTTCATTTCAGGCAGTTTTATCTTCATCCAAGTTTCCTGAAACGTTATTGGTAATTAAGATTTTCCAAGAATTGACTCTTGTTTGGTTAAAAAAACAGCTTTTCAGAGCATACCTTGGCATCTTTCCAAGTATTTCTTTTGAACTATAATGCAAAGGAGTTCAATCCAGCTCGAGACAGATGGTTGTGCCAAGTCCAAGAAGACTGGCGATAGCTTTAGAAAATCCTAAATCAAGGTTGGGAAATCAACAACCCATGGTCCACACCCAGTTTGCCAGTCCTGGTCCTCCCCCAGTATATTGTTTATTAAAACTGTTAAAGAAGAAGGTAAAACCTAACAAACTAATAATCAGTAAGAAAAAAAGAAGGGAATCAAAGAAAGAACAAGAAATGAAGAAAGGGGAAAAGGTTAAAGAATAATAGAAAAAGAAAGAAGAAATGTAGAGAAGTAGTTTCCGATATTCTTCACAGCAATTATAAATCCAGATATATATTGACATCTTTCTCTAAAGTTACATTGAATGATTCCTCTTTCTATATTCTATCCAGTCTAATCATAAAAACCATTTCACAAGTTCATTTTTTTCCATTTTTACACACACACAAAAATCCATTAGAGGTTTCCAGTCAGCCATAAATGCTGTTCATTGATCAAATAAATCATATTGATCATTACAGATGCTATCTTTTCTCTAATCAAAGAAGTTAATTTGTCCAGTTATGTTGGGGCTCCTCTGAATCCCAGCCCCACCCAACAAGATATGACGGTGCATCCCAATTTGGGGCAGCAAGGTTTTTCACAAGGATTTAGGAGGAGGAAATGGGCATCCCCCGCCTTCTCCCGAGTTTTGAAAACTTCTAGGTGTTGCCCATTCCCTGGGGACTTCATTGTATGGCTCTGCTTATTTTCTGATCCAGACAAGGTGGGTCTGTTAGGCTACCTAATGAAGAATGGCAGGCAAGAACGCTAATAGGATTATTCTCCCGCCATTGTTGTATTAATTTCTCTCTTCTCTTATATTCAGTATTACAATTGGATGGAGACTTTTAAAGCTGGGAGCCACATCCAACACCACTCAGGAACTCATGCCACCCTGGGGCATCGGGCTTCGCATCTCTGGGTAGAGTCAGCCCTTCTTCCTCAGGGGACAGAAACCCATGCGTTTCCGATGAAGTTGCAGACTGAAACATTGCTGGGAAGTTTTAAAAGCCACCACTCCTGTGGGTGACCCCCAGCACCGTAAGAAGTCTGGGCCACTTTGTTCCTCCCTGGATGGCTGGTTCCTTGAGGATTTCAAGGAACTCTGACCTGAACAATTCAGCCATAGCAAACAGAGCACAACCAATTTTGAAGGTAGCAATATGTCTTGCACACAGCAGTTTAGAGTCAGTGTCATACAAGAGGTTCTTGTACATAGCATTTAGCAAGAGCCAAGAACGTCTTTTTTAAAACAAAACTGAAAAAAACAAAGACTGCTTGCTTACCCGCTCATTCCACTTTTCATAATGTTGGCCCTTTAGCTGGAAAACTAGTGATACATGTGGAAAATAGTTGAACCGTCCAGGGACCAGCAGCACATGATGTATGAATTCACTTTTACTTTGGGGCAGAAAGAAGAGAAGAAAAAATTGACCAAAATCCAGAAAGCGAAAGGCTCTAATTGATCTGAAAGGGCAAGTGAAAGTTAAAAATATTGGAAAACAAATTGTCCTGCTGGATGAAGGAATAAATTTGTTTACATGCTATTCCATAATAAGATTGAGCTTTCAGGTATTGATTAAAGGAACAGCCTTGTAGTTTCCAGGTGTTGAACTGGGAGCTCATCATTCCCAGCTAACACAGTTTTCTGTCACTTCTCCATGTTACACATAATGATCTGCAACCAACTCCAGCATTTTTAACACCAGCACATTCTGTAAGTCTGAATTCAACTTTTTTATAGCAAACCTGCAATCAAAGTTGGGTGGTTGATAAATCAACGTGAAGTGACTTAATTCATTACTGTAGAGGCCTTGAAAGGCTGTAGGGAAGAGCTGCTACCAGTCAGATAAGAGGGACTTGAGGCCAAGAAAAATCATATTTTGAGAAACCATATTTCCCTCCCATTTTGTCTTTGGCTAAACTGGGAAGGGCTTGCCTGGATGGTTGTTTTTGCCCTGGGCTCGAGCGCCACTTATCTGACCAGTTTGCTCACAAAGTTACTCCTGTCTGTAATCTAGGAGATTGGAATGGTTCTGCAAATGTGACATCTAGCGAGCAGTTGAAAAACACCCCGTTGCTTCCACCAACTCAGCCAATCATCACGAGACTCTACTGTAACAAGCACAATGTTGTGCATGTGAAAAAGAGCAAAAATTTCAGGATTAGGAGTCAAGGGTCTCCTCTACCAGTTGGAGTCCCCTCCTCATATTCCGTCATATTTTAGGATGTTAACTTGCCCTCATCTCTTAACAGCAGAGAATAAGGTGGTTTTCTTCCTTTCCGGACGTTTCTAAATCAGACATACATAGGATTGTCCTGGAATATCTCCAAGCAGTCTTCTCCCTGATGACAAATTATGGGGGTTGAAGTCTGGCATATGTACAGACTATTCGCTTCAGAAAGGTTACCGAAGAGATCTCGGGCCAAAAGAAAATGTGTTTTGCATGGATGCATAACAGTCAGTTCATTGGATCTTTGAAATCAAAGTTCAGCTGAGCTCTTAGTCACTGTTTGGAATAGGGAGGTAACTGAGGCTCTGGATAGGATTGCGCCCATGCGACCTCTCCTCCCCTGTAGACCTCTCTGTCCTCCATGGGATGCAGAGGAATCGAGAGGAATGACAGGGACGAGTCTAGAGCACCTCTGGAGGAAGACAAGGGAAGACCTCAATCGAATACAGGTAAGAGGTGCTATTAAGGCCTCATTTGCGGTAATTCATGTGGCGAATTGTAAATGATTCTCCCGCTGTTTGCATCTGCAGATAACCGACCAGCGACCCTCTTTAAGGTGAACTGTCTCTTCCTGGAGAAGGAGGAGACTGAGATCCATCTGAAGAGGCATGCTGAGGAATTTGCGGGTTTTCTGAAAGACAAAATCACTTAACTTCATTCCCAGTTAGATGCCGGCGTGGTTGCTGGTCCGGTGGAGGCCCCTGAGGCAGGTTCTTGCCCTGTTATCTGGGACCCTGTTGCTCCCGAGGAAGTGGACAGGATCCTAGGGAGTATGCACACAAGCACCTGTTCTTTTAGACCATGTCCCTCCTGGCTTATGAAAGCTTCCCAGGAGGTGACAGGTGGGTGGACTCTGGTGGTGGTTAATGCTTCCCTTCAGGAGGGGGCAGTGCCCCAGCACTTCAAGGAGGCTGTGGTCCTCTTCTTAAGAAGCCATTGCTGGACTCCACCCTGTTGGATAATTCAGAAGTTATGGGAGCACCATCACTTGAGACTTTCAAGAAGAGATTGGACGGCCATTTCTCAGAAATGGTGTAGGGTCTCCCGCTCGGGTGGGGACTTGGACTGGTCCTCATTTTCTTTTGGAAGGCCCCAAAGACGTGGAACCCAGAGCAGGATGGAACCCATTAAATGGCTGGTATGAATGTGTGCTGTCATCAGGATTGGGGTTGAGTTATTATTTTATTTTGTTTTATTTTGTTTATATTTCTTTTATATTGTGCTTTTATGTCCTGTAAGCCATCTTGAATTGCCATATTGGCGGCAATATAAAATTTCTAAATAAATGAAATAAATCAAAATTAAATGATCATCTTTAAGTGGACTTTTTTCAAGGACTCACCTTTACACAATGCAGTATTATAGAGATCCTTTATTTCATTATATCTAACAACCATCCATCTCCCTCACAAAAGCTCTCTCCCATGGTTCCTACCCTGGAGTTGGGGAAGCGATATCCTCTCAGCCAAGATGCTCCAGTTCGCAACTTTAACTTTAACATGCTGACTGGGTTGAAGTCCACAAGTCATAAGGTGGCCAAGTCTGGAGAACTTAAGTCCATGATCGTGTTGAGTAAGATTCTGCTCTGAAAGAAACTTCTTTACTATTAAAGTTTACTTTGAAAGCAAACAAAGTTATAACCAGAAGTCAACATGAGTTCATCAAAAACAGATCATGCCAAACAAATCTTACTCCATTCTTTGACAAAGTGACTAAATTAGCGGATCAATATCCACTAATTAGTATACTTAGATTTCAGTAAAGTATTTGATAAGTAGACCACAACCTACAGGGGACATGCATAAGTGCACCAACATGCCTACTGTCCCTGTCCTATTATTTCTTTTTTATTTTTATTTCATTTTTCTTATATGTATCCATTCCATGTATCCATAACTATGCTTATACTTATGCCTGTTATCTTATAATTGCTTGACAAAATAAATAAAATAAATAAATAAATACTTCTTGGCAAGCTAGAAAAATGTGGGGTAGACAGCATCACCACCAGATGAGTGTGTAACTGGCTGACAAATTGTACTTGGCATGTAGCCCTCAACAGAGCTACATCTACCTTGAGGGAAGTAAGCAGTAGGGTACCCCAAGGTTCCCTTCTGGGACCAATAGTCTTCCATATCTTCATAAATGACTCAGATGAGGGAATAGAAGGGGAACGCACCAAATTTGCAGGCATCACTGAGCTGGCAGGAATAGCCAACAGCCCAGAAGACAAGTTCAAGATCCGAAAAGGTCGTGACAGACTTAAACATTTCTAATAAAATGAAATTCAGCATAGATAAAAGTGAGGTTTTACACTTAGGAAAGAAAAACTAGCTCTACAGGTACAGGCTATGTGAATGTTGGCTTAATGCCAGTAATTGAGAGAGGGATCTTGGAATCCTGGTGGACAATCACTTAAATATGAGCCAATAGTGTGTGGCAGCATCCCCAAAAGCCAATGCAATCCGAGGCTGCATTAATAGAGGGATAGACTCACTGGTGGGCTGCAACCGGTTTAACAACTGGTTCTGTGAGCAGGTGCAGTGTTTGAAAACCACCAATTTTAACCTCTACAGCTTATCTTCTGGGGTAGCACCAGTAACTAAAACAGCTGAGGCGTGGAAATCCACTGTGATGCACGAATCAACTGAGCTGAAAAACATGGAAATACAGGGCAGGATGTGGTGGGGAGAGGATAGGAGGAGCCAGCTGGTTGCCAGAACTACCAGTTTTACTAGAACCGATCTGAACCGGCAGCAGCCCGTGACTGGATAGACTCAAGATCACATGGAGTGTTAATACTGCTTTGCAAAGTCTTAAGAAGACCACCACCTAGAGTACTGCATCTAGTTCTGGTCATCACAATATAAAAAAGAGGTTGACACTCTGGAAGTGTCAAAGATGTCAGCCTTGACACTTTAGGTTTATCACATATATTCAATGAAGGAATTAAAAGGCAAAAGGCAAGAAACTTTGTTGGCTTTGAGCTTCACTGCTCACCAATAAAAATACCCGGACATTTTTTCCCTTGAAAAATGGTTTGATAAGATTGGGTTGATTCCCTTGCTTGAGAAGGTCTTGGATAAAATTCATATGCTTCAAAACAAAGAGAGAAAACATTATTTTATCAGTATTGGCAAAATCTTAACTGTTCTCTAAATAATAAAATCAGTATCCATCAGCATGTTGTAAAAACTCAGCAGCCTGATATAATATTGTTAATGCAGAAGCTATTGTGTGCAATGTAAAGACACTTTATTTTTTTAAAAGTCTTTGTTGTCTCTTGAATTATGAAATCATCCCTAAAAAATGCTCCTATCCTTGGAAACAAACGTTTTTGAAAGCTGAAGACCAATCTGAAATGCAATACAAAAACAAACGTGTATGAATCAATTAGTGATGAAAAATATTTCAGATGTCCATGGTTTTCAAACTCCTTGATCCAAGAAGAAAAAAATATGTCCATTGCCTACCCCCCCTCGAGCCCCCACCTTATCTTCAGAAAAACAGAACAAGCCTTGGAAATGATCAAGAAGTTGAAACTGTGAGAAGGGTGTAGATTTTTGGAAGAAAATGATCTATGCCTGCTTTAAAATATATTGTTTATGCCTAGGTTTAAGAGGTCATGTGTGACTCTTGAATTTTATGGATGTTTTGCCCATTTTAATGATGTGTTGGAGTTTTAACGTTTACAAGGAATGTGTTATTAACATTTTATTTAGACAGCAAGCCCTGAGCTGATCTTGGAAGGCCTTGGATGAGATGTCTGCAAGGTTTGCAAGGTTGACCAATAGAGTCAGGATGCTTCCATGATGATGCGAGCCATACCCTGCAGCCATTTTCCCATGCAGTCCATGTGCTAGTTAAAGTTTTTTTGTTTTAAATCCGAAAGAAGAGCAACCCTTTTTGTACTCTTGTTTCTCCAAAGGGCTGAAAAATTGTGGACTGGCCTCTTGCAGTGACGTCATCAGTCAGTCTTGCAACCCTCTGCGGAACGGAGAGGCTGAGTAGCTTCCTCCGAACCTTCAGACCTTCCTGAGAAACAAGCTGGGGAGTCTTTGCCAAATCCTTGGGTGACGGGGGAAGAATCGTTCCCACTGCGGCGTCTTTTCATCCTCTTTTATCGTCTCTGGGATTGGCTTATGTCCTACTAGCCTGCGATCAGGAGAAGAGCATAAAGGATCGCATTCTCTCCCTGAGCTCATCTCATCATCTCAGCCACCAACGTTTCCTCCCTGAAGTGGAGCCGTCAATAAAGCGCCTGGGTTGGTTTTCCAGCGTGCACTTCCCATTTCGGTTGCCCGGCTCCCAACTGGGCCCGGTGGCTGCCAAGAGAGGCGCGGGTCTCCTTCCTTCTACCTCAGGGTAGTCTGGGCCAGTGAGTCCCCAACGCTTGGCCTTGAGAGAGGAGCATCTGTTCCAGGTTGAAACCCTTTCAGGATTGCAAGAGGGCCAGGCCTGCTGGCTGCAGTTTCACTTCCTTGCGACCAGAATCCCCACCGAAAGACTTTCCCCAAACTCTGTTCCCCGGAACCTTCCCTGGACTCCCCCTTCCCCCTTTTGCACTTTGAAAGCATGTGTGCATTTGCCATTTCCTTTCTAACCGTTTAAAGGAGTTCAAAGTGACAGGTCAATTAATCAAGGGGAACCATTTTCTGGCCAAGTGGCCCCTCCCCCGATGAAAACAAAGAGCAGCAAGTGCCCCCAGGGCCTTTCATTTCAGGTCCTCACAGAACTTAATGTCTGTTAACCCCCAAAGGACCCCCAAACCAAATTTGTGTTCCCCGGGCTTGTAGCCAGTTCTTTCCTGCCCCAGACAAAGTCACACCATACCTGTCCATCTGCCTGACCTGCTGCTTTACAATATTTGGAATAAAAATGGAATTTGGCATAACTTTCTCTGACATTGTTTGGAAAGGGACCATTAGCAGGCGTCAAGGGAGCAATGCAAATCACGGGGAGGTGTGCTCTCTCGATGAATGCTTTGCAAAGTGGGCTTGTCAGCATTGCCACCAGGCTGTAGGTGGACCTGTCCTGCCTCCCTGGAAGGAAATGCAGTGGAAAATGTAGCTTGAGCAAGGATACACAGATGGTAGCATCTACGTGATCCGGAGGGCTTTGGATGGGCAGCTTGTATTTCTGCACTACAACTGGGATGAATTAAGCTGGAGCTGTCATGGGGAAGATGTTGGCCGTTCCTCTCCAGCAGCTGCAACTCAGGCCCAGTTTGGCCGCTGAGTGAGAAGCAAGACGAGGCTTTTGGGGGGCGGGCAATTATATTTCACCTCTGCCCAAACAAGACTCCCCATTGCATGCATGGCAGCAGCAGCTGTGGCTGATGGGGGTGGTGGAAGAGGCCTGTCTCCTGTCTCTTCCTTCCTCTCTGGGACCAGCAGCAGAGCTACAGCTCTACGTTCTTAATCAGATGGTTTCCTTGGGAAGCGGAGAAAGCCAATTAAGAGACTCATCACTGTGCCCACAACAATCCTGCCTGGGAGGTTGGACTAGCCAACCAAAGTGATAGGCATGGCTCCAGGGTGATTTTAGGGAAGCAAGCCCATCATCTAGCAGTTTGGAGCCAAAAGGCAATGTTCACCCCCATCACAGGTCGTTAGACAATTATCCTCAGTATTATTTTTAATAATAATAAATTTCACGAATGATGAGATCTTTATATCAGGCAAAATTCTCCCAAACGTTCTAGATCAGGGGTCTCCAACCGTGGCAACTTTAAGACTTGGGGACTTCAACTGCCAGAATTCCTCAGCCAGCAAAGCTCTGGGAGTTGAAGTCCACAAGTCTTAAAGTTGCCACGGTTGGAGACCCCTGTTCTAGATAATAGAAGGGGGATGCATCAAAAGTGCAGATGATGCCAAACTGGGGAAACTGCTAACACTTTTGAAGTTAAAACTCAAGATTCGGTAGGATTTTGACAGACTAGAGAAATGGGCCCTATCCCAAAAGATGTAGTTCAGTGGTGAGGAAAATAAAGTTCTCCATTTAGACAGGAAAACCCAGTGAACAGGCACAAAATACACGATACCTGGCTCAACAGTAGTACCTGTGAGAGGGACCTAGGTGTCCTAGTGAGCAAAAGGTTTTCTGACAACTGCCTTGTCTGCAGCCTAGATACGCATGTTCTGTTGCTGCACATAAGTTTCCTGGAAGTAAAAGGATTCCTCCCTCTACGCGGGCAGACTTCTTTTCTGAGCATCGCAAGGCAAGGCTTCTAATTGTCCGGTGCTCATTTTCTAAATGTATCCCATGCTCCTCACTCCCGTGTCTCTCTATGTATTCTATAACAGATATTTTCTTTTTCACTAGGTTATCGCTCAGATTGTACAATGGAAATTCTAAATCTTGTTAACCAAATAAGTCTGTTAGGTTTCCATTAAATTATATCCCTCCACATATTTATAGTTTAAGCTTGGTGGCCCTCTAAACAAGGCACAAATATAAACAATACCATACCACATGTTGAATGCTGTGCCAAGAATACCAACTGCTGTTTAACCTAACCCAGCACATTTTGCAACCCTGGTGACCGAATTTCAATTTCATGGTCAAATCCAACGCTGTCCTGCGAGACATAATGATAGCCTCTTTCTGAGAAGAGCCCTTGCACTTCATAACATCGGAGGGTCAGCTAATGTGTTTTGCATTTCCTAATTTGATTGATACCCGAGAGATCCTCCTGGGAAAGTCCTATGAAACTGAAATCAGGACCATGGAAAGCTCCCACAGGAACCTAAGCAGCTAGGTCACAGGGTCTCCATTGCCTACATGGGGGATTTCAACCATTGGCCGGTGTGCTGAAATTTCACCTGAAATCTAAGGAGAGTGGTAGGACCACTTCCTCTGGTTTATTAGATGCAGAGACCACTTGGCTCCAAAGTAACTATTGCCAGCTTACAATTTAAAAAATAAAAACAATAAAACAGCCTAAAATGTCTAGCAGCAATGTTCCATATAACAAACCACTGATAGACTCTATCGCTACCGTACTTGAAGACCTGGGAGAACAATAACCGTTTCCCAAAGTTCTAGGACATTGTAGGGTGGGAGCCGCCTGGAATTCCAGGGGAAATATGACCCCAGAGGGCAGGAACCATGGCAGAGAAGGTGCATTTCCTAGGTCCCCAGTGTTTAATTAAAGGGCATCAACTCTGAAGGGCGTCAACTCTACTTAATCTGATTGATGGGCAGAAAAAACAAGGGGTTCCTCAGATAAGTCAGCCCTCTGCCGTGAAGGGCTTTATAGATGACACCAGAACCTTGAATTGCCCCCAGGAGCCCACCATTAACCAGCACAGCTGAAGAGGCAGTGAGGTCACCTCATGTATTGTAATATACTTAATGCTGCTGGCGCTTCTGAACCAGCTGTAGTTCCCGGAGTCTTCAAAGGGGTGGCCTCCCTCCTCCCAATGCAGGAAGGGGTGCAGCCAGCACATTAGGCGAAGTTGTTCAAAAGCCCTGTTGTCCACACCTACCACCTGCCCTTTGAACACAATCTGCAGCTTCAAGATGACCCCCCAAATTGTGCTTCTGCCTTGATTGGTGGATGTGACCTCATCCAAGATTAAAGAATATAAATTACCGGATCCAGGAGACCCCAGAATTCACACCCACCCAGTCTTGGCAGGAGCTTGTTGCTCCCCATCCAGGTGCATCTTTGTTGGCAAGGAGAGCTTTGGTCCTGAGAGAAAGAGAAAGAAGGTGGCCGGTGGTGGTGAAAGGAAAATCACCTGGAGGGAGCACAGGAGAAAGAGAAGTTGCTGAAAGACGTAAACAAGAGAGACACTGGGAACAGTCAGGTAATTTGGGCGAGCTAGTTTACAAGCATGGAGAAATGCTCAAGTTCCGTTCAGAGGAAATAATGTTATGAGCGAAGTTGGATTCCATGGGACTGGAGGTGAGGAAGGATATTAAACTGAAGCCAAAAGATCTTCCGGGAACAGAGAATCAGCCTGTTCAGCTGGGAAGGGCGAGAGATTCCAGGTGAAGATTTTGATCCCTTGGGTTCTGTGGTAGAAGCTGATATAAATGGATCTGGGCTGGGGGGGTGGGATGAGACAAGGAATGAACACACGATCCAGTAAACTTTAGTGACTCAAGAGGAGTTAAGTGAAAATGTTCTTGAAACTGACTGAAAGTTTCAGGCTAGAGGAATCTGGGACTAGTCAGGTCTAGCTAACTGAAGAAAAGTTATATCTGCCTCCTGAGGTAAAGATGTAGGAAGGATTTGTGGCCAGATTCAAGTATGCTGGTGTGCTGCATGGGTCCTGAAATTTTGACTGTCTATTGTCTCAGAAAGTTTGCCTATAATTTTGTATTAGAAGTTTTATTTTCTCTTCTGTAACTCCTGATTTGCCCATATCTCAAATTAAGTAAAATGTACCTCAGATGCCACACATGAGAGCTTCCCATAACATTCAGTGACAAAACTATGATTTATTTATGATGAGAGATGGGAAATATTAGTGAAAGATGCAAAGTTGATGAGAGGATCTCCTTGCAGAATGGACCATTTTTTGGTAATGTCAACAGTGGATCCTGGGGGGAAAATGGACATGGAAGGAAAGTAGAATGAGAAACAAGTTTTTTTTATGAAACAATGTGGAAAGTAGTTTTATCTCTCCACACAATTAATGACTACTGGAAATAAAGAGGATGAAGACGATACCTGAAACAGAACGATAAGAATTATGTTGTCAAGTCCCAAAGAAGAGTGTGGAATTAATGCTAATACATAGTAAGAGGAAGGATATAAAAAGGATTCTTGAAGTGAAAATATTGTGGATGAGGAAAAAATGGGGATGACAGAAATAATAGGTGCATATAGATAAAAAGATAGTTGCAAAGAATGGTAGTAGGAAATAGCTTGATATATGACAAATTCAGCAAGTCTACTACATTCTCCAAAGTGGAAAAGTTTGACCATACCCAGAACAGAGAAATGGTTGGTAAGGACAATGACACTTTCAGAGATGGATAAATTAACCTCTTTGATTAGAGATTTGATTAGCCATCCACATTTTGATATTGGCTCTATTGAACAAAGTAGGATTTACTTCTGAGTAAATTTAGTTGGAAGTGTGCTATCTTATTTTGCTGGATGAGCTAACAAGATCATAGGAAGGGATTAGGAACAATGTACAACATTTAACAATTGAATTTAATTGTTGATGTTAAATTTAGCAATTTAACATCAACAATTAAGTCAAGGAAACAGGGAAAGAGGGCAGGCAAACAGCAGCAGAATTTCACCCAGAGGGAAAAAAGAAGTGAATAGAGGAAAAGACTGGACTTGGAGAGAAGAGAAAAGTTTGGAATATAAACATTTATTTGGATGCAAAGTTGTTTTGGTAATGTGGGCAGTTTCCTTCCTGGAGAGGGGTGGGGAGAGAGGGAGGAGGGAGGGAAAGAGAGAGAGCAAACCACAGCAATTCAACATTATCTCTTCTTTTCTCTATATAGACTATATTATTATTCTTCAATATTAACTGTATAATCATTTACCATTAACTGCACATACTTACAAAGACATAATTGCAAAATGAATTAGTTGCAGATCTGTTTGCAAGGATGTTTTTTTTCCCTTCTCCCTGCATATTTATGAGGATTTATAAGACCACAGTTTTTATTAACTAAGAAATCATGGATGATTTGAATATGAATATATATTCATACACACACACACATTTTGAAGAATCCTAGGAAATTTGAGTGATCATTTATACAAAGCTGTTTAGACTGATCACCAGGGCTGAAATTTATGAGGATTGTAAACTTTTATGACGATTATAAAACTGTACCTAGAGCTGCAATATGGCACTTCAGTTCAACTAAAATTATCACTCTACTTTCTTTTGTGGATTTCAAGTAGACTACAATATTTTCAAAGTTAAGGACTCTTCAGTATATTGCAGATTACTATTTTTGTACAACCTCTTACACTAATTACAAACTGATATTTCATTTTACTCTTTTACTCTTTTTTCTTTTTAGCTGAGATTTTTTTTTTGTTTTTTCAACTTTTATACATCTGACATTTTTTATGCATCTGTGGATTACAAAACTATATCAACTTCACCATTAACCACAGGAGGAACCAAAAGGAGAAATAAGAAATAATTCATAGAACTAAGGTGAAGTTTCCTGACAGAAATTTCCAGACAGTGTAAATAATCAGTGGAATAGCTTAACTTCAGAAGTTGTAGGTGCTCCGTCACTGGAGGATTTTAAGGAGAAATTAGGCAGCCATTTGTCCAGAACAGTACAGGACCCTTCAATGCTGTTATTCAGTTATTCTAAAAGACTAACATTTCAGAATAGAAATTTCAGTTTAAATTTTTCTTTTTTAAAAAAAAAAATCTACATTTTGGGGGATTTTGAAAATATATTTTTAAAAAATTACTGTATATTTAGATGAACTTCTAGAATTTTTTAAAAAGATTTTTGAAAAAAGTGTTGAAAAAAAATCTTTTTAACAGTGTGTACTAAAAAGCTGGGAGGAGGCCAGCTGCCCACCCAAGCAATGGCCCAACTGAGAGACTCACCCAATTTGCAGATGATATTGAGCTGGCAAGGATAGCCAATGCACCAAAGACCAGCTCAAGATTCAAAAAGATCGTGACAGACTTGAACACTAGGCCCTATCGAACAAGATGAAATTCAACATAGACGAAAGTAAGGTTTTACACTTAGGCAAGGAAAACCAATTGTAGGTGAAACTTGTCTTATGCCAGTAATTGTGAGAGGAATCTTGGATGTCCCAGTGGACAATCCCTTAAATGTGAGCCTATAGTGTGCAGCAGCCGCCAAAAAGGCCAACACAATCCTAAATTGCCTTAATAGAGGGATAGAATCAAAACCACATGAAGTTCCAGGACTGCCTTACAGGCTCTTACAGGTAATACAGACAATCAGAGTTGGAAGGGACCTTATAGGTCATTTAGTCCAACCCTCACCCAAGCGGGAAACCCTACACCATTTCTGACAAATAGCAGTCCAGTCTCGAAGGTCTCAAGTGATGATGCTCAAACAACTTCTATGGGCAACTTCTGTTCCATTGGTTGATTGCTCTCCCTGTCAGAAAATTTCTCCTTATTCCAGGTTAAATCTCTCCTTGTTCAGTTTCCATCCATCATTCCTTGTCTGACCTACAGCCGCTTTAGAAAATAGATTGACCCCTTCCTCTCTGGGGCAGCCCCTCAAATATTGGAAGACTGCTGTCATACCTTATAAAGCCTTAGTAAGGCCACACCCTGCATCCAGTTCTGAGCACCACAATATAAAAAAGATGTTGAGACTCTGGAAAGGGTGCAGAGAAGAATAACAAGAATGACTAGTGGTTAGAGTGGCTCCTACAAAGACCAGGGAGTCAACCTACACTCCAAAGCCCCAAAAGGCCAGACAAGAAACAATGGATGGAAACTAACCAGGAGAAAAGCAACCTAGAACTAAGAAGAAATTTCCTAAAAGTGAGAGCAATCAACCAATGGAATAACTCGTCTTCAGAAATTTTGGTTACTTCATCACTAGAGACTTTCACAAAAAAAAAAAAAAAAGACTGGACAGTCATTTGTGTAAAATGGTACCGTCTCTCCTGGATTGTCACAAGAAGATCCCTGAGATTCTTTCTATCTCTAGCCTTCCATTTTCTATGTTCTATGAAAACAAAAACAAGATCTACATTTATAGCTGATTTTCCTTGAAATCGTTTGAAAGGTGCAACTTCCTCTTCCTTGTGACAAAAGGAGTCCTGCTGACAAAAGGGTCCCCGAGAGGAATTTCCTCTGGATGCCGAATCTTGGGTGAGGGGAAATGATAGGTTCGCGAAGAGAGATGGATAGTGAAAAGGATTTCATTTATTTTTAGGGGTTTTCTGGGGTTTTTTATCCATAAAACAGATCATGAACGTTTGGAACTTTTGTTCAATTACTTTTCTAGTTAAAGTACTGAGCTGGGGCTGAGAAAAAAAAACGTTGGGACTTCCCACGAATGTTCTTGCGAAGTTAAAATAAAGGGATATCCTTCTTGGAAGAAAAGTGGGGTATAAATCTAATTTATATTTCATCCTTTAAAAAAAATCTTCCTTTGCCACCTTCTCCATCTTCGCCATTGTTGAAGCAATTCTGAATTTGACTTTCCTTTATTCAAACGGAGTCTGATCATAAGGCTTTTGCCTCACGCAATAACTCTTGTGATTTATTAGCTCTGGATTATTTTATGTGGCCTGCAGATGGCAAAACATGATTGTGCCAAAGCATTTACTCACCAAGCTGAGACTAGCCAGCTGAAAAGAGCTCCTATTTCATTACTTTTTCCAAAAGGTCTTTTGCAGGTCAAGGGAGCTGCATTGTATAATTGTGGGCAACTGACATTATGACACAGTTTGTTTTGATGTCTTTTCTTTTGTTTTAGAGAAAAGGATGGTGTCGTAATATTTCACAACAACAAATTATTTTGTTTGAGTTATATTGAGTTCCCTTATTTGACACTTCTTTTGTGCTGCTGCCCTTCCTTATCTGCAGAATTGGCCTGTTATTTGTAATCCTCCTCAACAGAAGTCCTTCAATGGGGAGCAAAGAAAGGGTCGAATAGCATCGGTTTGACTGGCAGCTCTGCATGCTACAAGATGGACAACCTGGTGCTCAGGAATAACCAGGGGTGGGATTCAATTTTTTTAACAATCGGTTCTGTGGGCGTGGCTTAGTTGGTGGGCATGACCTGGTGGTCATGTTATTGCCTGGGCTTGACCAACTCAATATCACACACATCGAGGCACGCACCTCCTCGCCTTGCCTCTCGTGACTGTGGGGATGCTGCAACAGTCGTAAGTGTGAAAAATGGTCATAAGTCACTTTTTCCAGTGCCATTGTAACTTTGAATGGTCACTCCACACAAGCAAAGTACCGGCAAAGGAAGGAAAAACAACTCCAGAGAAGTTCCTGAGACAGGAAGTCTAATCCTGCCAAGAATGTAATAAGGGTTAATGGAGAGGCAGTTTCGGTAAGCAACACCAGAATGTTTCCTTCCTGCCTTCCTTACAGGATTAGGCCAGAAATTTCTTCTAACAACCAATTCTCCAAACTGCTTAGAATGTTAACAACCGGTTCTGGCGAATAGGTGCGAACCGCTAGAATCCCACCCCTGGGAATAACATCTCCCTCAGTTGAGGGTAAGTTCCAGCGAGTCACCATGCTGGAAAAGCAACAAAGACTCTTGTGACATCTCAAAAAGAAATCTGTTTCTTTCTGTATAGGTTTTTCTGGTTCCCAATCCATTGGAACAGGGCTCTCCAACTTGGCAGCTTTTAAGACTTGAGCCTGGCTAGTTGGGGAATTCTGGGAGTTGAAGTCCACAAGTTTTAAAGTTGCCAAGTTTGGAAAGCCTTGCACCAGAAGGTTCATTCTGCTTGTATAGAAATGTAGGGGGTCAGAAATTTGAGGTGGGCAAGGGGAAGGGGTGTTAGGAACCATCTGGGGGGGAGTTCTTGTTCCAGATGTTCCAAATTCAGATGGAAAAATCCAAAAGTTCTGGGGAGACATATTACTAATGGCTTAGAAGAACATTGCCAAGAAGAACATCATCAAACAGCACCGACATAACTGGCCTGCCGAGCTTCAGAGATTCCTCAAGAGACCATTGGGACAGAACTTCCTTCATGGACAATTTTGCCATTTTTGCTGCGGTCATTAAGCAAACCGTGCATTTGTTAAGTGAATCCAGCTTTCCTTACTGACTTTGCTTCTTGGAAGATGGTTGGGAAGGTCGCAACAAGAGATGGCAGGGCCCTGGAGTGTTGCAACTATGGTCAACACGGGCCAGTTGGCAAGTGCCTGAATTTTGCACATGATGTGACCGTGGGGATGTTGCTATAGTCCTAAAGTGCAAGGACTGGTTGTAACTCGCTTTTTTCAGCACTATCACAACCATAACCATGAAAGGAATGGCCTTAAGTTGATGACACCCTTCAGAGGGCAGGAAAGAGTGACAGGGTGGCCTCTTCTGCCCGCTGAGATGTCCCCTGGGCTGTCTTGGGGCAAACCCCACAGGCCTCCACTGAGTCATGCTCCCAAGTTTGGCAAAAGAGCCCAGCCGTCTCTTGTAGCTCAAGTTACCCTTTTGTAGAGGGAAATAATTTCCCTGCAAACATACCACAAGTGGGAAATCTGCATGCTTAGGGGCAGAAAGACAATGGTTGTGTATAGCAATCACTACCTATACATTGCCACATTATAGAAATGAAAAGTGCTGGAATGTGGCCAATTAATCTCTTTATGTTTACAAGCAACTTGGGGGATTCATCAACATTTGGTGAGGGGTCAAAGTGTAAAGGTTAAAAGGTGATGTGGACAATTCTCTCTTCCAAAAAGCAAGGTGTTGGAAAATCAGGTCTGGTTCCAAGCCAGGAGAAAGGCGCTAGAAATAAAATAGAGGCTGCTTAAGAAAGAACGTTTATTGATGAGCAGAACCAACTACAGCATGCAGTTCTGGGACAGGTGACCCCTTGGCTGTGTGAATGGATGGATTTTTGTAGGGTTCTGAGATGCTGCAAGGGGTTGAGTAAACCCTATTATGTCCCAAAGGTCATGTCCTGTTCTTAGAAATTTGATGGAGGGATGCAAATTTTAATCACATCAGCTGGAGCTGAAGCAGTGGTGGGATTCAAAAAATGTTACTACCGGTTCTGTGGGTGTGGCTTGGTGGGTGTGGCAGGGGTAGGATACTGTAAAACCTCCATTCCCTCCCTGCTCCTGGGAGGAGGTTACCCCCGCTTCTCTGAATTACTCAAAATTTCCACTACCGGTTCTCCAGAAATGGTCAGAACCTGTTGTATACCACCTCTGAAATGAAGGTGTTTTGTTTATGAATAGATTGGCTGAGTCTTTTTTAATAGGTACAAAATCTCTATCTCTAAGTAGAATAGAATAGAATAGAATAGAATAGAATAGAATAGAATAGAATAGAATAGAATAGAATTCTTTATTGGCCAAATGTGATTGGAGACACAAGGAATTTGTCTTGGTGCAAATGCTCTCAGTGTACATAAAATAAAAGATACATTCGTCAAGAATCATCAGGTACAGCACTTAATGATAGTCTTAGGGTACAATAAGCAATCAAATCATACTAAGAAAGAGTCAATATAGATTGTAAGGATACAAGCGACAAAGTTACCATCATACAGTCACAAGTGGGAGGGGATGGGTGATAAGGTGTGATCAGAAGATTAACAGTAATAGTAGTGCAGACTTTGTAAATAGTTGGACAGTTTTGAGGGAATTATTTGTTTAGCAGAATGATGGCGTTGGGGGAAAACCTCCCCTTGTGTCTAGTTGTTCTGGTGTGCAGGGCTCTATAGCGTCGTTTTGAGGGAAGGAGTTGAAACAGTTTATGTCCAGGATGTGAGGGGTCTATAAATATTTTCACAGCCCTCTTTTTGACTCGTGAAGTAGACAGGTCCTCCATGGAAGGCAGGTTGGTAGCCATTGTTTTTTCTGCAGTCCTAATTATCCTCTGAAGTCTGTGTCTGTCTTGTTGGGTTGCAAAACCAAACCAGACAGTTATAGAGGTCCAGATGACAGACTAAATAATTCCTCTGTAGAACCGGATCAGCAGCTCCTTGGGCAGTTTGAGCTTTCTGAGTTGGCGCAGAAAGAACATTCTTTGTTGTGCTTTTTTGATGACGTTTTTGATGTTAGGTGTCCATTTTAGGTCTTGAGATATGATAGAACCTAGACATTTGAAGGCCTCCCCTGTTGATACTGTGTTGTGTAGTATTGTAAGAGGTGGTGGTATGGGAGGGTTTCTCCTAAAGTCTACCACCATTTCTACAGTTCAGGCATCTAAAAGACCTCATACATCTGCTGGAGGCTGTTGGGGCTCCTTTCGGCCTTTGTTAAGATTTTCTCCATTTCTCCTTTGGGGAAATATAATAGCCTGCCTCTTTTAATATCCCTCAAAATATGTCATTCTCTTGGGGGTGGGGTGTCCTCCAAAGGCAACCGTTTTTCAAGCTAATTGCCATGGTTTCAAACCAAGCCAGCAAAAGAAAAGGCCACACTGTGAGCTGAACGGGTGTCTTTGCTGGAGTCTCAGCTTGGCGCGTGGGGAACAACACAAGTCAAAGGGTTTCTAGCCAGCATTCCTGGCTTCTTCTAACCAGCTGGCTATACAGGCTCAGCACGTCCCACCCTCCTGTTCCCGGCTGCTCCTGGCTGGCTCCCGCAAGTACTTTTTTGGCCCAATTTCAGCAAGTCCTCTTCGGGCCTGGGTGGTTTCTGAGCTGACCCGCAGCTGCCTTGCCCTCCTGGCTCCTCTCCCAGCAGGAGTCCCCTCGCCCGACACCCATCTGTGGCCCCATGCACCCCACCACGTGTGCATGGCGACTCCGAAATTGGCGTGTTGTGGCCGCTTTGAACGGCTCGCAGTCTGGAATGTTGACAGTAGTTTTAAAATCATGGGGAACATTTTCTCCCTGTTGATGGGCCCAATGGCACCTCTGAAGGAAGAATTCTGGAGGGAGAAACTCACCGCAATAAGACACAACTCGAAAAAAGTGGGACCTTCCGCCTCGGGGCCTCTCGGAGTCTTACGAGTCTCTTGTTTTCCCTGAAACCACATAGCTGCGGATTGATAACCAGCTGTACCTTTCCCTGAGCCATCAATTATCCCTTTCTCTCCCAGTTCTGCCAATATCCCACCAGTGCAGGAGTCCAGCTCCAGCTGTTTGCATTAAGTAAGCTTTGGCGGATGATAACAAATTGAATCAGAAACAGCCTTTGCATGAAATAACTGCATGGTCTGGTGATCGACGGCATTTGCTCAGATATCTGTAGAGCCTTTCGCGGTGCTATTGCTGATTAGATTTATTTTGCAGTTGCTGATTTGTTCAGCAAAAATTAAAGTTCAACATAGCTGTGTCTTCACCGTCTTCTGCCCAGCTGAAAGCGTTCTGGCATGTTATTTTGGGAGCGGGGGGAGCGGGGAGGGACTCCGCAAATCCGATGAGAAGCAGATGGGAAGAATTTCCAAGGCTTCATCACGGAGACCTGGGAACCCGTTTCGTCGGATTTCCACAGGTTCTGCATTCCAGTCCCCCCCTTCCCCCCACACGACTCTGCTTACGGCACAGGAATGGCCGAGAGCACTTGCTCCCACCTCAGGAGACCAAGGGGACACAATTGGACAAATCATCGTCCAGCTCTTTGGTCTGCTTTGTCCTAAGCCGTAATATGGTAGCTTCCATTGTGGTTTTGAGCCCTGGTGGCCTAGTGGTGAGAGCGCAGTACTGCGGGCTACTTCTGCTGATTGCCAGCTGCCTGCAATTTGGCAGTTCGAATCTCACCCAGGCTCAAGGTTGACTCAGCCTTCCATCTTTCCGAGGTGGGTAAAATGAGAACCCAGATTGTTGGGGGCACTATACTGGCTCCGTAAACCACTTAGAGAGGGTTGTAAAGTGGTATAGAAGTCTAAGTGCCATTGCTATTTTGCGTGTTATGCAAAGGCAGCCGTGGTCTATGGCTTCTTAGCATGCTCTACCAACCTGGCCCATGGCAACTTGTTGAGTAAGCTATTATGAAAGTTTGACTTGAACTGTGGAAAACCAGCCTTTCTCTTCTGTAAATACTACCATAGAATACAGCAGCGGACTGATTTGGAAAAGCTTAAGCAGGGTTGGGAGACCACCAGGAAATGTCAGGATTAGGTTGAGAAGAAGACAGGGGCCAACCTCTATTGAGATCAAGAAAACTGCCCAGATGCAAAATAATGGGGCTGATCTCATCACATCGAGGGAAGTCTTCCTTGAATTCATGTGGAATATGCAGAGTGACCAGCTAATGTCTGAAATACTTCTTCAATATCTTCTTAAGTGAATTAGATGAGGGAATAGAAGAGGAACTCATCAAATTTGTAGACAGCACTAAACTGACAGGAATAAGAAGATAGGCTCAAGATCCAGGATCCTGTCTGGATCCTGACAGACTTGAACACTGGGTCCTGTCCCGTGGTGGGATTCCAATTTTTTTTACTACTGGTTCTGTGGGCGTGGCTTGGTAGGCGTGGCAGGGAAAAGAGACTGTAAAATCTCCAGTCAGAGACGGGATTTGCCGGTTCTCCAAACTACTCAAAATTTCTGCTACTGGTTCTCCAGAACTGGTCAGAACCTGCTGAATTCGCCACCTCTGGTCCTGTCTAACAAAATGAAATTCAGTGTAGAGGAAAAATAAGGTTTTACAGTTAGGCAAGAAGACCCAAATGTACAGGTACAGATTAAGGTGAAACCTGACTCAATAACAGTAACTGTGAGAGCGACCTTAGAGTCCTAGTGGATGATCACTTAACTATGAGCCAGCCATGTGCGGAAGCAGCTCAAAAAGCCAATGCAGTCCTAGGTGGCATCAACAGAGGGACAGAATCCAACTCACATTAGTACCACATTATAAAGCCTTAGTGAGACCACGGCTAGAATACTGCATCCAGTTTTGGTTACTATATTATAAAACAGATGTAGAGAATCGGGGAAGAGTGCAGAGAAGAGCAACAAAGGTGATTAGGGGACTGGAGGCTACAACGTATGAAGAACAGTTGTCTAGTTTAATGAAAAGAAGGATTAGAAGTGACATAATAGCCCTTTTGCAATATTTAAGGGGCTGCCACAAAGAAGAGGGGGTCAACCTATTCTCCAAAGCACTAGAAGGCCAGACAAGAAGCAACGGATGGAAACTAAACAAGGAGAGAAGCAACCTAGAACTAAGGAGAAATTTCCTGTTGGTGAGAACAATTAACCCGTGGAATTGCTTGTCTCCAGAAGTTGTGGGTCCTTCATCACTGGAGGTTTTTAAGAAGAGAAACTAAACAACCATTTGTCTGACATGGTATAGGCTCTCCTGCTTGAGCAGAGGGTCGGACTAGAAGACCTCAATGGTCCCTTTCCAACTCTGTTATTCTGTAAAAAGTATTCAGAACCATTTAATTTTTAAATCCAAGGATTTGAATGCACAATAACATCGATTTTAAGTCAAGGAACTATTCTAATGGTCTGCAGATGTCTTGGAACTAGGTCTCCCGGGAATAGCAGTCAGCCTGGCACCCAAATTCTTGGAAGGGTTTTCCCAACACATCTGGAGAACAAAGGCTGGCTGACCCAAAAGGCTTATTGTGCGGACTCTACCGCCCCCTGCTGGCTTCCTGATGAAACTGCCTCTTTTCCTTTTGGGCAGGCAAACCAGAGGTCAAGGTCTCTGCTGAAGATGCGCTGCAGCTGGTGGCCAACACGAGGATTAGACGGGCGCAAATTGCTCAGCGTTTCCAGTGTGTTGCTCTGTCAATCGGAATCCCTGGTCAGTTTGAGACTTCGTACCAAATTGACAAAGCGGTGTGTGGTTTGTACAACCTCAGCAGCCCTTCCAAATTATCAGTCCAGTTCAGGAAGTGACTTGATTCAGGGATTTGATTAAATCCCCTTTGTAATTAATCTCCAGATAAAACATTCATTTAACCCTACAAAGTAAACTTTATTGTGTATTGTCTTATATATATATATGTATTTCCTTCTCCTTCCTTCTCCTTCCTCCCATCCAGGCCCAACAGCCCAGAGACGAGACAGTGAGAGACAATCGAGTCCTACCTGTTATTTGCTTATGTCTAATAGGCAGGATCTGGTTGAAGGAGTCCATTTAAAAGGAGTTATTTTTTCTTTCTTTAATCTGCTGGGGGGGACTCTTGCCGCTTTCCCTGGGAGCCTGAGCGGTTAAATTCATGGCCTTAATGTGTATCTCTTGTGTTTTTCAAAGACAAAACAGTTAATGCGTTTGTTTTTGCTGTTTGCCCTGCTACAGAAGCCTGGCTGAAGCCGAGGATTCTTCACTTCAAACTTCAGATTGCTCACACACACACACCTGGTGGCTTCGCTTTTGAATGTACTGCTTTTGTTACTACTAAAGAGAATCCCTTTGCTGATCCAGGTGCTCAATAAGCTGCTTGCGCTTTTCAAGTCTTTGCCGTTTGTCTTTCCGTTCCCTCTGGTCCTGCTTCGGAGGAGTTTCTCTTCGGTGGGACATTTACAACACCTTTAGGATGCCTTCTTGAAACAGCTTCTTCTGGGTGACCAATTGCCTCACGTGCTTTTCTTCATCTTCTGGCTCGTAGGTGGAAAAAGACATGGTGATACCCAAGCTATTATAGATTGGCTTACTGCCAAACAGTAGGAGAACTCAAGAGGAATCAGAACCCCCCCTCTCTCCCCCTCCCCCATTGCAGCTGGGGGAATTTGTGCTGCTTGAAAGTTCCAGGTCAAGACCCTGATCCAACCTTCCCTTTCAAAATGGCTGCTGCACGGTCAGAGTTTCTTTTCTCTCTTCCCAACAATCTGCTGGTTCCACTGCTAAACAGCAACAGCCCCGAGACTTCTATACCGCTTCCCAGTGCTTTCCATCCCTCTCTGAGCAGTTTACAGGGTCAGCCTCTTGCCCCCAACAATCCGGGTCCTCATTTTACCCACCTTGGGAAGGACGGAAGGCTGAGTCAACCTGGAGCCTGGTGAGTTTTGAACTGCCAAATTGCAGGCAGCCGGCAGTCAGCAGAAGCAGCCTGCAGTACTGCAACTCTAACCACTGTGCCTCTGTGGCTCCTTCTTTGGCAGTGCTGCTCCCTGGTTTTGAATGCGAGTACTTAGGAGTGATCCAAGATGACTTTTGGACCCAGTGGGGAAGGGGGGGAGGGTCCAATTCCCTCTGGAAGTGAGGGGGTATCCATCTTCCAGTCAAGAAGTTTCATTTTGTAAACATGATGGAATTTTTTTCACTTTCACTTTTTGACTTTGTTTTAGTTTGCTTTTTGCTGTAAAGGTTGATCAGCAGTTGAATGCAGATTTATTTCAACCCCTTGCTGGATTGTAATTGCTTTTTTTTTCTGGTTTCCTTTTGATACATGTTGCTCTGGATAACGTTTCTCTCTTCTGTAAGCATGGCAATGTTTGGGGTGGTGGAAAAGAGACATTAGACTCCGAGCATGGGAGTCTGTATTTTCTGAATTTGCAAAATACCTGGAGTTTATTTCTGAATAAATTTGCAAAATA
>NW_020769328.1:11839272-11912526 GCF_900518735.1 Pseudonaja textilis | reverse complement strand
TTTGCAAAATACCTGGAGTTTATTTCTGAATAAATTTGCAAAATACCCGGAGCTCCCGGGCTCCCTCGGGGCGGCGCCGCTGGCCGACTCGCCGGGCTTCCTGACGGAGCGGCTGGGGCAGATCAAGGGGCGGCTGCAGCAGGGCTCGCCCACCGACTTCGCCCACCTGAAGGGGATCCTGCGCCGGCGGCAGCTCGCTCTGCCCGGCGGCCCAGCCGGAGGGGCCCTTATATCGCCCGCCCCGCCCGGCGCCGCCCCGCCGCGGGAGAAGGGAGGGAGGGAGGGGGCTGCCGGCCGGGAGAGGCGGGCGGGGGAGCCGTCGAAGCGCTTCGGCCTAGGGCGCAGCCCCGCCGCAGCCCATCAGCCCCGCCGGGGCGGGCTCGGGCCGGGCCGCGTTGGGCTCGCCTGCTGCGGCCGGGCGGTGCGAGGGGGCGCCGAGGCTCGTCCCGGCTCTGCCCCCCCCCGCCGGGAGCCCAGCGGCCCGCAGGGAGCCGGGGTCGGCGGCGGGGGGGACCCTTTGCCGAGGGACCCCCGGGCGAGGCCGAGCCGGCAAGATGGGCGCGGCGCTGTTCCCGGCTCGGCCGCTAGGCGCCGCTGTCGCTCAAGGCTCGCCCGCCCCGTCAGCCTGGCCGCGGGGCGGTGGGTTGCGGGGCGACGAAGCTCCGCGCGTTGGATGCCGGTGGGGGGGACGCTCAGCGCAGGCGGGGAGGGAGGCCCCGGGGAGCCTCGGCTGGGGCTGCACGTCGGGCCGTCCCGATGGGTGCGCAAATGGCCCCCCAGCGCCCTCCTGGCCAGGAGACGCTCTGCGGAAGGGGGGGGGTTTGCTCCGAATAAGCCCCCTGGTCTCCCCCCCACCCACCGAGCGACCTGGGCTGCCTGGGGGCCTTTGGGCTTTGCCCCCCGCCCCGCCCAAACGGAGGGGCTTCCTCGGCTGCTGCCTCCCAACCTCCCCCCCTTCGCCCTCTCTTCACCTCGGCCTGCCCAGCCCCCCCCCCCGCCCCCCTCACTGGCGACCAGGCAGCCCTCCCTGATGGGCTACCTGGGACACAGCAGGTGCCGAGATGCCGCTTCCGCCTGGAGGGGGGGCTCAAGGGGTGGGCAGGCCTGATTCCTGCCCTCCAGGACTCTCCCCTGCCCGGCTGGTCCTTCCCAACTGTCCCCGCGGGATGAAGGAACTTCCACGGGGTCTTCTGAGCGCCAGGCTGGTGTTCTGGGATGGCTGCAGCCTGTCTCTCTCCTACTAGTTGGCTCTTCCTCCCTCCCGCCTGGTTGTCCTAGTTGGGCGACTTGGTTGCTTTGTATTTTTGTGGTGAGGAAGCATAAACAACCTCAAGGAGCAACTGGAACAAACTATGCGCCCAATAAACACAAGCTACCCTCCGGACTACATCTCTAAGCCCCCAAAGGAAAATAACATTCTAAGTCAAACTACTCAAGCCAAACTCCAGAAATGGAGAGATTGGTGAACCCAAATGGGCTGTCCACGTGTCCGACTGACAGCCCTATTGTAGGACACGACAGGCTCCAGAAAGGCCTCCGCTCCAGCCCAGACGGTGCTTATCAGTCAAGAATTTTCTGCAGCTTTAGGAGCAGGATTGAAAACCGCAGGACGTCTTACCACAGAGACCACTAAGCGGCCTAATAGCAATTACACATTATGCCCTGGACAATCTCTTCAGAGAAGGAGCCGATCCTGGAAACAAGTGGTTTTCCTGCTTCTCCTACTCCGGGAGAACATAACTCAGTCAGAATACAGCTGGAAGGGACCTTGGAAGTCCTATACCATTTCTGACAAATGGCAATCCAAGGTCTTCTCAAAAACCTCCAGTGATGAAGGGCCCACAACTTCTGGAGACAAGCAGTTCCACAGGTTAATTGTTTTCACTGTTAGGAAGTTTCTCCTTTAATTCCAGGTTGCTTCTCTCCTTGATTAGTTTCCATCCATTGTTTCTTGACCTGCCTTCGGTGGCTTTGGAAAATAAATTGACCTCCTCCTCTTTGTGTCAGCCTCTGTCAGAACCTCAGGAAAGCAAGATTCTTGAATCCATTGGTTTGAATCAAAAGAATTGTTTACTGAGAGAAACTGGATGCAGCAAAGTAAGGTGGAATAAGGACACCTTTTGGCTTGCCAATCCCAACCCCTCTGAGCAATCCACCAGCAACCAATGCAATACTGAGAAGATGTTTTGAGAACGCTGAGGTGCTTGGGACCTGGTGGAAATAGGTTCTCATAGTAGCAGAGGCTACTAACTTTTGCTGCATAGTCAGGGGTGGGTTTCTACCAGTTCTGTCCACCTCTGTAGAACTGGTAGCTCTGAAGAGCAGCAGACATAGAACCGGTTCTATGTCTGCTGATGTTTTTGCCCACCCACCCACCCACCCAGGCTCGTACCTGATCTTTATTTCCTTATTTTTCAACTTCAGCTGCCGTACGAGCCACAGCTGCAGTTAAAAAGAGCAGAAAAACAGGGCTGTTTCAAAAGTTGCGTCTCTACACACAGCATAATGATGACGATTTACAGGCGCGCAGCTCACAGAGTGCAGGGAAGCTCTTAAATCCCGAACCGGTAGTTAACCCTGTCGTATCCCACCCCTGTGGATAGTATATTATTTCCTGCTGTTTTCTACATTGACAGGGCCAGTAGAAATTTTTTCATCTGTAATGAAGCCAGTTTCATTGTAATTTTTGATTTCTACTTATTGTTTCGTACTGGTCAGGTTTTTACAGGGTGGCGTTCCTAACCCTACACCTATTTATTTATTTTTTATTTATTTATTTTTGTCAATTGCTTACAGGATAATAGGTATAAGTAAAAACATAGTTATGAATACATGGATACATATAAGAAAAAGAAAGAAAGAAACAATAGGACAGGGACGGTAGGCACGTTGGTGCACTTATGCATACCCCCTACAGACCTCTTAGGAAAGGGGTGAGGTCAATAGTAAACAGTCTAAGGTTAAAGTTTTTGGGGTACCTATCCTTCCTCCTTTATCCTGGTTTGGACTGCCAATGGTGGCTGTTGAGTTACTCAATTCACCCAGTGCTGCCCACAGGCAGAGTTGGTTGGGAGGCATTCTCCCAACGCATTAATCACAACTTACCAACAGCAACAGTTTGTATACCTCAGTAGCATCTTATCACAAGATGGCAGCATAGACGCAGATGTCAAACACAGAACTGGTAAAGCCTCAGCAGAGAAGAAGACTAAGTTACAGCTTTATAAGACAACGGTTGTGCCAACAGTGATCTACACAAGTGAAACATGGGCACCAACAGAATGCACAGCACAAAAGCTCAGTGTGTTCCATCAACAAGAGAACTCTGTGTGTCACTTGGCATCACCCAACGAGGAAATTTTCCGGCAGAGTGAATCCAGGAAGTTGTGGGCCATTGTGATAGAATGTTGACGCTGCTTATCTGGCCATATCCATCTTGTGCCAGAATATTGACACCCAAAATTGCTGTATGATGGGAGCTGCCAGAGGGAAAGTAGAGGCAGGGTAGACCACGCAAAACTTGGTGGCAAACATTTAAAGATGATTTAGTGGGCATCAAATGGAAGATGCTGAAGACATGGGTAGAATTCATTGGAAGAAGCTTCGCGCCAAAAGAACTAATGATGATGATGTAATGAAGTCTCTGGCAAAACATTTCAGGGAGGCAAATCGCACCCAGTCCTCTCACCCTGTAAGGATCCTGCTTCTCCCATCATCGGACCTGGCGAGAGAAAACTCTGTGGGCTTTCAGCGACTTGGGAGCAAGGCCAAAGGGAGCCTTCTCCATTCTGTTGGTACAAAGACATATGGGTAGTTTAGACCTAGAAATTGGCACTTTGCAGAGGCCTAGACAGCAACTGAAGCACTAAATTTGTTAGAAAGCCAGACAACATGAAAGCTTAGAATTCAAAAGCAATTCTAGGATAAGGGACTCAAGAGAAAATAGCTGCTTCTGTACTGTTCCTCTGCCACCACCTCTTCTGGTGTTGAGGGAGATACAAATTCCTGGTTCTTGCACTTCTAGCAGTCATAACCATTGTTCTTTGATGCTGTTGTAGTCTGTCTTTGATGTTGCCTCTCCATCTGCCTTGTGTTCTTTGTCCTCTTTGTATATGCCTCATGTGGTGTAGGTTCCCAAGGCATTCTGTGTAGGTGAGCAAACCACTTCTAGTCTTGATATGTAGTTTTATGATTGATTCTATTCCAATTCTTTCTCTTAAGATCTCATTTTTATTTTATGCCTTCTGGTCACTCCAGGAGCTTTCCTCAAAACATCTCATTTCTGTGGTGACTAATGTTGTTACGTGTGTCCATGTTTGGCACTGGTAACCTAGGATGAGGATTAATATGCTCTGTATGAGATGTTTCTTTGGGCTGATCGGTAGGTACTGCCTTATGCTGTGGGAGTGGGGCTAACTGTCCCAATACTTGGTTAGCCTCACTGCATTGTAGGTTAATCTCGTCATCCCTTTTTCCATCTTCAATGAGAGTTATTTCTAGATATCTCCTCTATTACTATGTTTAGGGTGTGCTTTTTTCTACCAATTTCCATTACTTCTGTTTTTTTTCTTTGTTCTTGGCATCATGTGAACCGAGTTTTCGTACCCTCTTCTGTTAGTAACCACTAACAGGCTACCACTGTAATCTCCCATTATGTACAGCATACTATTAGTTTCCACTTTCTCTATCTGTTCAGATAATTCATCAAATAACTTTTTGTCTTTTTGTTCTTCGGTCTACTTAGGATCGCATAGGGCATATAATTACGCGTGCATTTCAATTTGCCCTCCTTCTGTCCAAATAGTTGTAGATATCTAGTGTGCTTTTTGCTATGACCGGATGTAGAAAGAAGCCAACTCCAGTCTTTGCTGCGTCTCCTCCTGAGTAGATAAACGAGTCTCCTTTGTGAACTTTCTTTGGCCTTTATGTTTTATATCAGCTAATCCTATTATTCTGATCCCTTTTCTTTCTGTTCTTTCTAAAATTTCTTCCGTTTTGTTTCCCAAGCCAGTTATGTTCAGGCTTCCTATTTTGTGCTTCACTTTCTGTCTCTTTGTCCTTTAGCATTGCCACGGTCATTTCTCTTTGGATCAGTCCGTTCGTATCTCCTTGTCATTTCTGTAGCAATATTTTATCCATTGCCGGCTTGCTGGGCCTATCGCAACTTCACCAGGGTCCTTTCAGCCTGGCTGTTTCAGGATGATCCAGGATGACCACCTTGGCTGTGGCAGTGGTGTCACATGATACTTCACCCAATCCTACTTTTCCCTTCTCACAAAAGGGCTGCGGGGTTGGACTTTGAGAGGTGAGGAAATAGCTGTTGAGAGGAATTAAGCAAAGTCAAATCAAATGGTGCACCATCATAATATACTGCATCTAGAAGTCTGTGTTCAAGTAATTTTCCTTCATAAAACCCTAGAAGATTTCAATCATAATAATTTAAAGTGAGTGTAATGAATTTTTCTTCCTCGTCCAGTTCTGTTGTTAGGAAGACTCCCGTAACCAAGACTTTCCAAGCTAACTACAGAAGGGCAGTTGGATTTGCATAGGGTTTCAGCCAACTGCCCCTTCTAGTTTCTTTATTTATTACATCATCATCATCATCACTACTGCTGCTGCTGCTGCTGCTGTGGTTAAGAACCTGGGTTAGGCAGATCTGGATGTTTGACAGGGTTGCAGATCTCGTCGCAGATGGAAGCTATTTCGAGCAAAGCTGCCATTTGCAATTGACTGATCGTGAATTTGTCAATGCTGATGGTGTTCAGTTTTGGGATTTCACCCCAGGTGCAAACCACAGTGAAGAGAAAAAGGGATTGGACACACAGCATTGTATGTTATTCGTATGTCTCCATTTGACATATAATAGGTTGCAGTCACATGTGCTGTGCATTCTGATTCAATAGGGACCTCTATGGGTCTCTCTGTTTTGCTCTTTCTTTGACAAGAGGTCTTTCTGTGATGGAAAAGATGATACTCAAAAAAAAAAGAAAGAAAGAAAGAAAGACGTGTGACTTCTGTTATCCCCCAGGCTAACTTTTCTGAGTAGCTTCTAATAACCAATTAATCATATTTGGAATGCAGCTGCTTTGAACTTCCAAAGAAGAATAACATGTTTCATCTCAAGATTGCTGCATTGTCCAAATGCTTGTTTATGTACTAGGGTTTGCTACTTCTGAAAGCCTTACTGTGTATCTGAAGACTTCGAATAGCTTCCTCCCCCATTTTCCACATAAATAATAGTAAACTCTGAATAAACCCTGGCTGTTTAGGGAAAAGGCAGCAGTATCTATCCATGCGGTTAATAAATAGCTTGAAGGAATATGTGACGGGTCCTTGGTGGTCTCTGAGCTTGGCTGTTTTCTTGCAGACATTTCATTACCCAAACTAGGTAACATCAGTACTGGGTAACATCTACAGAATCTGCCTTTCCTCAGGTTGAGAATAATACTTCTCAAAGCTAGACATTAATATTTTATCATTTCCATTGCTACGCAGCAATTCCATTAACTGAGTGTACTTGGCCATATGATGACAAAGAGATTGAATCCATTTCTCATGTATTATTACGCTGTAAAATTTATAGGGTTATTAATTCTACAAATTCTGTCTTTAATATGTAAATTCCTTCAAAGGCTAGACAACTTCTATGTGAATAATCTAGAAGTTATGAAACTATTCATTATTTGCTCAGTAGCCAAATGTGTTGCCACAATGAAAACAAGGTCTAACTGATCCCAGTAATAAACATTTCTTATTTATTCATCACTTCAGATCCAATATGCACATTCTGCCATATTTAAAATTGTATTTTGCAGCTTATTTAGTTTGGATGAAAACGTGGGTGAGTTTAAGAAATAGGAGGTTATTGGAATTAGAAGGATATTTAAGGTTTGAATGGCATGGTTATTTGTGGTAAAACAGTTAAGATGCATGTAGACTTAAAAAACCCTTTTATTAGATATGCCATATTGAGAATATGAAACAGGCATATGGTAAAATTGTCTCCTAAAATCTCTTTATAATTGTCACTCCAAGAAGCCTACTTAGAAGAAAGATGATAATTAAACAAAAATAATTTAACATATATTGATTTGCTGAATTTTACTCAAGGACAGTTAAAATCAGGAGAAAACCTGGAGTTGGAAGGTTTTATGTGCCATTGGTTTCCTTTGGCTAAGCTAGTGGAAAGATTTAAGATTATGAATTTTAAAAGTCCAAAAACTTAATTTGATATAGAGCTCTGTACAAAAGATGATCATATTATTGCTAAGATGTATAACCTTTATTAAAAATGGAAAGTGAATGAATAACTTAAAAGATTGTATGATAAAATAGGAAAAAATAAAATATACAGTTGGACCAATGAGAGAATATGTGGAAGAAAGGGTTGAAATCAACATTTAATTATAATCTTAAACAGAACTTTAATAAAATGATGTATCTTTGGTACATAGCATTAGATAAGATGTCAAAATGTATAGAGGAATCTCAAATATTTGTTTGAAATGTAATCAAACTGAGAACATTTTTTCATCTTTTGTGGACATGTAACAAAGTTAGAAAATATTGAGGTCAAATATGGGTTTTGATACAGAAGACTTTAAAAGTGAATGTACAGTTGAAAAACAGAAGCTTTTCTTTCGTGCTTAATGGACAAGCAAATGGAACGTTATTTTTATGTATGGTAATGGCAGCAAGACTTGTATATGCTGTATATGCTGGAAGGATTTACAAATATCTATAAACAGAAGAATGGACGGTGAAGCTAGTAGAATTGGTGGAGATGGCAAAACAGATAGCCTCTTCTTTCTTGAGGAATTGGAATAGAATAGAATTAGAATAGAATTCTTTATTGGCCAAGTGTGATTGGACACACAAGGAATTTGTCTTGGTGCATGTGCTCTCAATGTGCATCAAAAAAAAGATAACATTCAACTCTTGAATCATAAGGTACAACACAATAATCTTAGGGTACAATAAGCAATCAAATCATACTAGGAAACAGTCAATATAAATTGTAAGGATACAAGCAACAAAGTTACAGTCACAAGTGGGAGGGGATGGGTGATAAGGAGTGATGAGAAGATTAATAGTAATAGTAGTGCAGACTTTGTAAATAGTTGAAGAGTGTTGAGGGAATTATTTGTTTAGCAAAGTGATGGCATTTGGGGAAAACCTGTCCTTGTGTCTAGTTGCTCTGATGTGCAGTGCTCTATTGCATCATTTGGAGTGAAGGAGTTGAAACAGTTTATGTCCGGGATGTGAGGGTATATGAGGATGTAGGTATTTTCACAGCCCTTTTTTTGACTCCTGTGTTATACAGGTCGTCCATGGAAGGCAGGTTGGTAGTAATTGTTTTTTCTGCAGTCCTAATTACTCTCTGAAGTTGTGTCTGTCCTGTTGGGTTGCAGAACCAAACCAGACAGTTATAGAGGTGCAGGTGACAGACTCATTAATTCCTCTGTAGAACTGGATCAGCAGCTCCTTGGGCAGTTTGAGCTTTCTGAGTTGGCACAGAAAGAACATTCTTTGTTGTGCTTTTTTGATGACATTTTTGATGTTAGGTGTCCATTTCAGGTCATGTGATATAATAGAATCTAGAAATTTGAAGGTCTCTACTGTTGATACTGTGTTGTCTAGTATTGTAAGAGGTAGTAGTATGGGAGGGTTTCTCCTAAAGTCTACCACCATTTCTACAGTTTTGAGTGTGTTCAGTTCCAGATTGTTCTGGTTACACCACAAGGCAAGTTGTATAACCTCCTGTCTGTATGCGGATTCATCATTGTCTCGAATGAGACCAATCACTATTGTATCATCTGCAAACTTCGTTTGAGATGCAATCATTGCTATATAGGGAGAAGTGGAGCCTTGGGGGGCGGGCTGTGCTAATTGTACAGGTATCAGGTGTGATTCTTCCTAGCTTCACCTGTTGCTTCCTGTCTGTTAGGAAGCATATGATCCACTTAGAAGAGTATCTGGAATGATGGTATTGAATACTGAAATAAAGTCTACAGAGAGGACCCTTGCGTAGGTATTTGGAGATTCAAGGTGTTGTAGGATGTGGTGCAGAGCCATATTAACGCATCATCTATTGATCTATTTGCTCGGTATACAAATTGCATGGAATCTAACAGCAGATCCGTGATGGTTTTCAGGTGGGACAGCACTAGTCTTTCAAAGGTTTTCATAACTACAAATGTTAGACCAACTGGTCTGTAGTCATTCAGTTCCTTGATGGAGGGCTTCTTTGGCACTGGGATGATGGTAGAACATTTGAAGCAGGAAGGAACATAGCACATCTCTAGTGATCTATTGAAGATTCGGAAGAAGATGGGGGCCAATTGGTCAGCACAGTCTTTTAAGCAAGAAGGAGTTATCTTGTCGGTCCCTGATGCTTTTCCTGGCTTCTGTCTGTGAAATAGATCTTGCACTTCTTTTTCTGTGATCACCGGAGGTTGTGAACCCAATGAGTTGGGGCCAGTTGTAGGAGGCTTGGCTATGTTTATGTTGGAGATGGGGTCAGTTGTCAGCCGAAAGACTTTGTTTTTCAACATGTAAACATACAAGAAAAAAACAAAAACAAATCTGCACAAATATGTTGAACATATTCCACATAGCCTGGAATAGTTTACACCAAGCGGTTTGGGCCTATCACAGCCCTTTTCTCCATTTCTCAGTTTGACACATTTCAGAGGGAGGAGGGAGCTTTGGAATGTCAGACCAGACATCAACTACTTACTATCTCGTGGGAACCAAGGTCATCCTACCAGGTGCAGGCCAGAGACTGGAAGAGGTTACCAAGGAGATGCCAGAACACCTAACTGGAGAACGTGACCTGTGACAAGGAGGAAGGGAACTGTCAAATCTTTTATACTGGAAGCTTAACTGGGAGATTAACCAGAGCTGGTTTTGTTTTGCAACTGTGCCAAAATGATGTCTCAATAAAGCAGTTCTTTGAGAAAGCTAAAAGTCTCAGAGTTGCTGGATTGATTGGGTTCATTACTTGGAACCTTGACATTTTCATCCTTAACCGAAGAGATCAGGGGCTAAACTGTATGTTTTAGTCCTTCTAAAGATGGCACAAATCTTTCCCATCCTTGATTTTTCAAGCTTCCTTGAGGATTCAGGCAAGGAGCCCAAATGTTGTCTGCAAGTTCTCCAAGGCCACCCTTGTACGTTTTAAGTTGGGTCATCACTTTTTCATGCGAAGATTTAGCAGCAGATGAAGGTAGCCAAATCTCAAAATAAAGCCACCCCCCCCTTTTTTTTAAAAAAAAAAATCGAGTTTATTTGCTTTTATGAAATTTTGTCAGTCTATGTAGGTGGGCCTCCCAAGTGATGTTTTGCTGATATGTATACTCCTTCAGCAGCAAAATTGCAGCAGAATAAATAAACTGGAAAGATGAAAAAGATTATAGGCTAGCGCATGCATCATAAATGGATAAAATGATTTCTTGACCTTGGAGATCAGCCCATCTCCCCATGAAAAATTACCAATTCTTTTTAATGACTTGACCGGACAGCAGTGGGATACAAACATCACGAAACCTAATTGGGTTGGAACAGATTTAGCAGATCAGTTACTTCTTCCAAGAACTTACTATTGCTGTTGAAAGTGGAAATTGAAATGACCTGCTTTTCCATTCTTCCTGAAAGCAAAATTCTTGGCAAATCTTTATCAGGGATTGCTCCCATTTCCTCCGTTATTTTACATGCACATTTAAAGTTGGGGGAATGTCCATCTATTACATGCAGGTTTTCTTCCCCTAGAATTATAGAGCATTTGCTTTCTATTTAACGAAATCTAGCAACCACTGGAGACTCATCACCTAGAGGGAGAACTACGTGGTTCATTTGTATTGCCTCAGGCTCTCAAGGATAAATATATCGATTGGTCTTTGCTCACACTTTCAACCTTTATCTTCCCCCAAATGCTGCCTAGTGTCCTCTGGCCACTTCTGGTGCATGCTTTTTGTTCTCATCCAAGATCACCGACCAATGTTATTTTTAATGTCCTGTTATTTGCTCTAGACTAATTGTTAGTAAATGGCAGAACTGTGTAATGCTTGAAATGCCTGCTTGAAAAATCTCAAGATTCTGTGGATTTATTCCTTAAAATTAAAGTATCTATAGGAAAAGGACAACTAAAAATATACAGTGTTTTCACTTAATATGCTTAATTGAATCACTAAATTAACCAGGACTACTATGAAAATCCAGATGACCCTGAAATGGTTAGCAAGGATTTGGGGTTTTTTAATGATTCTTTGCCACCATCTAGCGGTCATTCACAATTTGCAACCAAATATGAAAGACCTTCCTAGATTAATCTTCTGCATAAATTAATTGACTTCACATAACCATAAGAAGAAAATAAAACGGAACTTAACATGTGCAAATATAGTACCCATTTTTCATAAATGAACTGGTTAAGCGTGGCTATGTATGTGTGACAAGTACTTTTCTTTTTTGCATTGAAAATATAAATGGTTTTTATTTTATTTCTATAGCTGCTCATCTGAACAAGTGACCTGAACGGGTTCCTCAAAGCTGGCTCAGGGATTGTACCAAATGTTCTTATGCCGAGTCAATTCATTCGTTCAGTAAAATGCTTAAATATATCTGCACCAGAGGTGGTATTCAGCCAGTTCTGAGCAGTCCCTGGAGAACCGATAGTGGAAATTTGGAGTAGTTCGGGAGAACCGGCCAATCCCACCTCTGACTGTCCCTGCCAACCCCATCTCTTCTCTGCCTCCCACTGAGTCCCAGCGGATGGGCTGGGTCTCCTTTGGTTGCCCTGCATAGGAGAACGGAGCTGGAAAGCAGGTGGGGAGGGAATGGGGATTTTGCAGTATATCCTTTCCCTGCCACACCCACCAAGCCACGCCCACAGAACCGGTAGTAAAAAAAATTGAATCCCACCACTGATCTGCACCTTAATAAAGTCTTTTACCTACCGCTAATTTTTTATGCTCCCTAAACTCTTTCAATGCTCCTACCCTTTTTAAAGATTTTCTCTCTCTTTCTCTCATCTATAATTTTATATGTATAAACTATATCTTTTATTTAGCTTTCAGTAATTATTTTTAGATTTCCAGTCTTACTATTTTTAGACTCTTTATGTGCCTTTTTGACTGGCTACATTCCTCCACTCCTACATACGTCTATCAGTGTAAAAAAGATTTGACTTGAAACCAAATCATTATAAATTCTACTCTGAGCATCCTTTGTAATAGAGACAATATTACATTTTTGCAATCATTTCAGTAAGGATTCTAGTAATTAACCAGGTTTCTCACCTCACTTCCAATATCTTTGCTTTCTTCAATGAATATTCTGCTTGAAGTAAATAATTCAGTTCCAGCTTTGCAAACATAAAAGCTAGGAATAATTGTGGCATGTGTGGTCTGCATATGTGACCAAAAGTTCCTTAACTTAGTAGTGTGATATTACCAGAAAAAAAGCAACGTAGGATTAGGTTAACAACTCTTAATGCCTTTTTGGCTATGCAGTTACAGTGGGCTCGAGCACTTAGATCATTAGAGATGAGTACTCCAAGATCATTGACAGAGTCTGGAAGATCAACAAGGTCTTGACTATTCAGCTTGTATTTTATTGTCTGATTTTTTTTGCCAATATGTAGGACGGAGCATTTATTTGTTGAGATTTGAAGTTGCCATTTGTTTAACCATTCTGATACATAGTCAAGGTCTTTTTGAAGGGTAGCAGTATTGTCTGTGGTGTTGAATAGCTTTATATCATAAGCGAAGAGGACACAGTTGCTCTTGATATGATCACAGAGGTCATTTAAGTAGAGTATGAAGAGAGTTGGTCCTAGAACACTGCCTTGGGGACACCACTGTTGACAGGTACAGAATTTGATAGGACGCTTCCAATTTTGACCATTTGTTGTCTGTTTGACGGGAATGCTTCTATCCAGTTATGCAGGTGTCCAGAGATACTATAAGATTGTAGTTTTAAGAGTACCTTGTCGTGTACCACTGAATCAAAGGCTTTACAAAAGTCTATGTAGATTGCGTCTATTGCTTTGCCCTGATCGAGTTGTGTAGTCCATATGTTTTTGCAGTGTAAGAGTTGCAGATTACAGCATAGTTTTTTTTTCTGAAACCAAATTGTTTATTAGAGAATAGGTTGTTTGTTTCTAAGTGGAGGATAATGGATTGGTTAATAATTGGTTCCATGACTTTACAGGTCATGCAGCATAAAGAGATTGGTCTGTAATTTTCAACTAGGCTGGGGTCTCCCTTTTTGAAGATGGGGATGACTGTGGCTAGTGACCATAGGTTTGGCAAGGAGCTGGTCCTGAAGGATTTTTCAAAGATTATGCTTAGAGGTTCAGCTATGGCAGTGGATAGCTTTTTTAAGAAGTAGGCACATATTCCATCCAGTCCAATAGATAGAGATGGTTTTAGATTGTGTAGTGCTTTTTCAACAGTGTCTTCTGTAAAATCAATATGCATTAGATCATTGTAGTTGTCTGTGCTTCGACTAGGAAATACTGGACATGATCCATTGCTGTTTACCAAAGAATGTGTTAAAGATGTTGGCTTTAATGGTGTCATCCTTGCAGTCTTTACCATTAGGTCCTTTCAGGGGTTGGATGGACCTTGAATCTTTTAGTTTGTTGTTTACAAAATTGTAGAAAGCATGGCTAGAATTGCTGCATAGAAGTTTTTCCTCTTGTTTAATGTGATAATTGGTGCATTCAGTCTTTATCTGGTGGCATAAATTTTTGTATTGGCTTTTGAAGTTGGCAACATGACCAGATTTGTTTTTCCGCCAAAGCGATCTCTTTTGGGATTGAAGCTTCATTATTATTATTATTGTTGTTGTTGTTGTTGTTGTTATTATTATTATTATTATTATTTACCAATTATGGCTGATACCAAATGCTTACAAATTTGATAGTATTTTCAAGAATCTGGAGATTCCTCCAGCTCCCTCTCCTTTTTGCCCACCCATCTCCATTCTCTTTCTCTGCTTAGGTTAGGAAAGAAAATATCTCTGAAACTGTCACCCAAAGGCTTGACTAGTTATAATTATGATGATGACGTAAAAACATGATTTTAAAATATGTGCAGATTCACTATGCAAACTGTATTTCACCAATTAAAATTAAAATAAGTAATGCCAGTATCAATATCCTTCCCACTCTCACATTTTGAAAACTAGCCTTGGTGAGTATGGCACACACACAAAGCGTCTCTTGGTGCTTCCCCATAGTTACTTTCAGGTTTATGAAGAGTGACTTGATTCCCGCTAGAGATATGTAAGTCTGAACAGAATAACACGAGAGAAAAGTGTATATTTACATTTTCAGCAATGCATCATATTCAGCAACATTTCACTACTTTGTCACTTTCTTTTTAGCTATTACAAAATGTGAAATACACAATTTCGTTGGAAGACGAAGATGTAGAGTTATTGTATGAAGAAAAGCTTTGTTCTCCATAAAAACCTGCTATGACTTCTCTTTTATCTTTTTGAAAGATTGAAAGGCAATCAATAGATTCTTGAAGAGCTGAGTCACTTTTAAGGGCACTGTGGAATTCAAATAATTTGTCTACCAATGGCATTTTTTTTACCCTAACCAAAGTATTTCTAGATATAATATCACTCTGCCATATAAGATGGAACAGGGTGGTGCTACTTCAAACATCATGAGAATGAAACAGAAAAATAGTTGGTTCTTTCATCAGGAAGAAAAACCTTTCAGGAATTGGGTAGATTTCACTGCAGTAATAGCATGCATTTTTAAGCATTCCTAAATGCACAGTTCTCTTATGGAAAATAAGCACATTTACATTGCAAGTTAGGAAGTTTTTCTTAATGCAGGTGTGTGTATATTTTGATGTATCGTAGTTATGGAGATTCTAGACAAAGGCGCCAGAACAGTTTTATACAATGACAGAATTAGTCGGGTAGATATATTTCAGGCTTGAAGAATGGATATTTCCTCAGTCCCATCGTCTGGGGGTTGCCATTATGACCTTATTAGACTCAAAGCAAACATAAATTTAGAACCAAGCAAAAATAATTATTCCAAAGCTTTCGCTTTGATTTATTTGGAGATCTCTGAAAGGAGAATCCTTACCAGCTGCTTCATGGAGGATGTCCAAAATTGCTCTTAAGTGCAGGTTAGAACAATAGCTGGGAAGCCCTTTAAATCATCCTATGACAGATCAGGTATTTTGCCTGCATTCCTTCATTCTAAATTTCCTCAGCAAAAATCCAAATAATTCCTACTGGCTTCACAGGTGTTATTTAGGTACATCCACAATCAGATACTCCATTCAGAAGCAGAGAAAGAAGTCTAAACTAATGCAGACCTGAATCAACTTAAAAAAAAAACACTGATGTAGTAGTGCAATTGATTTAGTGATAATATTCACAGACGTGCTGCATCCATCTCTAACATTAAAATTTGTACTCTATGGGGATACAGCTCTGCAGAATAGCAGGAAGAATAAGCCTTTTCCTTTGCTAGACCATGAAAGTGAGGTAGAAAGTATCTACATGAGAACCAGTGTGGGGAAATCTGGATAAAAGAAATATAAAAGAAATTGCTCAAAGCTGTTGTGCCTGGGTTCACTCCACTTGCTTGATTGGCCCGTTTTTTTTGGGGGGGGGGGGATTTACATCATATATGTCTTAAACAACTTTATAAAATGTTACTGCCATTAATAAGGCCAATAGGTCGGCTAACTTGCAAAGCAAATCCATAGAATCTGGCACCTCCTAGATGTTGGTCTGAGGTCTCTTCAGTATCTCTTCATTTTGCTACCAAACTAGAGGTTTTCCAAGGACCCCTCTATCATCCTGGACCCGACCATATTTCCCCCTCCACCCCCTTTTCATCCCTTTGCGTCATTTATCTCCTCGCAGGGGGGGTGATTGCTTAAACAAGCCATCACGTCACCCCTGGTCTTTCTTTTCATTGAACTAGACATGCCTTCTTCATATATTTTAGCCTCTGGTCCCCTAATCACTTTGTTGCTCTTCTCTGCACTTTTTCCTAAGTCTCCATGTGATCTGGATTCTGCTAATTCAGCCTCGGTTGCGTTGGCTTTTTGGGCGGCTTTAGCACATAGTTTTAAGTGGTTCTCCACTAGGACTCCGAGATCTTTCTCACAGTTACTGCTGTTGAGCCAGGCACCATCTAGTCTATCCCTGTGCTTTGGGGGCTTTTTTCTTGTCTTAAGTGTAAAACCTTATTTTCCTCTAGGTTGAATTTCCTCATGTTGAGAATATGAAACAGATGTAGACTTGGCCTTTGCCAGAAAGTACCTTCATGGCTCTCAGCACAGAAAGCATTTTATAAAAGGAAAATGATAACTGAACATTAATGGTTGACTTTCTCTAATATATTAGAACTTTGTCGAGGAGCAATGTAGAGTAAAAACAAGATAAGATTTTATCTATTTATTTATTTGATTTGTCAATCGCTTACAAGATAATAGGTATAAGTATATACATGTATCCAGGGAATCTCTGGAACAAGTTCATTCTAAAAAGTGGGTGGGGGGAAATTAGGTATGTCCTGGGAAACTGAGAGAAAGATCGTTCCTACAGAAGGGGCGGGAGGGGAATTAACATACTGGCTTTTGTTTCTCTAAATCCACATTGAGATAAGGGGAGGGGTTCTAAACTCCCGTGTGTATCCCTGCACGCCTGAAGGACCTCAGACGCTGCTTCGAACTCCTACATGAATTGTCTCATCTCAATAAAGGATTCCTTTTGATACGTTTGGCTCTCAGAAGTTCATTCGTGCTAATTGAATGGGAAAAAGTTCTGTAGCCTGACAGTTGAATTCTAAAGACAGCAGCCGAAAAAAAAATCTTTATTTAAAGGTGTTTAATTTACTTTTAAAATACAATAGAATAGAATGAGCTGGAAGGACCTTGGAGGTCTTCTAGTCCAGCCCCTGCTCAAGCAGGAGAACCTATAAGCCGAGAACATTTTACAGAAAGAAAGAGTTTTATTTTCTGCTTTTTCATTCAGGGAAATGTTGAGGTTGATCCTGGATACCTTCTTGATTTTTTTCCAGAATAGCAATAGCCCTTAGACTTACATCCCACTGCACAGTGTTTTCCACCCCCTCTGAGCAATTTACAGAGTCAGCCTATTGCCCCCAATAATCTGGGTCGTCATTTTACCAACCTCAGAAAGATGGAAGGCTGAGTCAACCTGGAGCCTGGTGAGATTCGAACTGCCAAATTGCAGGCAGCCGACAGTTAGCAGAAGTAGCCTGCAGTACTGCACTCTAACCACTGCACCAGCGTGGCTCATGATAAAGCCACACACACACACACACGGACACACATACTTTATTGCAATTCCTATAAAATGGCAAATTATATAAAAGAGCTGGTATTTAATCCTTTGTTTTTCATTACACACAGAGAAATAAGAGAAGCATTAACTTGGCTCAAAGAAACTAAATTTATAGTATAATTACTGTAAAGTAATTTAAGTTTGTTGATCTTAGTACTGAGCCATAAATAACTACAAACCTTGTAGGAACACGTTAATTTGCAAAATGGGGGCCGTCCTTGCATTGGCCAACAGACTGCTGTTCTTTCTTTCTTTTTCTTTTTTTGGTTATAAAAAGTTAGTTTGCTACATACAAAAAGTTTTGCAGAGACCTGGAATGAGATCTCTGAGAAAATACATCAGTCTCTTAACTTGCTCTTGACAATCATGACTTTTAAAACCCAAGATCCAGGTTTAAGGTGGTTTGAGAAGGTGTGATCTTTTTATTCCTGATCCCAAATTATTCATTTTCTCATCCTGAAATATAAAATAAATTAAACGAGCTAAGTCTTGACGGTCTGTGGCCACAAGAGGTATTAAAAGGGTCTCCGTGGTGAAGAACAGGTTGAGAAGCCCTCCAGTAAGGCATGGGCTAGCAATTCTGATGGCAAGGATCCACTGGGTTTGAAGCCAACCTCATCCCCAGATTTCATCACTTCAGAAGCTTACAGGCTGTTTGCTATCGTTAAAAAAAGAGAACTTCTAGTTAAGCCACAAGTGCAGAAGACTTTGGCCTCTGACTTGCCTTCCAAGGGGGCATTCAACAGGAGGCTGGCAATGTTTTGTTTTCTTAGAAGAGATCTGACGCTTCTACAAGCCTGCTTGACATGGTCTACTAGGATTGTATGAAAAGACCAGACCATCCCTGAGGAAGAAATGTCAGCCTAGTCAATTTTCTAACAAGCCACGTCCATGGGGATTTTGCTAGGTCTCTTTTTTCCTTCCCAGCTGCCTGGCTTTTGATCTCTGTACCCAGACCTTAAACTGGCTGGGCAGGCAGGGCCAACTGGCCCACCATACACCCAGCCTCTCTACTCAGGAGCTACTTAAAGCTTGATGCATCTCACCAAGTCATTTTTCCTGGGAAAATTAAACATATTTCATCTCTTGCTTAAAATCAGTCAGGAAGCAAATGAAATAAATAAACAAATAAATAAATCAACAAATAAATGCTCTGTCTTACATATTGGCAAAAAATATATATCATAAAATAAAATACAAGCTGAATAGTCAAGACCTTGTTGATGATCCAAACTCTGCCAAGGATCTTGGAGTACTCATCTCTAATGATCTAAGTGCTAGAGCCCACTGTAACTACATAGCCAAAAAGGCATTAAGAGTTGTAACTTAATCCTGCGTAGTTTTTTCTCTGGTAATATCACACTACTAACTAGAGCATACAAAACATTTGCTAGACCAATATTTGAATACAGCTCATCAGTCTGGAACCCACATTACGTATCTGATATTAACACAGTTGAGAAAGTCCAGGAATATTTCACAAGAAGAGTTCTCTACTCCTCTACTCGTTGCAGAATACCTTATGCCAGCAGACTTGAAATTCTAGACCTAGAAAACCTAGAACTATGCCGCCTTCGGTCCGATCTATATGAACATATTCTACTATATTTTGAAAAGTTAGTTTTTCCAAGCTTCTCCATGTTCAGAAAATGCACAATAGCCTTTCCCTTCATTTGTCCTGAATTTTTATCACCAATTTCAGATCCATTTAGATCCATTGCAAGAGGAAAAAATAGACAATGTTTCTTCTCAATCTGCTATTACTGGATTAATAATCTCATTCACAGGTAGAAAACAACAGCATTAAGTGTCATCGAGCAATATCCCCTGGTTTTATTTATTTATTTATTTGATTTGTCAATTGCTTACAAGAAAAGAGGTATAAGTAAAAACATAGTTATGAATACATGGATACATATACGAAAAATAAAAGAAACAATAGGACAGGGACGGTAGGCACGTTGGTGTGCTTATGCACGTCCCCTACAGACATCTTAGGAAAAGGGTGAGGTCAATAGTCGACAGTCTAAGGTTAAAGTTTTTGGGGTTTGGGGAAGAAACCACAGAGTCAGGTAGAGTATTCCAGACATTGACCATACTGTTGCTGAACTTGTATTTCCTGCAGTCAAGTTTGGTGCAATTTATGTTGAGTTTGTATCTATTATGTGCTCTTTGTATTGTTATGGTTGAAGCTGAAATATTCATTGACAGGTAGGACATTGCAATGTAGACCTTGGAGTCCTAGAGGAGGATCTCTTAAACAAGAGCCAAACATGTGCAGCCGCCGCCAAAAAAGCTAATACAATCCTGGGTTGTATAAATGGGGACATAGAATCAAGATCACATGAAGTATTAGTACCACTTTATAAAACCCTAGTAAGACCACACCTGGAATACTGCAACCAGTTTTGGTTACTGTACTACAAAAAAGATGTTGAGACTTTGGAAAAAGTTCAGAGAAGAGCAACTAAGATGATCAAAGGCCTAGAGATTAAAACATATGAAGAACGGCTGCAGGATTTAAGCTTGGCTAGTCTAAAGAAAAGAAGAATCAGGGGGACATGATAGAAGTATTCTAGTATTTGAGAGGCTGCCACAAAAAAGAGGCGGTCAAATTATTCTACAAAGCACCAGAGGGCAGGACAAGAAACAATAGTTGTAAACTAGCCAAAGAGAGAAGCAACCTGGTTTAAGGAGAAACGTCCTAATGGTGAGGACAATTAACCAGTGGAATAGCTTGGATCTGCCCACGATGCTCCTTCACTGGAGGTTTTTAAGAAGAGTCTAGAGAGAGTCTCTTGTCTGAAATGGTGTAGGTTCTCCTGCTTGAGTAGAAGGCTGGACTAGAAGATCTCTACAATCCCTTCCAGGTCTATTCTATTCTAGTCTTCTTCTTGGGTTGTTTTCCCTTTAAGGATTTTCATCCAAGGAATCTTTCCCAAGCTCTCTCTGAGTTTGTTAAAATTGGCTGTTTTTTTAAATCTAAGACTCAAAACTCCCTTTACTATCCTTGCTCCTAATGGGCAGAGTCTAGGGAACCCATTCACAGACACAAAGGGTTGGCTGCCAGCAAGGTAGAGATTTACCAGGGCCAGGTTTGTTAGTCAGGTTAGTTTGGAGTCCCATCTGGGGTGCCCAAATTGTTTGAAGAAAAGTATGGTCTGGTTCCAAACCAGGCAAAAGTGGAGATAAAATGGAAATAAATAAATAAAATGGAGACAGGCTGCAGGAAAGTAAGTCTTTGTTTATTTGGTAGCCAGAAACTAATGACAGCAGCATGTCTCTGGGGTGGCTGACAAAGTGGGATTGAGAGCAGATGTACATTGTTTGGGGCTTTGTGATTGAGATGCCTGTTCCTGTGGTAAGAATATGTCCTTCAATATTTTAATGGCGGTTGCCAGATTCTTATGGAGTCATGTAGGGGTCATGTCTGGCTCTATTGACTAGAGAGGAAATGAAAATCTTAGGTGTTTGTCTGACATAATCTTGTCACCTTTGTCTCCTCACCTATTGTGTTGCTTATTTGGAGTCTCTTTGCCTATAATAATTGCTCCAGTCTTTCTGAATGGATATGAAATCTCTATTCCTAAGGAACAGCCTTTTCAAGCTTCTGCTTGAGGCTGTTTTCCTATGGCAAGAAGACCGGGGCTGTTTCAGAAAAAAAAAAAAAAGGAAACAGATATACATCTTCCAATAAAGTGCAACACTACAGCACAACCAACACAAGCTACAAAAAGTATAACACCGCCATACTTCAAAAACTTCCTCAAAACAATAGGCTATTACAACCACATGGTACCACTATGACACAGACATGACTAACGCCCTCCAAAAAATCTTAAATAAAGAAAAATACCACGTAGCTGAAAACGACAAAAAAACAGGAATCATTTACAACATACAGAGTAAGGATTGAAATAGTTACTATATAGAATAGACTGGCTGAAGACTAGTTGAGTTATCCAGGAACACCAATTAGCATTCAGAAGACATGATGAAACGCTTAATTTCACATTACATGGACAGATTTTATTATAGCTTCAGCTGGGAAGCTGTGAGCATCCTAGACCAAGTTCAAACCAAAAATGCTAGACGATTCCTGGAATTTGGCACTCAGAAAAATTAACCGTCAACAGACGCAAAGAGATAAATCACATTTATACACCATTCAAAAGAGACAATAAATAGCTAAAAAGGAAACAAAAAGAGCACCTCCTTGCCAAAAATCGACACTCAAGTAAGTAGGGATTAATACCAGGAGCAACACCAGAAAAAAGAAACTATGATGTACTGCATAAACTACAATTTATACTATCTAGGGTTTTCCAAACTTTGCTCTACCATGACCTTGAAATGAATGTGTACACCTTCCACATAAATAAAGTAATGATTTCATTGGGATAGGGCTGGGCAAGAAATAGTTGGTTTTGCTTTTGTCTCCCTGTTCTTCCAAAACCTCAACATGTCAGGTCTCTCAGCCAAACACCTGCACCGTAAGCCAAACGGAGACTTCAAGTTGGTCTTGCTTTGGCCTTTCCAGTGTCTGGAGGAGGTGGAGGAGGGAGGGCATTGTTTGATCTTCCCTGAGTTGGTGGGTTGTAAAAGAGCAAACATGCCATTCATTTTCTTTGTATTTCAACATGAAAAGAGAGTGAAATGTATGTAGGAGTACAGATTAAAATACAAATGAATTAATCATTAATCTTCTACCTATGTAAAATCAAATTAAGAAATCAGCAGCAAATACGCACAATAAGAAAATATACTACAATTAACTCAACGCTATGTAGCAGAGGAAACTTGGCCATTGATAGGTTGATACCACACTGTCTGGATTAGAGGGGAAATCAAGCATTGAAAAATGTGTTTCTTACACTGGTGATGTGAAGAACATCCAGCCAGAAACCAGAGAAGGGTGGGAGATGGAAACAACGGGTGATTGAGGCCATTAAGAAGTCATAAAGGACCAACCTATGCATGCAAAGAAACAGGAGCACATTTCTTGGTGGCTATTATGGCCATTTAAAGGGAAACCAAAGCTTTAAAGTTAATGAGCTTAGATTAGTACATATAGTTCTCCATGTAGAACAATGAACCCAGTTTCTTGTGAACCAAGATAATCAAACCATTTTCCCTGAAAGGCTTGCTGCTGCTGTGCAGCATATGTGTTCCAAACATACATTCCAAATGCTGAACCTCAGAAGAGTCTGATCTGAATGGATCTCTTTGCAACCAACTTTACTGGGAAGGAATCAGTTTATGCACTGGAAATAGACACTTCAGCCATCACAGATCACCAGCAAGGTGGCAATACCTACAACAAACTACAGCTGCTGTCTTCGTAACACTGTAATGAGCCACATTATGCTATGAAAGTTCCAATTCTCACTGTTGTTATTCTTTTCATAGCTATTAATTCCACGGGCATTTAATGACGTATCATTTTTTTTTCTATATAACAAAATGCATTGTGCACTATCCAAAGATTCAAATCATGCCTTGCCAGTAAATACCTCTCTGCCTTGCCCTAAGGAAGGATTGCACAGATTAACCCATTCTGGTTCCTTCCTTCCCATGAAGTGTTTGAAGTGCCTTGAAATTCCTTCTCCAGGAGCCTTGGCATTTTATCTCTGTTGCAGGATCTTAACTGACTCCTGGACTGATCAGCAAAGTCCACCCTTTTCCTATCTCCTCAGATGATCCAAAATCCACTCTGATCTATACAGTACTTCTCATCACTAGGTATAAATTTTCTTCTTGGTTATTGTTCCAGATATGTGGTTGGGTCCGTGTTTATGGGTTTGTAGGTGGAGTCTTGGAGTAGGTCTGTCAATTTTGTTTCGTAGTCTTTTCTATCCATCCTAAGAAACCCCAAAGATAACGTTGACCTGGAAAACCAAGGCATATATGAAGTCCCCTGTGCATCATGCCCGGCCACATACATTGGACAGACCAATAGAAGAATAAGTACCCACCTGGATGAACACAAAAATGCAGTCAAAAAGCTGGAACAGACTTCCTCACTAGTCCAACACATGAAAGCAACAGGTCATAGCATTGACTTCAATGGCACCAAAACCCTACCCACTATAGAAAACCCCAGCCACAGAATTATCAGAGAAGCCATAGAGATTGAAAAAAGACCTAAAAGCATGAATAGAAGAGATAATTCCACCAGACTGTCAATTATTTGGAAGCCTACACTCACAAACAAAAAAATCTCCACACCACAAGTCAGGCAAACACCTGGGCACAAACAGATCCCCCCTGATACCTCCAGCTCAAACACACCCCAACCAGGCACCCAGATGAAACCTAGCTTTCTAATAAATGATAGCCATCCATTTACTCAGAGCCAAGCTGCACTAAAAGCCTCCAATACAATGTTAGAATACAATGTTGCCAGCCAATCAAGACAAAAAAAGCCACAAAACAGACAGAAGATATTAGAAACACCAATCAAGCAGAACACAGCAAATTCCAAGACCAATAAACACAGACCAAGACTCCCAACCAATCAGGGTGAAGAAAAAACCATTCTGGCACAGCAGTAGGCTAGCCCCAAATTTAAAAATGAAACAGCTGTGAAAGTCTGACTCACAGACGAACACAATACATAAGCCTGATGATGGCAGATGAGATTCTGACGAAATGTTGCTACAACTTTAAAAGCACAACTATAATGATGTGGGAAAATACCCGAACAAAGTTGAATACCATACACATAAGTACCTGTGAAAACTTAAGAAATGTGTGTGTGTGTGTGTGTGTGTGTGTGTGTGTATATATATATATATATATATATATATATATATATATATATATATATATATATATATAATCTTTTTTCCATTAACCTCAACAAAAGATGGCAAGGCCATCACACAACCCATTACCCAAGCTGTTAAAAAACTGCAGGCTAATGGAAAAAAGATCACTACAAAACAAACAACCCAAGAGATTACAGCACAAGATCCAGGATATCTCCACAACAAAACTCACAAGGCCATCACACAGCCCGTTATATCAACATCAACTCCATCAACCAATCAAGAGGCAGCAGTGCAGCCAACCAGCCCAGCACACCAGCCCCCCTCCCCCAGTATTTATAGAGAGACGGCAGCTCCGATCATACACTGCTTGCACTGGCGCGAAGCCGAAAGCACCAGCCTGAGGATGGCAAGTGGGACCTCGCCGAAATGTCACCAAGATACTCTTAATCTTACAAGGGAAAAGACCCAAACACACACACACACACACACACACACACACACACACACACACATATATATGTTTTCTGAGGTTTTCGCGAGTATGTGTATGTGGATCTTTGGTCCAAATCCCCCACCTGAACAGAACACCCCCCCACCCAATCAGAACACAGCCAAGCCCCCAATCAATCAGATCACAGCCAGGCCCCTAACCAATAAGAACACACCCCCACCCACTCAGAACACAGCCAAGCCCCCACCCAGTCAAGTCACACTCCCACTGGCATTTAAAAGAAAAAACAGCTGCAAGCTCACATTACTCCAAGAAGCACAAAGCTGAAGACACAAGCCTGAAGATGACGAATGAGATTTCATCGAAACGTCGCCAAAATACTTCCAATTTTACGCGGGAGAAAACTCAAATAACCAAAGATCTACCTATCTATCTATCTATCTATCTATCTATCTATCTATCTATATTTGTGGAGACAAATTACTAGTTATTCTGATTGGTTGGAATTCAGTTTGCAGTTTGGAAAGCCAGAGTCCTTATGTAAATCTACTGCTGAAAATCAATCTGCAAAATGAATTCCTTTGATTTTGCACTGTGAATCAGTCCATCAATTGAACTGTACTATGGACCACATGGAAAGCTTTTCCTTCTGCGGAATGGATACTCTGCTCTTCCTTTTTATGATCCTTAATTAATACCTGAGAAACACTTTAAGAAGGCACACTGGAAGAATTTAGGCAGCTCTCCTCTGCAAGAATGGAAGCAGGAAAAAAGAAATCTTCTTTATATTTTTCTACTTGATAGTGCTATCAAAGTAAATTTGAGCTTTGAGCACCGGGAAAGCTGTCATTATCTGTGATGGAGTGTGGCCCAAATAACTTGTGATTTTTCATTATGTTTCTTTTACCATTTTATCCACCTGACCAAGATTATAGTTCATTGTCCTGATATTTTTTACTCGCTTCTTAGAGTTTGATTTACTCCTTGCACATAAATGGAGTCTTTTTTGTAAAAGCTGTCCCCCTCTGAGTTTCCTGTTTCAATCATTATAATTGTTCAGAGTCCTTCTCTTATACTTGCAGACAGGAATAACTGGTATTTTATTTTTATCTGCTCGTAGAGACTGTGAAGTTTTCAGTTACCCATTAACTTTCCAATCATTTTCTTGCAGCACCGTTAAAAGTATTACAGAGAAAATTAATTTTTTCAGAATGGGGAGAGGGTTGAGAAGCAGCAGCAGATTACAATTTCCATTATAGAAGACACATTTCTCTGAATTTGAATCCACTTGATAGCATAAAGGATGATTTTTCTATACAAATGCAGCAAAGAATTTAATCTTCTTTAACTGTTCTGAATAGTAGAAAGTAATTTGGCCCTCTTAAAATTGCCTCTTGGGCAGTAGACTGTCCACTTAAAATGTTTCTTAATAGCGGTTCTAGGACTGAATGCTCTCGTTCAGGAACCATTAAACTATGCAGATTTTAAAGTGCCAGTTTAAAGGGAGCTGCTACAGGAGAAGTACCAATACCCTGAGCAACTAATTTTTTAGAGGGATATATGGAGGTGAGAAGCTTCATTGAAAACCATTCATGTTCCCCTAACACAAAATAGGGCTTTCTTAGCGGTGATCATTATCAGCATCTATCAGAAGCTTTGGTGAGACGGAGCTGTTTCCTGAGAAGATGTTGGTCTACCTGAAGTTCCTTCAGAAAGTTTGGAGCCTCAGGAATGGGGGAGGAAATTGTCTTCAGGCCACACAGATGTATAGGGCAGCCACGAGAAACTTGGAAAGGTGACGTGCAAGTGAAACTATCTACGGAGTTGCTATATGTACATAGAGGCAGAAGTACCTCTAAGGTCATCTAACCTGGCCTGCACAGATGCTTATTGCTGCTGTTGGATGTGCACTCAAGTAAAGTCGGGCATACACTTTTTTTGCCCCATGAAATGGGACAGGAGAAACAGAGAAAGTGGGTGATTATTCGGGGGGCTAGAATACTGCTTGAATGCCCTATCTATTTAATTAGCAAGCTGCACAATCACAGGGGGGCTTTAGAAAGGAGACCCAGAGTTAATGGTAGGAAGAAAACAAAGTTACAGCCTTAGTGAGGGACAATATCTTGGAAAACAATGCAGTGTTCAATGTTGCATTAGTGTGGAAGGTACAGCTGAATGCTCAAACATTGAGAATCAATAAAAATACTTCAAACACAAAGCTGTTCATTTTATTGGATATTATTGCAGAAGAACATCCAACATTAAACTGATTAATTCACACCTCGTCCTTGGTTCTTCCTGGAGGGAGGACCTCTTACGATGGAAAGGTGAGTTTTCTGCCTTGGAAAGAAAGGAACAAAGGAGACAACATCTGAGGCAGTTTAAATCTTGAAGGAAACATAGCCCTTGATAAATTGGAATTGCTCTGAACTGGTCTGCTGTTTCATCTTAAAATTATAGTATCACTGAATCTCACAGCCACTCCCAGGCCTTTAAAAAGCAGGTGAAAATGTTCTGCAGTTGCTTTTACTTCTCCAAATTCAGAAATGTTGGGAAAAAGGAACCAAAATCACTTTCTCTCCCTGACAGGCAGCACAAATTTCCCCTCAGTGTAATTCTACCCAAGAGGGAAAGAAAAGAAATAAAAATCCCAATATACAGTTGTTTGTAGGCTGCTCCTCCTTTGCAGCAGAGAAGAGAGACACCCTGACCATTTCACCTCCTATTTTCTGGCCATGTAGGGTAGCCAGCCTGTACAAGGGAGCAGCCCAGCACTGGAAGCTCAGGGACTCAGAAGACTCACAATAAATCAAGAATCTTCCAGGAAGGAAAGGGAACAGCACTGCTCCGGGCTGACTTCTACTAAACTTTTAGTTTCTGTAGCCTTTAACTGTACGAAAACAATGCATCATAGAGCAACAATCTTTGAACCAAGGTACCTCAAATGGCAAAATGCAAAATGTAATTACTCCGAGAAGCACAAAGCCGAAGATACAAGCCTGAAGATGATAAATGAGACTTCATCGAAACGTCGCCTAGATACTTCCAATTTTACGCGGGAGAAAACCCGAATAACCAAAGATCCACATACAAATACCCACAAAAACCTCAGAAAACACACACACACACACACACACACACACACACACATACCATATATATATGGTATTCAGCTTTGTTCGGGTATTTTCCCACGTCATTATAGTTGTGCTTTTAAAGTTGTAGCAACCTTTCAGCTGAATCTCCATCATTGTTATATTGCTTTCTAACATTGTTTCAATCTCTTTAGGTATCTGGGGTAAATTAGCATTCTGTAAATACTGTTTAACACTTTCCTCATCAATATTCTCATGTGTATAGTTTCCTCTAAAAATCTCGAATAATTTCCTTCTTCTCTTTACTACCATAGCAAACTTGGCCTTGGTCATCTATTAATTGCAATATTTTCCTTGATTCTTTCTCCTTTCTCAATTTATATGCAAACCATCTACCTGGTTTATTTGCATCTTCAAAATAGTTCTGTTTGGCACCTCTAATTTTTTGTGCCAATTCTTCTTTTTCTATTAGACCCATTTTTTGTTTGGTTATATCCATTTTTAACTTAATGTCCTTTCTCTGTGGCATTTTCTGTAGCTCTTTTTCAAGTCCTTTATACTTATCTTCTAATGCCTTAGAGGCTAATCTTTTCATGGTATTTCTTTTCCTTGTATAGTCTATTATCAAGCCTCTGGCATATGCCTTCATTGTATCCCATATATTCTGGATTGATGTATCTTCTTTTTTGTTTTCTCTAAAGAAAAAGGCCAGTTCTTTCTTCATCTACTGTGTGAAGTCTTTTTCCTTTAATATAGTATTATTTAACGTCCATCTAGATCTTCTTCTTTATCCTTTCTATTTAATTGTCATTGGATTGTGATCTGCCCAAGTACTTGTTTCAATATTTATTTATTGAATGTTAGTTAACAATTCTGTTGACATCCATATCATATCTATTCTGGATCATGATAAGTGTCTATTTGAGTAGAAGGTGTATTGTTTAGTTTTAGCATTTCTTTCTCTCCGTGTATCTTTTAAGTTTATTTCATCTACCATTTTAAAAAAAGATTTAGGGAGAGTCTTTCTATTTTGCTTTATTGTTTTCTGTGCTGTGTAGTTCAGTTTATTGCCCATTAAAATCTCCCATCATAACTATATTAACAGAGTCCAGTTCAACTATTTTCATATGTATTTTTTTATAGAATTCTTCTTGATTGTCATTCGGGGCATAGATTGCAATCAGGAGTGTTTTCGTATTATTGTCCATTATTTCCACCATTAATATTCTTCTGTCATCATCGGTATAAATCAATTTCACTGAGATGGTCTCTTTAATGTATAAAACCACTCCTCTTTTCTTACATTGTGTCAAGGAAGTGAATATTTTCCCTAATTTTGACTGTATCAACAATTGTTCATATTGTTTTTTAATATGTACTTCTTGTAGGCAGATTATATCAAATTTTAATTTCTCTAATTTATGAAAGATTTTCCTTCTTTTAACGGCTGAGTTAAGTCCATTTATATTAATTGTAATCAATTTTTTCTCTTCCATGGTTATATTTTGTAATTAGGTTTGACAGCTCTCGTGGATCTTGGTTCACGTTGTTCTTTGGCTTCCTCCTTTCCACCTACTGCACCTTCTTCTTTTTCAGTCATCATTTGGGAATCCTCTTGGAATTTAATTAGTGAAATTTCTTTTTCTGACTCTTCCTCCCCTCTGAAAAACTCTGTGTAAAATGATTCAGCTTTCTCAATTGAGTCAATTCTATATCTCTGTTCTTGCCATGTAAGCGTTAAACCTTCTGGAATCAGCCATCTATAATTCACCTCTTTTTAAAGTAACAATTTGGTCAAGAATCAGTATTCTCTTCTCATCTCTCTCACTCTTCTGTGTACTTGTTTCAAGACCACAATCTCCTTATCTTTGTATTACAATGTTTTCTCTCTTGCCACTTGCAATATTTGCGTTTTAATGGCTTTCTTTGTAAATCTGATGTGAACTTATCTTGGTAAGCTATTTCTCATTGCATATCTTGTGAAGACTTGATAAACCTTATCTATTCCATCCATCATCTTCCCCTCAGTTATTTCCAAAGCTTCAGCCAATATTTCTATCATTATCTCAGTTAGATTTTGTCCTTTTTCTTCCTCTATGTTTTGGAATCTAAGATAAAATTCTGATCTGTCCATCTCCTATCTCAGCATACCACTTTTATCTTGTTCAACCACTGTTAATCTGTTATCAATGTCTCCAACCTTCTTGTCTCTTTGTTTATCTTCTTCTTCTTCATTTTTTTGGAGTCTCTCATCATACTTCATCATCATTTGTTGGATGTTCTCCACTTTTTCATCAGTTTTCCCTGTTCTTTGTTCAATGTTCTCTATTCTCTTTTCAATATTCTCTATCTTGTTTGAATATTTTGAATTCCTTGCATAATCATCTGCAGGGTCTCTTTTTCTTGTTCTTTTTCTTGCCTTAATATTGTCTGTATTGAACATTGTCCTCCAGATGGTGGAGAGGAAGAAGTAGAAGTTGAAGAACCAGGAGCTGTTAATTTCCTACTCATTTTGAGGACTTCAAGATCTTCAGGTTCTTCTAGACCTTAATCCAGTTGTAAAATAACCAATTGCAGTTCCAAATAAAAATAGTAGGAAAAAAGTAGGAGAATAGTAAGAAAAGAGAAGCCAAATAGTAATAATAATAACAGAAAAAGAAGAAAAAAATTTCTTCAGGTTCTTGTATATCTTAATCCAATCGGTTGGTTAGATAACAGTAAAAATTCAAAAATGATGGAAAAGACCATAAACACACCATGAACACAAAAAGAAAAAGTTGTAAAATCCTAAAAAAGGCGAAAAAGTGAAGAAAAAGGCTAAAAAAGAAAGGAAAAATTCTTCAGGTTCTTCAACACCTTAATCCAATTAAGAGGTCTCAAATATAAAAGTATATATAAAAATAAACCAAAAGAAAAAAGAAAGAAAAATCAATATGGAAGGTAGATGGAAAGACAAAAATACCAAGAAGGGAAAGAGAAGAAAAAGGCTACTCCCTTAAAAAGAAAAGGAAGGGAAGCATTAATACTAAAGCTTTTCCTTTAAAATAAAAAGCAGACGTAGAAATTTAACTTCCAAAGACAAGAAAAAACAAAACAAAGACAAATTCCAGAGAGCCAAAAATCCAAATAGCTATTGCAAAAAAAAAAGTAAACTGATGAGGAGGGGTAGCACAGCTTAAAAAGAATAAAAAGAGCACACTGCACTTTGTTTAATTATCCAAGGCTCTTGTTATAACTTTCTTCTCCAAAGACTTATCACCTTTTCTTTTCCTAAGCTTCAACACCAGACTCCAGATGTTGATAGAAACCCAGAAGAGCACCTGTAATAATACTCTCCCGTGCTCTTCCCTCTATCTTATCAAACAGGCAATGTCCTTGAAACAAAGTCTCAGTTCTTTCTCAGCTTTGTCTAGTCAAAAGAAAAATAGAATATTTCCAAGCCTCTAGCTGGCAGTGTTATAAAGTTCCTTTAGCTTTCACTTTCCCCCTCCTTTTCCAAGCAAAATATAATAAGAATTAATTTAAAAAAAAAGAAAAAGAGATTTAAAAAATAACTAAAAGGGAGTCTCTGGCTTAGAATATTATAAAATCAAAAAGGAGAGAAGAAGAATATATAAAAAGAAGGAAGAAAAAAACAGCCCAGTTTCAAAATATAAGATCATGTGTAGAAAATCCAGCAATGAGAAAAAAAAAATTACTTTCCTGTTTAAAATCACCGCTCAATCACTTCTGTCAAAACTTTTACAGATTCTTTCTTTCCCTTAGGGTGTCCTTTCAAGTCTTAAAATAAAGAAAAAGTTCTCACCAAACCGGCACACTCTCTCTTTCTGTTCTCTTTCATTTCGGAGCTGTCCCAACTTCAGCAGCTATAATGGCTGCCTCTTTGCTGCTGGCAAAAAGAGCTTCTCCTGGATCTACCAGGGACTTTGCGGTATCCCTGGGATCGACAGGATGCGCTCTGGACGAGTTCACAAAACTGTGAGGGAAATGTGCCAGATCTCCAGTCCCATTGGCAAATGAATTCGCCCCCTCCCCAATGGGGTGAGCAGGGCCTTGGGTCTTCTTCAGATTGTGGGGGCCAATGATCATCCTTCTCCATCTGTGGTGAGATGGTCCCTTTGCAACAGAGAAGTGGAGGAAGAGAGGTGACAACAACAACAACAAAAAACGGATAGAGAGATGTACAGAATGCAGGGAGAGAGAGGAGGAGAAATGCTTGGAAGGAAGATGGTGGGTTGCCTTGGGTCACTCTGCTAATCTGCTGCTTAAGGGTTATCCAGCATTTAAACCAAGGTTTCCCATAAGTGCAATTGCCTTGCTAGAGTTCAGCTGCCTGCGGCAGGCTTCAGATTTGGGGGCAACGGCTCAACGGTGGCCTGATACGGCCTTCTCTCCAGATGCAGCATTAATAGATCAAGGAGAGACTATAAAAGAAAGCCCCCTACCCCTGGTGCTTGAGGCCACTGTCTACCCTACCTGGCACCAAATCCAGCCTAAACATCTGGCTGATTGTGTGACCAACCCTCATAATAATGCCTCAGAGTCAGACACCCTCAAGTTCATTCCTACCAATCACTAGGACTGTTAATTAAGATGAATGATGGCAGTGACTCTCTCTATTATTATCCCTAGCATGTTCAAGTGAGGATGGAGAAGGCTCCGATGGGGCCTGGATGAGCCACCGCTTCGGGGGGCTTGTACTCTGGAGGCCTTTCAGCAACTGCATTGAAAGGACATTGTGAATAGATCCATGACTGACCCAGTGAAGGCCCATTTTCCTGGCCTGGTGGGATCCATTGTACCTGGTCCCTATGAGCTGGGCTGCCCATGTGCCTGGCTGCTTTGTGAGCCATTGTGTCATCAAATCCACCCCTGATCTATAGTGGGATTAGAAAGATGGCCAGAAAAGGAGCTGGAGAAAGAAGGTGGACAAATGTGGAGAAGCAGCAGCAGGGATGAAGAAAGAGACCTCTGAGAGGTCAGGAGAAAAGGAGAAGGCCACAGGGAAAGACCTAGGAAGAGAATTCACACAGGAGAACAAGCAGAAAGGAACAATACATGCAACAGTTGGCCAAATAATCAAATCTTTTTGAGACTGTAGAACACAGTGTTCACCTTTCCAGGCTCATCGGATAGGATTAAGCCAAGGTACTTTTGTTTTTCATTTGTTTGCACTTACAACCAGTTCTTCCTTAAGAAACCTCCGATAACCCTGCACAGGTCTTTCCCAGGGTGTCTGCAGAGCTATTCTGTAGAAAATAGATATAAAGCGCTTTGTGGTTCAATCAGTGGGTAGAACAATGGGAACGTGGAGGTCAGGCAATAGAGATCATGGATTCAAAGAGGCGTATGTTCTGAAAAGGAAGAAATATCAACTGATATTGGAAGCAGTGGTGCATTAACCATTCAGCAGACTAAACACCTGCCTCGGGCACCAGGCCCAAAGGGGGAACCACAAGGTGGAGAACATGGCTTCATTTGCACAGTGTGTAAGGAGGGGGACACCAAGATTTGTCAGTGCTTAGAGTACCAGTGAGCCTTAATCCGCCACTGATATTGGTAGTCTGGTGGAAATACTCAGTATGATTCACTATCTTATATACATCTTAATGCAATAAAAAAAATTCTGGTACATACGTTTTTGTTATTTGTAACAAGTCTAGCGATGCACCATTTTATAATTTTTATCATATTAATCAACAGCAGAGTGATTAAAAAGATTAAAAAGCCAGTGGAAAAAAATGGTCAGATCAGGAAAAGGGAAATGGTAATTTTTAAAGAAGGGATATTCCTGCTGGGAAACTGTGTGTAAGACAAGTTCCAGAACCGCCACACCAGTAAAGAAATCTTAGCCTATGGCATTTGCAGCAGGCGTCATTCAAGGAAAGCGGAGGAAACGTTGGTGGTCTTGCCTGTGTGAGGTGGTGAATCCACGTAGAAGGACTGCCTCTGGTACGCAGTAAAGTACAGCAGGCATGCCAGAGAACCGGAACTGAGCATTAAGAGGGAGCTGCTTTGAAATGGCACATTCGCGGTGGGCAGAGTCTGAGCGCAGGGCATCCATTCCGGCCCTCCAGTGTGGTCGCTGGGCTCTACCAGCTGTGGGGCAACCTGACAATACCGATAGCCCTAAGTTACTATTTGAAAATGGCAGTTGGCCTGTTTAAAACCTTATTTGCAGAAGGCCAAAGAAAAGTGCTTAAGCTGCACACATGGAAAGCATTCCCTCATTCCTTCGGTTTGGCCACCCATCTCAAACAGACAACTAACAAGAACGAAAAATGCAGCAACCTCCAACAAAAGTACAAAATTACTGTTGGCAGCTGAGATAACAACAAAACCACATATAAAAATGCACTGCAAAATAAGGTGCAAAAATGCACTTGCAAAAGCCTATCTTTGGAGAAATAGGCAATCAAATTAATGCATTACATGAAATTTATGTTCCAATATCATATCAAGCCTGCTCTGGCAATGCAAAGTTTTACATAAAACAGGTTCATCAGTAAAGCATTACATGCAAACTATCTGTCAACATAAAACTTGAAAAAACTTTACAAACCAGTGCGTGTTGTGACCATTTATTGACAAGGATAGTACTGGATAACTGCTCTCAGTGCTAAAATAGAATTTAGCCAATTTTAAGTTGGGTGTGTGTGTGTGTGAGAGAGATTCATTCTCAGGCCTTTGGTCCATTTGTTTCCATTCTTCCTTTTTGTTTTGTTAAAAACAACAACATGGATGAATGGCAAAATGCAAAAGCTGTCCACTGTTTTCCAAGCACGAGCTCTAAAGGGCCTGTCCCCCCACCCCCCGGTACAGTCTTTACGGGGTGGAATTCAAATTTTTTAACAACCGGTTCTGTGGGTGTGGCTTAGGAGGTGGGCGTGGGTTGGTGGTCATGTGACTGGGTGGACATGGCTTGGAGGTCATCTTATTAGCTGGACGTGGCCAACTCAATATCACTCACATCGAGGCACGGTTCTCCTCGTCTGGACTCTCATGACTTTGGGGATGCTGCAATAGTTGTAAGTGTGAAAAATGGTCATAAGTCACTTTTTTCAGTGTCATTGTAACTTTGAATGGTCATTCCACACAAGCAAAGTACCAGCAAAAGAGGGGAAAAATCCTCCAGAGAAGTTCCTGAGACAGGAAGTTTAGTCTCGCCAAGAATGTAATAAGGGTTAACAGAGAGGGAGTTTTTGTAAGCAACACCAGAATGTTTCCTTCCTGCCTTCCTTACAGGATTAGGCCAGTAATTTCTTGTAACAACCGGTTGTCTGAACTGCTTAGAATGTTAACCGGTTTTAGCAAATAGGTACAAACCTGTTGAATCCCACCCCCGAGTTTTTAAGGTGTACGGAGCGCACCTACCTGAAATTGCCTTCCTGCTCCAAGCAATGGGAGGGGCTGGCTGGGCTCCCCATCTCCCTTCACAAAACTTGGGTAAAGCAGCACCATTTTGCTTTGCCTTTAATAGTCAGATTTTATCTGGCACATTTTAATTTACTAGGCTTTTAATTTTGCATTTTTCTTCATGTATGATGAAAATCAGCCAACCATTATTGCATGCTTGAAATAATTTATTCGGCCATAAATCTGTCTGTCCTCTTTGCTCTTTTAATATGACATTGGTGTCCTATGATCTCTTTCTCTTTTCAAAGCAGGCCCATTTTAGAAACGACAGAAGAAGCCAAGCAGGGCAAAAACTTTTGCTTTTGATGCCTTGAAGGAAAGTAGTGACAGCTTAATAGACCTGAAATCATGAACTACAAAACAAGAACAATCTACAGTGGGAACCATAAATAAGTGATTATGAAATAAGAAACCAGGATTCCCCCAGTGCCAATAACCTTCCAACATTCCATTAAAACCCATAAATCTGCCAATGGCTGGGCCTAAGTAAATTTCCTCTAGTACATTAAAACTCTTTGTTTACCATTGTAATTAAATTACAATGTCTTCTTAGTTCAAATAGACAGGCCCACTCTGTCTCCACAGCACACAGAATTAAGTAGGGACATTTCATTCCTGCCAATATCTTGACACTGAGGGACGTGGCCTTCCCCCGTCAAACTAGCCTGGCTGTGGGAGGGGGAGGGCAGTGGGCTGCCATGGTAGGGGCAGAGGCCCCCAGGTGCCGAGGGGATGAAAACCATTTGGGCCCCGGCTTCTCCTGGGAGGGCAGGGAGAGAGAGACTTATACTAGATCTAATTTGCATCAGTTACTGGGAGCAGAGATTTACTTCTTTCCGAACTTTTGGACTCACGCTGGGGACCTTCTCCTGGGCCTCATTCGTGGAAGCCACTAGGGGCCCGGCCTGGCCAGAAGCTCCTCTGTAGATCACCTGCAGGAACAAAAGGCTCACCCAGGGCTCACCCCTCCTCCATTCACCTGGGCTTGGGCTTAGCCTTGCTTGCTTGCCTGCCTCCAACATTGACAGGCCTTCTACACCGATCTCTGAAATTGATTTAAAACCAAATGTATTCAAACCGGCAACCTCAACATGCAGACCTGAAAAGGGGGCTTTAAGCCCTCCGCACCACCACAGGCAACCCTTGCCTCACAACCACAACCGAGCCCAATGTTTCTGTTGCTCAGCCAGACATCTGTGAAGTGAGTTTTGCCACATTGTATGGCCTCTCTTGCCATGGCTGTGAAGTGAATGAGCAGTTGCTAAGTTAGTAACACGGCTGTTAAGTGATCCCCATCACCTTGGCTGGCAAAAGAGGATCACGGGACCCAGGGACCCTGCAACCACCACAAAGAGAAACCGGTTGCCAAACGCTTGAGATTTGGTCTCGTGGACATGGGGAGGCTGCAACAGTCAACGCGAAATGTGGTCATGGGTTACTTTTTCACAGCCGCTTAACTTTGAATGAGAACTAAACCAACTGTCGTGAGTTGAGGACCAGCCGCGTTGCCCAACTCACCTTGAGCATCCAGGGAGCTGCCTCTGAGCCTTGTGACTGACTGTGTGAAAGGGCTTTATGGGGCATCTGAGAGCATTGTCCACAAATAAAGAGTCCTGAATTGCTCCTAATCCAAGGGATGATTTATATGTCAGGGAACGTACCTTGAATTGGTTCCAGAAAGCAACCAAGGCAGCTGTTTCAACACAGGTGCCAGGCTCTCCACTCAGGGCTGGGTAATAAATCTTCCCATCTTAGCTTGGCTTCTTGCTTAATCCTGCAGATTTCTCAGTATAGTTCAGCTGGAGAACAGTCCATATTACGGGCCAGAATGAAACTAATGGGACAATTGATGGCCCATTGCTACTGAGATGGTGCAAACGAAACTTATACCTGCTGTGATCTGAAGAACTTCTTCTGTCTCTTGCCTTTTCCATGGGGGAGCAGATTCTTATGCCCTAAAATAAACCCTGTTAGGCTTCAAAAGAGCTTCCAGACTCGTCCGGGCACTTGCTGAGCCTGAAGCCAAGCAGTCATTGTATATTTATATAAGTGCCCTGTCTATTTATTAAGTTTGCATGCCGACCATCTGGACAGGACAACTCCGAGTGGCTTAAAAACATTAAAACTACAACACACAACAAAGCAAAAAACAGGAAGTACATGGGGAGAGATAGGATCTACCCAATAGCTACCTCCAGAATGATGGCCCTTTCTTGGGGCCCCAGCTCGGTTGGCAGAGCCAGGTCTTCCGGCTTAGGAAAGGCCAAAAAGGTGGGTGTGGGTCTCCCATTGGGGGTACGATGTCTCAAAGGCAGGAGCGGGGGTGGGATTCTACTGGTTTGGACCAGTTCAAGTGAACCAGTAGTTCCGTTTATCATTTGGCCCCACCCAGCGGCCCCTACCCTTTTCCTGTGCTTTATTTCTGTGTTCTTAAGCACAGCTGATTCGCACAGCAGAGCAGTTTGCCCACATCCACTGTTTTACTCACTGGGATGCAGCATAAGGTAAGTATCAGAGCTAAAAATGGTCTGTTCTAAATGCTGTGCTCGCATGTGAAGCACATGTTTGGTGTGCATGTGAGCTTTGTACACGCTCACCGAGCCGGTTGTTCCGGTTGAATCAAGCTACTGAGCAGGAGCCAATGCAGAAAAGTATTTTCCCTCTGGATTCAGGTGACCTTTCTTGACTGATGAGGTCTGCAGCAAGCTCCCTCTGCTAACACAGGCCAGGTGGGCCAATCCCATTGGGGTGAGAAGGTTCGCCAACACCTTGATTTGCAAAGGAAAGCAAACAGGCAGCCAGGGCAGGTTGTGGAACAGCAATGTAATGTGGGCCACTATAAGAGCCCAGGGAACTGCCCGTGATGCTTGGCGTTAAATGCCAAGAAGTCCCTGGGCCTCACCGTTGCTAGGGATGGAAAGAGAAAGTGTGTGGTGCTGTTACCAACCACCTACGAGTGCGAGGGGGGCAGCATCAACCCTCTTGGGCCAGGGGATTTGGTTCGCTATCTCGGCCTTCAGTTTAACTGGAAGGGCTGTGTGATCCCCAAGCACACTGGCAAATTGGACTCTCTGCTCCAGGAGCTCTTGCAGGTGCCGCTAAAGCCGCAACAGCGGATGCTGTTATTACGAACATTCTTGGTGCCCAAATTCATCCATGCACTCGTACTGGATCATGTGCACAGGAACACTCTGTGAAAACTGGACTGTGATCCGTGCAGGAGTGAGGCGCTGGCTGCGATTGCCGAAAGATACCCCCTTGGGCTACTTCCACGCACACATCAAAGATGAAGGCCTGGGGGTGCCTTGTTTTTCTACTTCTATCCCATTGCTCCAGGCGTCATGACTCAAGAAGATAGCATCCCATCCCACCACGCTGTTTCAGATTGTTCAGCACCAGAATGCATTTGGTCTTCCGCAGCGCCGGATGAACCGGCCGTGCAGAGTTAACACTGCTGCTGTAACAATGAAGGCTGAGGCACAGGAGGAGTGGAAGACTGCACTTCTGACATCCTTTGATGGTCAGGAGCTGGGAGTCCCCAGGATCAACGCAGCCAGACACGATTGGCTATTACGCCCCTCCTGAGTGTTCCCCCGCCTGTATCTAATGGGGATCCAGTTGAGGGGCGGCGTGCTCCCTATGAGATCAAGGAGTGCGTAGGGTGCCAATCGCCAGACCACCAACAATATTGTAGGGGAGCCTGCCAGGCTCTGGGGATGATCAACCATGTCCTGCAAGTTTGTGAGGTAATACATGATGCCTGATGTGCACGGCACAACCATGTCGTGCAGTGCCTGGATCAATTCCTGTGATGGCAAGACTTCCGTCTGAGAGTCAAGCCCATCATAACATCCGGCACTTCATTCATTAAACCAGATTTACTTGTGGAGGTGATGAACCGGCTCTGGGTCATGGATGTCTCCGTAGTGTCCAGTTACTGAATGTGGGAGACCTGGGAGATCAAGGTCTCCATATACGGACAGCCTGACCGTGTCACCGATATTCACCGTTGGGGTGTCTCGGTGCACCATCTCCCTGTCATCGTTTCTAACTGGGGACTGCTTTTCGAACCATCCAGCATTGGGCTACGGACTTTGGGCTTGAGCCGCAGGGACTGCATGGACATTAGTCTCCTAACCATCGCAGGCTCACTCAAATGTTACGATGTTTACATGCGTGGAACTGGGAAAGGTTGAGTCTGGATCTTGGGTGACATGTGATTAATGACACTGCCATAAGCGGCAACTCCCCTAGTGTGACCATCTTTAGCTAATTTTTGCTCTCAGAGAGGTTCGCCCCTCTGATAATTTATGATAATAAAAATAGGCCACTATAAGAGCCCAGGGAACTGCCCGTGATGCTGCATTCTGCACTAGCTGTAGCTTTTGAACATACTTCAAGGATAGCCCTGGTAGAGTGCATTGCAGGAGTCCAGGCCCGAGAGGACCAGGGTTTGAGCGACTCAGTGCAGGGACTCCTTATTCAATAAAGATCACTACTAGTATGCAACATGGAGTTGTGTCTTTCCTAGCTGTGACTACCACCTGTTCTTTGGTTAGGAATTGCGAGCCCCCCTGGGTTGCGCATCTGGTCTGTCTGGGGTTGTGCAACCCCATCCAGAATGAGAGATGTTAAAATCCTGTATCTCAAAGCCCCATGCACCACTTGCCACTTTTCCAGGCTTCAGTCGAAGCATGCTGTTGCGCCTCCAGAGTCCCACAGCCATCAGGCATCACTTTGGTCACCGGGATGAAAGTACAGAGTTGAATATCATCCACATACTGATGATATCTCATTCCCCGGTGATGAATGATCTCACTGAATGGCTTTAAGTAGATGTTGAAAAGGAGTGGAGAGAGTACTGAGCACCGTGGCACAGCACAAAGGAGTGGCTGTGAGCAGGATCTCTCACCCCCTCTCAACACTGCTTGGGATCAGCCTTGGAGAAAGGAGCTGAACCAGTTCAAAGCTGTCCTGTGCAGCCCCAACTCCACAGCCAGCCCAAAAGGATACCAAGGGGTCAAAGGCTGCAGAGAAGGCAAGGCTGGTTGCACCACCTGCATCTAATCTCACTAGAGATCATCAACAAGAGTGACCAATGCTGTTCCTGTCCCATAACTGGGCCTGAATCCTAACTGGATGGATTCAAGATCACCTGTTTCATCCAGTTGCATCCTCTGAAGCTGTATGACTGAATGCATTTTTAAAAGGATGGGATTTCAATTGTACCCTCACAGCTGCCATGTTCACTTGCGTTAACATGCACATACTCTGAAGATACTTGAAATAATTTATTCAGCCATAAATCAGCCATTTCTCCTCTTTGCTCTTTTAATAGCAGCAGCAACTGCTTAGTCTATTCAGTAGAGAGGGATTCTGGAAGTTGGCGTTCAGCTGTGTAAGCGTTTTGGGATAAACCACATCAGGAAACAGAACTCAGTAGGAAACCTGGTACTATACTACCAAAGATCAGCATTGTTGACATTTTGGAGATGGAAAAGAAATAGTTCCTTATTCCCAGTGCAAGTCCCTGTTACGTAACTCTAGCCAGTGAGTTCCTAGCATGATGGAAACCTAGTAAGGCAACCATCAGAGAGCAAGTAAAAGTTGGGACTACTGCAATGGCTCTGGATGGGATCTAGATGAATGCAGCCGCACTCTTGGCAAAGGATGCAGCTGCTTGGACAGTTCTAGAGACCCCCCCCCCAGGATAGCCCATGAAACACCCCTTTGGCGCAAGCTGCACTGATTGATAGTTTGCTTCCAGGTCCAGTTCAAAGGCTGGTTATCATCTTTAAGGCACTTTATAGCATGGCCCAGTTTATGTGAGAAACTGTCCCACACCAAAGGAATTGGCCTGCTCCACTTATGCCCGCCAGAGAGGCTTGCTGGTTGGCCGTGTCCAGGAGAAGGGCCTCTTCTGCCGGGGCTCCTCCCTCTGGAACACCCTTGTGCTTCTGGAGGTGAGATCCATACTCTCCTTTCTGACCTTTCAAAAGTGCCTTAAGACGGGTTGCTACCTTAAACAGCCGGGCCAATAATCAGTTTGTCAGCAATGCCGCCTAGGAGTTTGGAAGAAGCACATAGAAGGCTCTTTATGAAGTTGCTTCTCTGGGTGTCACCCCAGGAAGGTTTTTTTTAGGAAAGAAATGGGACAACTAGACAAGGAGAAGGAAAGCCAGAGTACCTGCCCAGCTGAAGAAATGTCAGTCTTAGAGCAAAAGCAGAGGAAAACTGGCAATAAAGGTAAGGAGGAGACAAAACAACAAGAGTTGCAACTTGCATGCAGAAATGCCAAACCTCACAATAACTGTGTCTATATGGGAAGCATAGTTAATATCAACTCAGCTCCAACCTCAAGTTGACATCCGGCCTTCTTACCGCCCAGCCAACCAACCAAGCCAGGCCACTTTGCCTCCGGGAATCCCATGCAGATGGTGACCTGGAATGTGGATGGCTGGAAAGGGGTGGTTGATAGTGGACTAATGAACTTTCCCTCTAGATTCAATGTAACAGCCATTCAGGAAACCTGGTTAACTGAAGTGGATGGACCAGTCCATTGCCAGGCTTTCAGGGATGGGCCTCCCCAAAAGCAAGCAACCAAGGGAGACCCCCTGGTGGGTTATGCATTCTTATAAAGCCAGAATTGCAATGGCAGAGGGAGAAGCTATACAACGAAGACAAGTATTTGTATTTCTCAGCTGTTACATTTGGATATGAAGAGTTTGAGTTAATACAGGTAAATGTGTACATCCCTCCAAACATATCCCGATATTATAACTCCAAATACTGGGTAAATTTGGAAGTTATCCAACATGATACATCTGTATTGTACCCTCAGTCCACGGTGGTATTACTAGGAGATTTTAACACTAGGTTGGGTCCTTCTTTGCACGAGTTCTCCCACAAGAAAGGAGTCCCAGGGGAGTTTTTCGATCACCATGCTCAGTGGCTCTTGAGAGACCGCAGAAGTAACACTGCTGGGCTGCTCCTCAATTTTGAAGGGTAATCTCCAAATGCGGGGAGGTAAGGATAAGAATTATACGTTTCCCTACATATACCACTTGGCCCATTCAAGCAGTGTGCTGGATCTCTTTGGGGTGTCTAGAGATAAAGTCAAGCTCTTCTCGGAGGTTACAGTACACTTGAGTGACGATAGCGACCATCAGCCTGTAAGGGTGACATTGTGAGGCCGCTCAGATTTAGGGCCATATAATGTGGCTGACAATTGGCTCATCAAAAAGGTGGAGGTGACCCAAAAATAAAAGGCTAATTGGGGCTAAAGTTGACACTAAGGCAATATCAGGCTGCCTTAACATAGAGAATGTTACCAACTGGCCTAGAACAGACTCCAGTCACCTGCTACTGACTGGCTGTCAGCCTTCGAGGCATTCTCTAATCGCTGCAATATCCTGAAGAGACACCTAAGCACTAAAGCTACTACAAAAAGAGCCCAAGTGGGTAGATCCCATTGGTTTGATCCTAAATGCCAGCGGCTGAAAAAGAAATTGAAGGCAGCCATGAGGCTCACCCAGAAAAATCCTACTGCTCATATACAAGAATATTAAAAAAAATTATAAAATTAAGGAAAAAAAGTTTTGCCATTTCAATCTGGTCAGAACATGAGCTGGTTGCCACAAGTCATAACTCAGTAATACTCTGGCACTCTGTAGCAGGTGTCCTAAAGGAATGGAGATTGGCATTTGATATACCAATCTCTGCTGAGGACTGGGAGAATAATTATCAGTGTTTGTTTGCTACCAAGGAACCTGTAGAGAAACCGTCTTTAATCAGCGATTCAGTAAACCCTAGAACTCCTCCCCTTGGCCCCCAGACTTGGAAAAGGAGATAAAATCCATCATTAAAAACTTAAAGAGCAACGAAGCCTCTGGTGAGGATCTTTTGCCTGCAGAATTATTTAAGAAATTTCCCCATTGGTGGGGTCCAGCACTGGCAGGCCCTTTTACACATATAAATAACACCTGACACATACCAGCTGGGTGGAAGATGGCAATAGTTGTCCCCATATATTAAAAAAGGGAATAAAAGGGATCCTAGTAATTATAGGCCCATCAGTCTGATTGACATTGTAGCAAAAATATATGTTGGGTTCCTTTTGAACAGAATTGAAAGCTAGGTAGAGGAAAACCATAACCGCGCAGAAGAACAAGCAGGTTTTAGACAAAGCCGATCTATCTACCATCAGTGACTACTTTGTCTTGAACCATCTAATTGCCAAATATGCCTATGAAAGGAGACCCCGGTTTGCTGCTTTGATAGACCTCACAGCAGCATTTGATATGGTAAACAGAGAACTCCTATGGAGTAAACTGACATCTCTTAAAATAGAACCTAGACTTCTGGCTTTGATTAAAGCCCTTTACATAAGTACCTGTTTGGGGGTGCTGACTACCAGGATTCACCCAAATAAAGGGGTAAGGCAAGGGTGTATCCTGGCCCCATTGTTATTTAGTTTTCATCAGTGACTTGCCAGGGTTAATGAAGGATCCCATGGAACATATGTCGATGATCCTAAATACATACTGTGACAGCTTGCTCTAGGCTGGTGATATGATTTTATTATCGTTATTCTCAAGTAGGATTACGTAGGCTATTAAGAAGATTCAGCTTAATAGCCTACGTAATAGCTGCCAGGATAAGTATCTAACCATTGCTAAATCTTAATAAAAATTATGGTGTTTGAAAACCATCATCAGAGGCAAAGATGGCAATTAGACAGAGAACCAACTGAGCGAGATTCAAACATCTTGACATAATGGTCAGATATGAGAGATTCCATTCTATACCTTACAATGGACATGTCTGCATTTGCAGAACGGCAGAGGTAGAAGACCTGGCTCACATCCTATAAGATTGTGGCCTGTGTAAGAGGGTGAGAGACAAGCACCTCGGTCTCTATTCCAGACAAATGACCCATTGAGACCCCCATATCAAAACAACTTACCTTATGTGCAGCCAGAATCTGAAAATAACATTTAACACAGCACAATGGTGCTTAAGCAAAATGGTTCGGTTGAGATTGGCATATGTGGGACTGATTGCGGGGTGACATCGAAATATAATTTTATCATATTTTGTATTAAATTATTGTATTTTATTCCAATGTTATTTTAGATTGTATTTTATCCAATTTCATTTTAAATTGTATTTTATCCAATTTCATTTTAATTGCTTTTATCAAATTTTAGTAATAATTTATTTCTGGAACTCTGCACTTTGATATGGCCCAAGAGCTAATCAATAAATAATAAAGAAAAGAAAATAAATGTTGGCAAAGCCAGACTGGTTGACATACACTAAAATTTCATCTTTCAACTCTGGTGACCCAATCTTAAAGCTGAGGGCAGAACTTTTATCAGAAGGTTATGTTTGCCATTGGTTTACTTATCAACAACTGAAAGGAAGATTTAAATTGGATAAAAAGTGCTGTGAATTTGACTTTGTTAAAAATGATTTGGAAACTTTACTAAGTGGAAACAACGAACATATTATCACTAAGATCTGTAAAATGTTATTGAAATTGAATTTTAAAAATGTACATGTAAAACATTGTATGATTCAGTGGGCAAGGAATTTTTGGATATAATGTGATGCTTGAACAATGGGAAAATATATGGAGAAAGGTTTAACATTTACATTAAATTATAATGTCAGGGTGCTGCTATAGGATATTGCAGGCCAAAGCAATTACCTCATGCTGAACATCTAATTATCACAGTACTATCTTATGTCTAAGGATATTTACCCAAGGAGTATGGCTGTAGCATTATATTATTATTATTATTGTTGTTGTTGTTGCTGTTATTGTTATTTAATAATAATACTAATAATAATGCTAATAATAATAATATCTTTGCTACTACCTCCTCTTATTGGAATCATTATTATGATTATGATTATTATTACTCTGTTGCTTTGCATGTATATTGCAGTAGAGACAATTCCTTGTGTGTCTAATCACACTTGGCTGTTGTATTCTATTCTGTTCTGTTCTATTCTATTCTATTCTAATTCCATTCCATTCTGTTCTGTATTCCATTCTATTCTACTCTACTGTACTGCACTTCACTCAATTCCCTGTTCTATTCTATTCTATTCTATTCTATTCTATTCTATTCTATTCTATTCTATTCTATTCTATTCTATTCTATTCATGGTGTAGTTACCAACCAGATTAACACAGGGTTTTACAATTAAATGATAAATCACAACTAAAAGTAAAATATAGAAAGAGTAAACAAAAGGTAGTCACTAAATAAATCACAAGCTATATGCTAAGTGAGATGATAAGGACAGGACACCTAAAGGGAATTGAAATACTTATATCTAATTCAATAAATGATAATGCTACTCTAGGGGCAGAGAATTAGCATAACCTGAAGATCCCAAAAAGCTGATTTACTAATTTGATGTTTATGTATTAATTAATGTGTTTATAATATTTGAGCACCTTAATATATTACTGAAACATTAAAATTCTATTTTAATATTCCACTTTTAATATACTGTTAATTAAAATGTGTGAACAAAAAAATACAAGAAAAGGCAGTGGAGAAAATAAACCGAGATTGAGACTGCACCCTTCCCCTTTGGATATGACCCACTTCGCGCCTTTGTCTAATTCTGTCACACCCAAATTAATCCCCCTGCCCCCAGACACCCCACCCCCCACTCTTCATCCATTCACAGTCTAGCCCAAGAGCAGTCCTTACAAGGAAATCACAACCTAGAGAAACCCAATTTTTTATCTCCTTTATCAATGGACTTCCTCAGTTCTGCTGCCCATTTTGGCTGACAATAGAATTGACTCCAGGTCTACTGACAAGGAGCTGCCTAGAGTCTCCAAATTGACCAGCCAATCAGATCCCTAGGATTTCCCACCTTGTAGCCCTCAACTTCCATAAACATCTTTGCTTTCCCTCTGTTTCCTTCTCATCTTTCCTATTACCTTCTATTATTTGTATCTTATGATTATTACTTTGTTGTTCGTATTTACACTGAGAGCTTATACACTGGAGAGAAATTCCTTGTGTGTCCAATCACACTTGGCTGATAAAAATATTCTAATTCTAATTCTGATATTATGCAACTCCTTGGCCATAGCAGCTTCTCCCTTTGGGGGATTCCCAAATGGAGGTTTAGCTACAGTAGTTTCCAGAAAAAAGGATTAAGCTGGACACAATTAGGAACGTAATAGAACCAGCCGTACTTAGGCTGAAGTACTATTCCTTTTTGTTAACAAACATTATCTCCCGCAAAGAGACAGTCTCAACGTATAGAAGCATGGCGATGTTTAGATGATTATATGTCCGATTCCATAGCAAACTATGCAGAAGCACCGGTCATTTTAGGAAGAGATTTTAAGTTGAACTTTTGTCTTGATGACCTCAATCTTTATTTAAAATATCATTCCAACCCTCAAAGAGTGACTCACCACCATGTTAGACCAGCATCAACCTAAAGAAAGGACAAGCACCAATAAATTGAATTGTCTCATTTTGAATGGAGCAGTCCCTAGGGAGAAAGGGGATGGAGTGGGGACTCACCTTTGGCTGGAGCCAACAGCAAGCACAAGAGAGGCCTCTCTGGAGGATTCCAAAGTGGTTAGTGCCCCCAGATGCTGGCATCCTCTGCCTTTGTTTAGACAGCAAAGTGCAGTTGGCAGGCATCCCACGCTTCATGCCCTCAGTTACTTTGGACTGCATATGAGCGTCGATGTATGGCACGGTTTTAGAATACTTTTGCATTCCCCCATTTAAACCAGACACATCCATCAGATGAAACTAACACTTAAATATTACAAGTTCTCAATCCAGTCGTGCAAAGAGGTGAACAGAGCAATCTTTAACAATGCAAACTAATCAGTAGAGTAAAAGCACTAACCAGAAAGCAAAACAACAACAAAAAAGAACTGGTGGCTCTTTTTAGATGATTATAGACAATTTCCTCCCTCCCTAAGCATTCTCCTTCAGAAAAAGCATGATAAAAACTTAGCCTAAAGCGGGAGGGGCAGTGTATGAAATTTGGACACAGCTGAGAGCAAGCTGTGTGAAAGATTCCACTAAGTTCTGGCATTTACTTGCAGGAAGCATGAAAATGTATTCCTCTCCCCTGGAGTGTAACATCCCAGCTACAATCTGGGGTGTTTATTTACAAGCTTTACAAGGGAGGGAGAACTCGCAGGATGCCGAGATTGGGCCTCTGCTGAGGTGACCTCTAGTTTCAGCTGCTGGAGAGCAGACTGTCAACTAATTGGGAGGAATTGAAATGCAGAAAAATCCCAGCTCTGGACTTAATTCCTCCTGAACTGCTAGGAAACCACCCTGAACAGTATTGGCTTCCCTTTTCACCTTCATCCATACTGTAATACAGCTTCAATCCCTAGACTGACTGCGGTAGGGCCAGGAATGGGTGGTAGGGAAAAAGGCCAACCCAGCCAATTCTCACCCAGTGAATTTCCTTTGCCTGATTAGTAAGGTTTATGCTGGATACTTTAGCTGAAGCTGGAAGAAGAAAACCTACTTCACTGTGTTGCATCAAGGACTGTAATCTCCCATCTGGTTGAAAAAAAATCCTCATTCATCTAAGTCAGCACATTTGGCCTTGTGTGTAAAGGAGATCTTTGACCCCATCTCTTGGAAAAAAACTCAAAGCATACACAATACATAGATGTACCTTATTGGAAAAATAGATTGGGACTGAGATGCAATACAGCTAAGCTCAATTTTAATGCCAACAAGCAAAAGAGTTAAACCAATGGTATATTTTGGCCACATTTTTTAATGAGCCTGAGTTAGTAGACAGGTTCCTCATGACTGTCAGATCAGCCAGCCATCTATTGGATCTATGTTCCTTCTTGGTTGATGAAAGCCTCCCAGGAGATGACATGTGACTGGATTCCAATGGTGGTTAATTCTTTCTTGAGAGTAGGGATTGTAGGGCGATCATCAGTACAATGAATCAATGCTATCTTTTTAGACCAGCTCCAGGAATTGTGTGGTTAGTGGACCTGTCTTAAGTCCTCATTCCAATGGAGTTGATTCCAGTTGATACTGATTGGGAGCAAGAAGACATAGAATACTTGGATTTCAGTAAGGCATTTGACAAAGTAGACTACAATGTACTTTTTGGTAAGCTAGAAAAACGTGGGATAGACAACATCAGCATCCACCAGATGGATTCCTGACTGACTGACAAGCTGCACTTCATGTGTAGTCCTTAATGGAATTACATCTATATGGAGGGAAGTAAGCAATGGGGTTCATCAAGGTTCTCTTAGGCCCTGTATTTTTCAATATCTTCTTAATCTTAAATGATTTAGATGAGGGAATAGAAGGGGAAATCATCAAATCTGCAGACAACACTAAACTGGCAGGAATAGCCAACACGTCAGAAGATAGGCTTAAGATCTAGATGGATCTTGGCAGATTTGAACACTGGGCCCTATCTAAAAAAGTGAAATTCAGTGTAGAGATAAGCAAGATTTTGCACTTAGGCAAAAAAAAAAACCCAAATGTATAGGAACAGATTAGATGAAACTTGGCTCAATAGCTGTATCTGAGAGAGGAATCTTGGAGTCCTTAGTGGACAATCCCTTAAATGTGAGCTAGCAGTGTGTGGCACCAGCCAAAAAAGCCAATGCAATCCTAGGCTGCATTAACAGAGGATAGAATCAAGGTCACATGAAATGTTAGTACCCTTTTAGAAGGCCTTGGTAAGACCAGAGGTGGCATTCAGCAGGTTCTGACCAGTTCTGGAGAACCGGTAGCGGAAATTTTGAGTAGTTTGGAGCAGGGGTCTCCAACCTTAGCAACTTTAAGACTTGTAGACTTCAACTCCCAGAATTCTTCAGGTAGCTTTACTGTCTTGAAGAATTCTGGGAGTTGAAGTCCACAAGTCTTAAAGTTGCCAAGGTTGGAGACCCCTGGTTTGGAGAATCGGCAATCTTTGGCACAGGAGCCCAGAAAGGTTAGTCACCACTGCTACAGTCTTTGTTCTCCTAAGAATTGAGTCTCCTTATCACCAATATTCGCCTTTTTTCTCTTAGGGAAGTCTGGGATGCTTTTCTTCCGGTCACAAGAATGCTGGGTTGTGTCTCCTTTTTAAAAACTATTGATGGCTGCTCTTTTATATGTGTCTGCACATTTTCTTCCAGTGTGATTATTCAAATCCAGAGGGGCTTCATTGGAGTGGGCTAGGGGTAGATAGTAGAGGCTTTGCTCTTAGTTGCTATTTTCTTCTAAAAGTGACATGTTCCCATTAGTCTTGCTCTTTAGGTTCATCTATAGGGTCATTTTTTTCAGAATTTGTTTGTTCCTTATTGTGTTTAATTTTGGGGTAGTCTGCTTGTTTATAGGTTAGAGATTCTCGCTTGGTTCATTGAGTTTCAGAGGGTCTAGACTTGCTTCTAGATTCTTTCTTTGTTCTTCTAATTTATATGATTTATATTTGATACATATATAGTTTGGGTCTTCTGTGGGCATAAGCTCAAACAGATGACAGATTTTGCAAGTCATTATGTCAGTCTCCATGTCCATGGTTTTTTTGTCTGTTAAAAAAATCAAAACTTTCTAAAAAATTATTTTCCCTGTTGCAAATTGTCCGTTTACAATAGTTTACAAAAGTTCTTGACCCTTGGTTCTCTGTGTTCAAAAATTCATCATTATTTTCCCTGTTTTGTTCGTCACTTTTTCTGTGATTTTTTTTTCCCTCTCAGATCATTAAGCGTTTAAAATTTTCTAAAGAATTAAAGTAAGTACATTATTTTTTTCAAATGTTTAGTTGAAAAAAGAAATTGAAAAAATGAAAAAAATGAAAAAAGAATTTTAAAATTGAAAAGCCACAGAATGCTCACAGAACCAGTATTAAAAAAAGTTGAATCCCACCACTGGCCACCTCTCTGCCTCTCAGCTGGGACACTGGGGCCCCACACAGCTGGGTCACCTCTCAGCTGAGCCATCTCTCAGGCCACCTCTTTAAAGGATTTTCCCCAAAATTTAGAAGATTTTTAAAAAAAATTAAGCTAAAAATTTTATTCAGAATCAGAATAGAGCTGGAAGGGACCCCAGAGATCTTCTAGTCCAGCCCTCTGCTCAAGCAGGAGACCCTATAGTATTTCTGACAAATGACTGTCTAGTCTTTTCTTAGCAAGGTCTTGGCTAGTCTAGTAAAGGGAAGGACCAGGGGAGACATGATAGCAGTCTTCCAATAGTTGAGGGGCTGCCACAGAGAGGAGGAGGAAGGGGTCCAGCTATTTTCCAAGGCACCCGAAGGTCAGACAAGGAATAATGTATGGAAACTGATCAAGGAGAGATTTAACCTGGAAATAAGGAGAAATTTTCTGACAGTGAGAACAATCAACCAATGGAACAGAAGTTGCCCTCGGAAGTTGTGGGAGCGCCATCAGTTGAGACTTTCAAGAAGAGATTGGACTGCCATTTGTCAGAAATGGTGTAGGGTCTCCCGCTTGGGCGGGGGTTGGACTAGATGATCTACAAGGTACTTTCCAATTCTGATTATCTGTTTGAAATCTGTTTAAAAGCCTCCAGTGACAAAGCACCCACAACGACTGAAGGCAACTTCTGGTCCACTGGGTAACTGTCCTCACTGTTAGAATGTTTCTCCTCATTCTAGATTGCTTCTCTGCTAGATTAGTTTCTATTCGTTGTTTCTTGTCCTGCCTTCTGGGGCTTTGGAAAATAATTTGACCCCCTCTTCTTTGTGGCAGCCCTCAAATACTGGAATGCTGCTATCACATCCCCTAGTTCTTCTTTTCTCTAGACTAGCCAAACCCAACTCCTACAACCATTCTTCATATATTTCAGTCTATTCTAGAAGACTAACATTCTTAAATATTAGTCCTCTAGAATAATAGAGTAGCAGAGTTACAGATACAGATACAGATTAATAGAGTTGGAAGGGACCTTGTAGTCCAACCCGCTGCCCAAGCAGGAGACCCTACACCATTTCTGACAAATGGCAATCCAATCTTTTCTTAAAAGTCTCAAGTGATGGCGCTCCCACAACTTCCAAGGGCAACTTCTGTTCCATGGCTTGATTGCTCTCCCTGTCAGAAAATTTCTCCTTATTTCCAGGTTGAATCTCTCCTTGATCAGTTTCCATCCATTATTCCTTGTCTGGCCTTTGGATACCTTGGAGAATAGCTTGACCCCTTCCTCTCTGGGGCAGCCCCCTCAAGTATTGGAAGACTGCTATCATGTCTACCCTGATCCTTCTCTTCACTAGACTAGCCATGCCCAGTTCCTGCAAACATTCTTCATATGTTTTAGTCTCTGGTCCCCTAATCTTCTTGGTTGCTCTTCTCTGCACTTTTTCTAGAGTCTCAACACCTTTTTTATATTGTGGCGACCAAAACTGGGTTAAAGGAACCTATGCTATTTTGGACAAATGTCCAATCTCCTCTCCAAAACCTCCAGTGATGGGACACCCACACATCTGAAGTCAAGCCATCCTTCTGGTTAGTTGTTTACACCATCAGGAGTGCTGCGAATTCTAACCTACCAGAAGCACAAGAGATTTAAGAAGAGGTGACAAGAATACACAGAAGAACTGTACAAGAAAAATCTTAATGTTCCTGATAATCATGGTGGTGTGATTCCTGACTTCGAGCCAGACATCCTGGAGTGCAAAGTCCAGTGGGGTTTAAGAAGCATCACCAACAACAAAACTATCAGAGGTGATGGTATTCCCGTTGAGTTATTTAAAATCCTAAAAGATGATGCTATTAAAGTGCTGGATTCAGCAAATTTGGAAAACTCAGCAATGGCCACAGGATTGGAAAAGGTCAGTTTACGCTCCAATCCCAAGGAAGGGCAATGCCAAAGAATGTTCCAATTGTGGTCATTTCACATGCTAGCAAGGTCATGCTCAAAACCCTACCAGCTAGGTGTTAGCAATATGTGAACAGAGAATAACCAGAAGAACAAGCTGGATTTCAAAGAGCCAGAGACACTAGAGATCAAATTGCCAACATTTGCTGGTTTATGGAGAAAGCGTGGGAGTCCAAAAAACATCCACTTCTCCTTCATTGACTAGCTAAAGCCTTTGACTGTATAGATCACAACAAACTGTTGTTTTCAAGTTCTTAAAGAGATGTGTGTACAAGGTGACCTTACCTGTCTCCTGAGAAACATGTATGCAGGTCAAGAAGGAGCGGCTAGAACCAGACACAGAACAAATGATTGGTTCAAAATAGGGAAAGAAGAATGACAAGGCTGTGTATTGTCATATTAATTATGCTTATTTAACTTATATGCAGAGTACTTCATGCAAAATGCTGGCCTGGATGAATCACAAACTGGAATTAAGATTGCTGGGAGAAATATCAACAGCCTCAGATGTGCAGATGATACCACTCTAATGACAGACAGTGAAGAGGAACCAAAGAGCCTCTGGATGAGAATAAAAGATGCCAAGGCTGAAGCTCATATACTTTGGCCAACAAATGAGAAGGGAGGACTCATTGGGAAAGACCCTGATGTTGGGAAGGACTGAAGGCAAAAGGAGAAGGGGATGGAAGAGGGTGAGATGGTTAGACAGTGTTATTGATGCAATGAGCATGAATTTGGGCAAACTCCCAGAGACAGCAGAGGACAGGGCCCCCTGCCATGCTATAGTCCATGGGGTCATGAAGAGTCACACATGGCTTTGTGACCGAGCAACAATGACAACCAAAATTCTTTCTTGTCAGGGGTCGGTGGCCTTAGGACCCTGTACAGGGATGTAATGAGGAGCATTTATGCTGACTCAAATTTAATGAGTAACTTTATTTAAGCCTGAGGCACAGTCTTACTCATTAAACTAAGTTTGATTCTTGATTCCCAAGGAAGTGGAGAAACTGTAGCCATCTTAGCTTACAGGAAGTTATATTGAAAGCATGGGGAAGCGCACTCAGACGTGCAAGGTTCTATTACTATAGCTGTTACAATAAAAATAATCCATTAGTTCAGAGTTTGGCACCCAGTGTATACATAATACCCGTCTCTACCATGGCCTGAACAGATGAAGCTGTCAGTGTATCAACCCAGCATATGGAGGTGGTTTGGATCTGGATGGGAAAACAGATTTCAACTCAATCCTGGCAAGACTGATTGGTTGTGGTTGTTTGGGCCCCAAATCAGGGACGTTTGTCTTAGAGGGAGTTGCCCTTCCTTGTTTGACACAGGGTTGGGGTTAGGGTTACTGGGGATGCTTTTGGACTCACCGCTACTGCTCAAAGATCAAGTGGCAGCCGTGGCCAGGACAGCCTTTGCAAAGGTTCATTGTGTGCCAGTTACACCTGTTACTCAGCTGGGAGTCCCTTCATGTGGTTATTTACTCGCTAGTGGATTATTGCAATATGCTCTATGTGGAGATGCCCTTTATAACTAGCTACAACTGGTCCAAAATCCACCAATATGAGCAGTAACAGGAAGTTCTCTATTCCCATGTGTCATCTCGGTTATGGAAGCTACACTGGTAGCCAATCAGCTTCCAATTCAATTCAAAGTGTTGGCCAGTATCTAAAAAGCCTTTCATTCTGTGGGATTATTCGAGGAAGCACAACTTCTTTGTGGCAGCCCCTGCACTCTGGAATAAACCCTACCTCCACAGAGAGTTAGCTGACACAACTGGACTTTCTGGTTGTTCTTTGAAGATGTTTCACGTCCAAGGAGCTTCCAAGAAGCTTCTTAGATGAGAAGCAAAACATCTTCCCCCCCCAAAAAAGAGAGCAGAAAATCCAGTTGCCTCTTGAAAAAGCACCTTTGGGACAGTCATGACCTGGATGACTGAGAATCTCCATAGCCATTTAGCTAGTTAAGATTCATGCAGAAAAAAAACTTTTACTTTTGTAACACAAGGTATAATCTTGAGAAGACAAAATTAATGGTATTTGGTGTTGACTTCCGTGGAGTATATGATCAGTTTATCGAGCTAAACATTGTGCAATTGCAAAACTAACAACAGATTTGAATTCTTGGTGTAAAAACACATATTTGTAAAACCCCTCCCTGAAAGAAATTGTAAAAATTAATTTTCACCCCATGAAATGACATGTATGGCACCCACTCTCTTAAGGTTCCAGAAGAGTCTTAAGACCTGGCTCTGTTCCCAGGCCTGGAGACCATGGTTTTGTGGAGCCCGTGTCATGTTTTTATTGCTATGATTATTTCCCTCTGAGCTGCAACCCTTTTTATACTTCGTTGTTATGTTTTTAATTATTATTATTTATATTGAGAGACTCTACAGTCTTTGGAGTGGGGCAACTCTAATAAATCTCAATGAAGATGAGAATGGTGAATAAATCACATTTCCAACTTCATTTTATTGTTATGTCAGAAAGACAGAGAAAAGCGGGAGAGAATCCAGCAGATATGTGGATATGTTTTAGCTTTAAAAGCCACCTGATTTTTTAAAAACCCATGAATTTCTTTTTATCTTATTTAGTCAATAAAGGGGGAAATATCAGAAGGAAATCTTGTGTGCCGTGTGTTAAATCATTTCTCATCTACCCAAAAGGTCTCATGACAAGGGCTCTTTCAAGAGTGTTTATCAAACCGAAGAGAGCAGGGAAATGGGGAGGAAAGAAATTTAGTAGAGATAAATGAAAATCTTAGGAGGCAGACACATAAAAAGGCAGGAATTAGTGGTGATACTTTCCTACTTGTGGAAAAAAAAACCCCACCCTTGGAATATTAGTTGCTTGTAAGCTGAATGTGAGAAAGCAGCGGGAAGCCACTATCCCATCTGCCACCCAGACAAACGTCTTTCCAAATCCTGGCAAGAAATAATTCCACTCCACTTTATTCTGAGCGGGTGTGTGTTAGATGACAGCACAACTCAGTGCTGTCCACAGTTCTGGATACCATACTTTAAGAAGAATGCAGAGAAACGGGAGCAGATTCAGAGAAGAATAAAGCTGTTTATCAGGAAACTAGAAACTAAGGGAGACTAAAAGGAGTTAGGCAGAGTTAGTTTTGGGAAAAGAAGGCTAGGAGCCAGCCTCTTCAAATTCTTGACAAGATTTGTCATCAAAGAAAAAAAATGAGGAGAAGGTGAAGGCCTGCCACCTCTCCTTCCAGAGTGCAGAACTCAGAGTAAATGAGAAGGAAATGGAATATTAGATAAGACAGGACAGATAAGACAGTAAAGGGCAGCTTTCAAGTGGCCCCAGGGACCCAGGGAGGCTTCCTTTTCGTTGGCCATGCTGAGCAGCTGGAAAACAAGGATGCTGGCATAGATTATTTGCAGTGCTGTATTAAGCAGCTGTGGATCTGATTGCCTGAAGGAATATTCCTATTCCTAAACTTTTTAAAGTCTACGATCTTATATACAGGAAGATCACGGAGAGAAAGGTCACGGGAAGAAAGGCAGATGGGGAAAAGGTTATTGCAACATTTATGTATGGAGTTCAGAAATAATGTATATACGCCAATCATTTCTGGCAAGGCCTAGGGTTTCCAGCATATGCTTTGCATAAAACTAACTTCAGTCATAATGTTAGCAAAAATCAAAAACATTTTTTTTTTTAGGGTTCCGCTTCCAGTACTTGCAGCAAGTAGCATTTTCTTATGAGTTGTTTTTTTTTTAACATAAGAAGTAGCAATAAATAAAATGATGGAGAATGTTTTCTAATAATAAGTGAAAGAAAGACGTTGCTAATATTGGAATGTGCTGAAATGAGTAGATTGACATTTGAAATTAGAGAACAAGAAGATAAACAATTCTATGAAGTTTGGGACCTTTTCTATCAATGGCTAGATAATAAAATATAACAATAGAATATTTAGAACTTTAGGAAACAATGAATACATATATCTTTTTTTCTTTGATATTATCTTTATAAAATTTTATTAAGATAGACTTGGTATGACTTTATGATTTGCTATAAAATAAATTAAGTAAACTATAGATATCTCGCTAAAGTATGAATTAATAAAATTGTAGTCAAATGATTGTTTAATAACGATATCAGGCTATATAATTGTTGATTGATAATACGAGTTATTATGCAATATAACTACAATGGAGACTATGAAATGGATGCACAGAAAAAAGTGATAAACCAACCAATACACTGTCTGTAAACTCATGAAAAAAAGGATGATGTTTTTATGTATTATGTGTTTTTGTTTTTTGTTAAAATTAATAAAACTGTTTTCAAAAAAAAAAAAAAGAAAGACATTGCTGAGTAAGCTTGGAGGTGGCGGGCAGAAGGGATTGTCAGGAGTTAAGTATCCCGTAAGAGGAAATGTCACAGGAACTTTTTCCCAATGAACTGTATCGTGTACTTTCCTACTTGCCTCTTCCAGCAAACCACCTTCCTAGGAAAGCAATGGCCCAGGGAGATTCATTGGGTAGAACAGGTCAAAGAACAGCAGTTCATTCAAGCAGGTCATCTCCCATGATTTGCCATAGGCCGGGCTAACCAATGACACTTGGCTACCTAAGACTGAGACAACTGCTGGAAGGAGAGTTCAGTTTCATTTCAATATCGGCTAAGGAATCAAGTCCTTCACTGAATATGTACGGGCTAGGAGGGCAAATGGAACAAGATGGACGCTGCAGAAGAAGGAATTCAGCCTTACAGTCCTCCAGCACCGTTGACTTTCCAGGATGAACAACGGCAGCAGGTCTGATGGGTATTTTTTTAAAGCATAAATCTCTGGCTTCATGGGGATAAATTCACACCTGCATTTTCATCCCTGCTGAGCTATAAATATATGCAGATGAAGGGTAATTTAGGTACAAATAACAAGACTTTCCTTGTCTCAATTGGAGACACCATTTTGTAACGGGATTGCTAATCGGTATGATTCCACAGGAGTAATGATATAGAAATAATGTAATAAATATAATTTCTGGAACCTGAATTATCTCCTTATAAGATCATAGGGACAAAGGTAAAGGAAGGCAATTTAGTGCAATTTATAACTGAACAATTTTCATAATTGATATGTTGATAAGGGGGAGGGGGTAACTGCAAAAATGTCATTTAAAATGTTGACTAATTTCATTCTGGTTCAGTTCTAGGCCAGATCTTCTCTCGCCTTATAGCCGCCTCCTGTGTGGAAGTCATGAAGAAAATTATAATTATAAAATTAATGTATCCAAATTATGATTACTTGTGAAAATGATCTGATTAGACGATTGGATGAAGAAAGATTAAAATGTTTTAACATCACTTTTTTGAAATCAACTTTTGAACCAATTAATATTTTATTTTATGAATTTAAATAAAGAGTAATTTTTAAAAATATCTCAATTAATATGAGTTACAGGTAACATTGATGATATATTAATGCCAAACTTGTTTATTCACCATTTCTAAAAAATGCCTATCATAGGATAGGACCTTTTTTTCAAATTTACTCCATAACCCTGTTCATGTCAACTGAGAACTCAGTTTTACTAAATGCAGTTGGTTTAACCTCCCGTCCTTATAAGAAGTCTATGTTAGCCTGCAGTTTAATTTACCAACAACAAAACGAAATTCTAATAACATGAAATTCAACGCACTTAGGCAAGAAAAACCAAATGTACAAATTAGGTGAAACCTGGCTCAGTAGCAGTAGCTGTGAGAGGGAGCTTGGAGTCTTATTGTCATCCATTTAAGTATGAGTCAGCAATGTGCAGCAGCCACCAAAGACGCCAATGCAATCCTTGGTCGAAATAACAGGGGGCTAGATCATCTGAAGTGTTAATTTCAGTTTATAATGCCTTGGTAAGACCACACCTGGAATACTGCATAAAAAGGATATTGGGACTCTGGAAAGAGTGCAGAGAAGAACAATAAAGATGGTTAGGGGCCTGGAGGCTAAAATATATGAAGAACGGTTGCAGGAACTCATTATGTCTAGTCCAGCGAAGAGGACTAGGGGTGACCTGATAGCACTCTTCCAATACTTGAGGGGCTGCCCCAAAGAAGAGGGGAATCAACCAAAGCACCATAAGGCAGGAGCAATGGATGGAAACTAATCAAGGACAGAAGCAACCTAGAACAGAAGGAATTTCTAACAATGAGAACAATAAATGGAACAGGTTGACTTCAGAAGTTATAGATGCTCCATCATTGGATGTTTTTAAGAAGAGATTGGACAGCTGTTTGTTCAGAATGGTATAGAGTCCCATACCTGAGCAGGGTTTGGACTAGAACAGCGGTCGACAACTGGTGGGCCGCGAGAAAATTTTGGTGGACCGCAGAGAAATCTCACCCCCAGAGCCCCCCCCCCCCCACAAGCAATTAATCCAGGCTGTGCAGAAACACAAGGCTACTCAGCCCACATGGCCCGTGGGAACCCTCCCTGACTACTCACTCCTTGCCTGGTAAACTTGTCTGCTAAGTTGCTATTTTTCCTTTTTCCGACCATCATCTGTTCTGCTGTGCTGAGATTTAGATTAGCTAGGAAGCAAGAAATGGTTGGATTTCTTGCTTTCTAGCTAAGCACAACCGAACCTCCCTTAGGACTGAAGGTTTGCTTGCAAGCAAATTCAGTGCAGACTCACGGCAAGCAAATTTGAGAGACTGAGCTAGCTGATGGCAGATAGATAGATCACTGAATGATTCTGTGAGCAACTCAATCTGCCTGCTTTGCCTGATTTTGGATAAAAGTTGCTTTTTTATATAAAAAATTCAATATTTACATACATGGTGTGTTGTGAGTTAATTTTGTGAGTTTGCTCGCAAGCAAATTTTATGTGACAGACTGAGCTAGCCAATGGCAGATAGATTTCTGAATGAATCTGTGATTCTGTGAGCAACTCAATCTGCCTGCCTGCTTTGCCTGATTTTGGGTAAAAGTTGCTCTTTTTTTATAAAAAATTCAATATTTATATAAATATTTATAATATTTACATACAAGCCATGCCCAGCCAGTCACATGACCACCAAGCCACACCCACAAATTAGGCACACCCACAGAACCAGTTAGTGGTCCCTGGGATCTAAAATTATGAGTTTGGTGGTCCCTGAGGTCCAAAAGGTTGGCGACCTCTGGACTAGAAGACCTCCAAAGTCCTTTCTAACTCTGTTTTTCTGTTTTCTGTTATTCTGATACATCTCTTTTAAAAAAGCCGACCTTTCAGGGGTGCAAAGCTTAGCTGACAACTTGTGTTAATAATCTTCTGGTGAAGAAGCACCCACAACTTCAGGAGGCAAGATATTTCATTGATTAATTGTTCTCACTACAAATTTCTCCTTACTTCTAAATTGGGTCTCTCTTTAATAAACTTCCACTCATGACTTCTTGTCCTGCCGTCAGGTGTTCTAAAGAATAAGTCAATCCCCTCTTCTCTGTGAGATTCCCACAAGTACTGGAAGACAGTTATCATGTCTGCCCTAGTCCTTATCTTGGACAGGCTACACATATCTAGTTCTCTCCATCTTCATCGTATTCCAGATCCCTTATCATTTTTGCTGCTCTTTCTTAGCTTGGAAAAAATATAAGCACAAACTATTATACAATGCACAATCCACTAGGCGATACTTTCAGATAAAGGAGTATATTTGTAGCTCGGGGGTTGAAATGAGGGATCCTGGGTGCTCTCTGAGCGCCGTAGTTTTCTTGCAGACATTTCATTACCCAAATTAGGTAACATTCTCGGTGCTAGTCTGTTGATGTTACCTAGTTTGGGTAATGAAACATCTGCAGGAAAACTACGGATCTCGGAGAGCACCCAGGACCCCTCAATTCTTTCAGAGGTGCAGCACAGGTCAGGTTGGGCGTGGCTCGGGGGGGATGTACAGGGGTGCAGTGCAATGCAGGTCAAGGAAGGAGGTGCAACTGGTCAGAGTGACCTAAGCACAGAAAGCCTAGGACAGGAAGTGTGGGTGGGACAGACTGAATAACTTGTGATGTTCCCTTTGACGTTCTCCCTGCAAGTTTCCCACGAGCAGCGGGGAAGCTGACAGGAAGTTGCAAGTCCAAGGCCAGCAGTCAGGGAAGTCACAGTTGAGAGGGACATATGGAGGTTTGGCACACATCAGAAAGGCTACCTGGTGGCGCACAAGAGGTTCTGCTTGGGTCAGGGGGCTGCACAAGAGTGCGGGAGATGTTCAGAAAGATATGTGAGGTGGTGAGTGGCTCACATGGTGTGAGCACAGAGGAGCCGGGGAAATGGCATGGGGGAGGGAGTTTTACTCCACTGGTCTGCAATCTCCCCTGTTGGTTTCTTCCTTGACTTCTGAGAAGCTGCCAAGAAGCCTTGGAAATTAGCATCATGTAATTGCAGCTGAAGCAACCACAACTTTACCAAATTTCAGTCCCACCAGAGTAATTGGTCCAAGCAGTCTTATGTTAGCCTGTTTGAGATACCTTGGTTCAACAATTGTTCTCTTATGACGAACATTTCACCTAATTGATGGTTACACACACACACACACATGAGTTTTACTAGTTTATAGATATCTGGTGACACAACAAAGATTTCTTTTTCTTTATTTTAGAGACAGAGATATGCAGAAAATAGCAAATTAGAGAGAGTACAAAACTCCAGAAATTCTATACAGTAACTTATGATATTGACAAGTACTAGAAGTGAAATACTCAACTGTAGGACTCGTGTGTGCTCATGGCACTACATGCCAGTTTCCTGGCTTCAAAGTAACACAAATTAGGACAGTACTTAAATTATTCAAATAAAACCCTTTACATTTATCAGATGTAGCACACCAGCAGGAAACTTGCAGATAAGCAGGGAAACAATTCAGCAGAGAAGAAAATTCCTGCAATCAATGAATTACCATGAGCAAGACTGGTAGGGCAAGTCAAGCTACTGAATATAAACAGAGAGGAAACCCCACACTCACTCACCCTGGTGATGTTACTTACTTGGGTAATGAAATATCCGCAAGCAAACAATCCACTTGCAAACAATTGAACAAAACTTTGCTATATTTAGAGAGTTGACAGTAAAGAAGGACTTGAGAAGTCAGTCCAATGACTCAAATTCAGATGGGTACAATCTGTTCACTAAAGAAATGAAAACAAGTGCTTTGTTTGTGTTCCCATACCTTCAAAAATACATCTTTAACTATCGGTTGTTCCGAAATTATTTACCATTTTTCACATGGTTACAGATTTACTGAAATTTCAATCTGACTCTCAAGAAGCCTGCATTTTTCACATTATTTATGTCATAACTGATTTTTTTTTTTTTTTAAAAAAAGAGATCCATCCCATTTGATATGCAACCTGCACTATAGATGTACATTCTGCAAACAGTAAATTCTTCCATTCCTGAAGGGAAGTCAAAAGATATTTTGCAGGCTGCCTGGTAGATCCCATTCCACAATCCCATGAAAGCTGTTAAAACTCCAAGCCAAGCCCCCCCCCCCCACATACACTTTGCTGCTCTGAGGTAATAAGGGCCGAGAAGAAGATACCACACACCATTCTCTAGGCATTTCTTTCCGTCAGCCCACCCACTTTCAGACTCGGAAAGAGAAGCCCTGGGGCTGAGCATCGTCCCTGAGCAGCCGCAGCTGTAGATGATCTGAAGATGCCGAGAGGTTCCAGCCCTCCCACTGGGGAACCTTGGGAAGGACGTGATTTATGTTCAGATAAAGTGCTATTATAATGAAGCATTTCGTTTCTTTTGAAATAGTAAAGAGTCTTCTTTGCTCTCCCATCCACCGAGGGGTGGAGTCCTTTCATTTTTTTCTTTTTAGAAAGGCTACAGTATACGGCATATCAATGTATGAAAAATCTCTCACTACCTGCAACCTGGCCTGATTTTTTTTACAGGCAAGGCTGTCTTCGAGGTTTCCAGATACTGTTTTATTTATGACCTGTTTTTAAAGCACCTCTCTCTATCACAAAGGAACGCTGGGCAGTATAAATAAAATAAAACATTAAACCATGAAAACGGCGTATAAAATTTAAAATTAAAAAAGGCAAGAAATGAACATTAACTGTTCAAGTTATTTAAAAGGTAGAGGAGGGTTTTCAGGGCACGAACCAGCCCCCCCACCCCACACTCCTCTGCACTCCCTGCAGAGCCGTGTTTTTGTACCTTTCTGCCAGGCTGGGAGAGGGGGCGGGGGGGGCTGCCTCTCCTCTGGGGGAGAACAGCCCACGGGAAGAAGGGGGAGAGGCGGGGACGGCTCCCTTTCTGGACCGCACCCATCACAAGTCTGCAGCCAAGAGGTTCTAGGACAGGCCTTCCCTGCCTGGTCAGGTAGGACAGGTGGATGGAATGGGGCAGAGATCACGGTCTTACAGGCCACCTGGCCCCATGCCACGTAGGGCTTTTCAAAGCCAGAGCTCACCCACGAGGGTACCGATGCACGACCAGCTCTGAAAAGGGTCCGTTTCCTCCAGGATCCTCTGAAACTGCAACATTGCCACCTTCTCCAAAAGGGAAGGCAGGAGACCGGACACACAATGTCCAGAATAGTAAGGTCCAGCAATGGCTTCCTCAGGAGGGGGCACACCAGGGCTCCCTTAAAAGGAGCCGGCAACAACAACGCCTCCAACAACGATGAATTCACCATGGCTTGGCTCATCCACAGGATACTTCCTGGACGGTTTTAACCAGCTAGGACGGGCGTGGAACTAATGCACAGGTGGTGGTGTTTACATTCTGGACAATCCTCTCCATTGCCTTGGGTTCAACAAAAGCAAACCATTCCCAGATAACTGGGTAAGTCCGCTGCCTGGGTACCTCGACAGGATTTGCGCCACGCTTGACATCCGAGGGAAAACCAATCTGGTCAACGTTATCCTCCAGGTACCTGGAAAATTCCTCTGCCCGGCCCTGCAAATGAACCTCTGGGTTCCCCTTCCCAAGGAGAGCCTGAGTGGCCCTAAGAAGGGCCACCAGTTGGTCTTCTGTGGATGTAGTAAGAGGGCAGAAGTATTGGGGTGTCACCGCTCTGATCCCCACCAGCCAGGTCTTAATAGCACCTCTAACTTGTGTTCTGTCAGGTTGGTTCTTTGTTTTATGTGTTCTTGGCTCTTAATTTTTTTAAAAAAATGTTACAAATCCATGTATTTATTCTTCAGGACTATTTCCTTCTCTTTCTTTAATTGCCCTGTCTAAGAATCATTTTATTGCACTATTCAGCAAATACCCTGGAAACATTAACTAATAGCTTCCTTCTTGTGACTTTTCTCAATTTTATGACTTCAGATGTTTAGTTTGATTATACTTTAATTAATTATACCTTAAATAACCTGCTTGTAGTATTATGGAAAAGGGTAAATTAATCATATTCTTCCTTAAAAAAACCCTACCATTTTATTTATTTGAAAAACAGAAATGGTTACCCCGTTGGGTTCCTCTCTTCTTTGTTGACATGAGAAAAGATGTAAAAGCTCTGTTGTTTCTGGCCTCTCTCCAAATGTCATCAGTTCTGGTGTACAAACCTTATCAGATGATCATGAAAATGCTTCCTGGAACCTGCATGAAATGGGAAGAAGGTCAAAATCTCATTTTACATAAAATATGACCCTGCATCCTTAGTTCAGTCAATGTCTTGGGAGATAAATTTTGACATTCACAAAAAGGAAAGGGAAATTGTCCTTGCTCCATAGGCCTCCTTGCTCAATTGGCAGCCTTATATTCTCTTATCTGTTAAAAGTGAATGAGGTGAGGAGAACCATCTGGCTGAACGAGGCCAATTTTAGGCTGTCGCACAATCAGCCCTCAGGCCAAATTCTACCAGGGCAATTTCACCAGTAACAGGAAAATTGGACACGTTGTCAGATCCCTCACAATTGATTAATAATTCACTCAAAGTCCAGGCTTGGCCCAAGAACTGCAGAGCCACCAGATTTTGTAGCATTTTTAAAAATTCCTTAATCATGAGCTAAAAGAGGCACTTTCCCCCTGCAAGATTAGCAAAGATGTTTAAAGACAAATCAGCGAAATGTTGGAAATGTCATCAGATACCTTGATCATACTACCATATATGATGGACATGCACAGAAGCTAAAGGATATTGGACTAAAATACACACCTGGTTGGAAAAGATGATAAAACAACATACAGACTTAAAGCCTGAGATATTTTTATTGGGGATTTTGCCTGAGAACTATAATAAAGAAATAATGTATTTGATTATACATGTACTAACAGCAGCTAGAATTGTATTTGCTCAAAATTGGAAAAAATGAGAAAATTCTGATGGAGAAGGAGGTGATTAAGAAATATTGGAATGTGCAGAAATGAGTAAATTGACATTAGAAATTAGAGAGCAAGAAGAAAGGGAGTATTTATTTATTTATTGATTTGATTTGATTTGTCAATCGCTTACAAGATAATAGGTATAAGTATAAACATGAGTAAGAATACAGGAAATAGGTACGAATAAATGGGAACAATAGGACTGGGATGGTAGGCACTACTGTGCACTTATACACGCCCCTTAGTATTGTAAGACTTGATCTATTTTATGGATGGTTGGAAAATAAAGTAGAAATTAAATGATATTATAATAATGATATACTTATGATAGACAATGCTGAATAGGCTATAATATGAATGTAATCCAGTAAGATTCCATATGATGTTGACATGAAGTGATTTTCTGTTCAGAAGTCTGACAGCCCATGAGTAGGAACTGTTCTTCAGCCTGTTGGTGCGGCTGCTTCTCTATCTCCTACCAGATGGGAAGAGAGTGAAGAAGTGCTGACCGGGATGTGAGTCATCCCTGAGGATTTTCTTCACTCTTCTAAGGCAGCGAGCCCTAGCGAGGTCATCTAGTGATATCAGGGAACAGCCCATGATGTTTTGTGCTGTGCTCACCACCCTCTGTAGTGTCTTCCTATCTGTGGCTGTCAAGCCAGCATACCACCCCGTCATGCAATATGTGAGGACACTTTCTGTTGTGGACCAGTAAAAGGAGGCCATCAGTCATTGTTCCACTTTATTCTTTCGCAAGACCCCAAGGAAGTGGAGTCTTTGTTGGGCATTTCTGGCCACCTGGATTGTGTTGGTTTTCCAGATAAGATCTTCACTGAGGTAGACTCCTAGGAATTTAAAGGAGGAAGCTCTCTCCACACAGCCCCCCTCGATGTAAAGTGAGGTGAGTTCCTCTCTCTTCTTCCGGAAGTCTAACACCATCTCCTTTGTCTTGCTGATGTTTAGGTGCAGGTTGTTTTCTAGGCGCCATGAGGATAATTTTTCAACCTCCCCCTGTATGCTGTTTCATCTCCACCTGTAATGAGGCCCAATGTGGTGGTATCATCTGCAAACTTAATGATCACAGTGGATGGGTCAGACGATACACAATCCTGTGTGTACGGTGCATACAGGTAGGGACTGAGCACACAGCCCTGTGGGGAGCCAGTGCTAAGCTTCAGGGAGGTGGATGTGACAGACCCAGCCCTCACTGTTTGTGGCCGGTCCCTCAGAAAGTCTTTGATCCAGTCTCAGGTGGAAGAGGGAAAATCCAAGTCAGTCAGCTTTTTGATAAGGATGCTCGGCAGGATAGTATTGAAGGCCGAGTTGTGGTCAATAAAAAGCATCCTGACAGTTTCCGGGTTTCTCCAGACGGCTCGCTACAGAATGTAAGGCAGTCACTATGGCGTCGTCTGTCGACCTGTTCCCCCTGTAGGCAAACTGATGTTTGTCAAAGTCTGGTGGGAGGCATGTCCTAAGGTGTTGGAGAACCAGTCTTTCGAAGCATTTCATCACCACTGAAGTTAACGTGACGGGTCTGTAGTCATTTAGGCAGTTAATTGCTGTTTTCTTGGGGACTGGGACAGTAGTGGCTGTTTTCAAGCAAGATGACAGGCTGTTTGCAGGGAGATGTGAAAGATCTTTGTCAGGACCCCTGCTAAGTGATCGGCACAAGTCTTTACCACTATCCCCAGCGCCACATCTGGACCTTCAGCTTTACTGGGATTCACAGCCTTCAGTGCAGCTCTCACTTGATGTTCGTATAGGGTGAGTGGCTGGGAATCAGAAGGCTGGCAGGCAGAGGCTAAGGGGTTGGGTCTTTTCACCTTGTAGTGGGCAAAGAAGATGTTCAGCTCCTCTACCAATGAGACATCAGCATTGACCGTGTTCCTCGTGTTGCCCTTATAGTTAGTTAGGTGCTGCAGTCCCTGCCACACTTGCTCCAGGTTGTTATCTGCTAGGTCAGGGGTCCCCAACCACCGGGCCCCAGACCGGCACTGGTCCATGGATCATTTTCTACCGGGCCGCCGGTTTGCTGGGCACCGCCATCTTGTTTCAATAAGAAAGTGCTTCCGGGTGAGCTTTTCTGGTTGGAAAGCGGTGTTTGGATCCTGAAGGAATCCTCGCGCCTTAGTTTCATCGAAGCGGGGGGCAGCTTCAAACGAAGAGCTGTCCCGATGGTGGAGGAGATCAAAAAAGCACAAAAAAGGTACAAAGGAGGAAGTGAAGGTGGCGGGGAGAAGCGGGGGACGGCTGGCTGGCTGGTCGCTCAGCTCGCCTTGCCTTGTCATGCGTGCTGATGCCGGTACCGGGCTGAGGATCATTTTGTGATGCCAGTACCGGGCCGTGGCACAAAAAAGGTTGGGAGCCACTGTGCTAGGTGGCTCTCCACCTTATATTTCTATGGTTATTTACCATCTTAATGCCTCTTGTAAGGTTTGCCTTGGCCTCTCTCTATATGTCCCTGTCCCTGCCTTAAAAGAAGTGTCCGTACCTTGGCGATCATCCAGGGTTTACAATTCCCATAGAATCGGATGCACTTGTCTGTTGTCACACTGTCAGTGCACACTTTGATGTAAGAGAGTATGGCATCAGTACAGGCCTTTTCATCCTTTCAATGCTATGTTTTTCTGGCACAGCATTATCTTACATTAGTACCATATGATAAGGATGGAAAAAAGGCATTTATGTGATTTTACAATACTCATTAATGCTAATACTCAGCAGAATGTTCAAAATGGCTTTGTTCTTCATTTTACATGGGCCTTATATTTACAATTTTATTTACAATCTTACATGGGCCTTATATCCATGAAAAGAATTTCTTAAAGCTCCAGTTTTAAGAGAAAACAGCTCTACTGGGTCATCCCAAGAAGTACTGGGGTTCAATTAATTTCAGAATTAGTTACATGTTTAGTAATACAGTATTTAGTCATCTAAATGAGTCTAAAGAGTTATCCTTTCCATATAGACTGGTAACGGTCCCTTGCTTTGAGATACTTCTCTGGATGCAGTAAATCACAGGCATGGATAGTGTAAGCCTCCAAGACTTCATCTTCTGCTTGACTCTTTCCAGCTGCCATAGAATTGGGGGGTGAGGAATAACTGGGCTTTGTGGGGGGAAGGGTGCTGGAGGTTGAAGTTGTGTGAACTGTAAAAGTTGGGATGCTCTCCTCCCAATGCAGCCACTTACCTTTTCTAGGCCAAGGTCAACTGTCTTGGCATACCAGATGTCTGAAGCTGGAACCCACATGACACTACACACACCCCAGATTGGATGTCCAGTTTGAATTGTTGGTTGTGGGGGGGGGGGACTTGGGATAACTTTATGTAATTTCTGTGCCTTTTGCCTCAGATCTTGTATTTCTTTTGTTGCTACCACTTCATACTCAGTAAAGGTCCTTTTCTCTATAACAACGGAGTCTAAGGCTTTCTTTCTTGGATTTTGAATGGAGCCGCATCTGACAGATAGCCCTTTTTCTTGCCATGACTGGGGTGTGTTTTGAACCAGTGCAAAAATGTTTCTGCCTTTAACTCTCCAGATTCTCATGTTGCTTCAGGTCAGAAGATGTGAGAGCAGCTGCAGAGTAAAGAAGAGGAACACCCTACCCGACTCTGTGGTCACAGCCTCGAGCCCTCACAGCTTCAACTTCAGACTGTCTCCCGTGGATCTCCTCACCCCATTCGTAAGAGGTCCTTAAAGGGGACATGCATAAGAAGCGCACCAATGGGCCTCCCGTCCCTGTCCTACTGTCCCCATTGATCTGTACTTTGTTCATATTCATACTTATACTTGTTATCTTGTACATGTTTGACAAACAAACAAACAAACAAACAATTAAAGTCAACACTTGGTAGGTTATTACCATGATGAATACATGACTGTGGGGTGTTGCTACCTCAAGGGATTCAACTGAAGACACACCTGAGACTGCCACAACCGCTGTCATAAGAAGTATAAACAAATAATTGTCTCATCTTGAGACATCTTAGTCTCCTCTGTACCTCATGACTGTGTCATTTAGCAATGAAGCTCCTGATCAATCAGCATTGCTAAGCAAGGACAACTTGTATTCCTGTTCTGTGGCCAATGAGAAATATCAAGATTTGGAACATGAGGGAAACTAAACTGTTCAGCTGGCACTGTTAAAGAAATATCAATTTTGGCTTATTAGTAATGGCTGCCTTCTTATTATCTTAATCTTTCACTTATTTATAGTTGCTTGACTTTACTCAAATTGATTTTGAATGTTTCTGTAGCATATTAAATCACTGGTCTTGATCTTATTATTGTTTTATTGTTTTAGGGGGCCTTATTGCTATCATTTTAAAAATGTATTTCTTTTCTTACAAAATTCTGGGTATGGTGGCCTCCCACCAGTCAAAAAAAAAACAACACCCCTAACAATCAGAAGATATCAACATCTCCAAGATAAACCTTTTACTCCAGTCCTGTTAACTTTTTTTCTGGGGCAAATGGAGATGCTATTTTCATTCCTTAAAAATATCTTTCTCTGGACCTCAGTGGCATTCTTCGGCACTCTGCTTGGCAACAAATGAAAATAAAAAGGTCAATGCCAAGGAAATATGCCTTCTGTTGGAAATGAAGATGAGCAGTTTGGCTGGGAAATTGTCCCAGAAAAGGGGGTGCATAGAGACCCTCCTCCGCGTCCTCCTCCTTTCTTGTTACCCAGGAGGCACCTTGAGTTTTACATTGGAACCTTGCTTCCTAGCCTATCTTTCTTTTCCAGCTAATCCTTGCATTCTCATTCCAAGCTACCTGCTTCCCCACTTAAGCCTGCCTCTGGGTCCAGCTTTGGGAAAAGCAAGAATTGCTCCATAGAAGATGCAATTTAAAATGGGCTAAATGCATGGATGGGTGTGCATCTGTTGAAGTCATGTAGAAAAACGGGAAGGTTCCTGCTGTGCTTTGCATTCAGTGATTCTGTTCAGGTGGGGATGACGAGAGGGGGGGGGGGCATCCTGACCTGCTTCTGGTTCTCACAGTCTGTTTCCCCACAAGACATTGGAGAGGAAGGAGGGTTTCCCAATGAACAGACTGGGAACTTGGGCTTCCTCCCCACAGAAGTGTGCCTCACGGGCACTTCTCTGAAGCCTCCCTGTTGTTCCGCCCTCCTTCACGCTCTCGGAGCAAAAAGATCCAGATACGTGTCTGATTCTGTCATTCCCCAGCCAAGGTTTTACACACAGTAGTTGCCACACCTGTATATCCTCCTCCTCGCCCCCCCCCCCCTCTCTCTGTGTGCTTTTGTTGCATTTCTATGTTTTATGTGCCTGAGGCGACCGCATAGATGTCCTAGCTCTGGTTCAAGAATTTCTTGCTGCATCAAATGGTTGAGAGCTTTATATCAATGAATTATAGTTTGTATAGAAGTAATAAAATAAAATGAAAAAATGGAAGAATTGAAAAAAGCAGCTCACTCTGAGGGTAAGAATCTGCAAACTATAACCCCAAAGTGGCTGTCATTTAGAAATTAAAGTGCAAGCAAGCAAGAATGGAGAATGCTACTCGTGCGCATATTGCAATCACAAACACAATGCACTGTGTTTATTTCTAACACTCTGGAACAAGCAGTAGCATAACCTTAGACAGACAAGTCATCATGTGTTTATTTAATCCTCTGGATTTATTATCCTGCCCCAACCCAAGAGGTCTGCACCATTTAGAGCAATAGGTGGTGTCTGCCCATGATGCCTTTGCTACTGTTAAGTGTTCTGTGTAAATTCTTAAGAAGATTGTTGGAATTTTGAAGCTCAACCCCTGCCTTCTTCTGGATCAAACGTTCCATTTCTACATCATTCCCAAAGACATTTTCCAAATACTTTGCAGGAATCAGTAAGAGGTCCAAGCCAAAGCAGATTCACTGGCCCTTTTTATTCTGCATTCAGACTTGCTAATAGAATTAGCATCCATAATTTCTCCCAAATATTCCGCATCTATGACTTGGAAGGTCCTTTCTCAAACCAAACATTCACCCTCACTCTCTCTCTCTACACCCCGCAAAGGCGCACATTCTTACACAGGTCATAGGGGTGGGCACACTTCTCATGCAACAAGCTAAAGGAAGGCCAAAACAGCGTCCTTGCCTACGCCTTCCTCACCTGAGAATGGCAGGAAAGCCTGCAGCACCCATGCTGTCCAGGTGATGCTTTCAACTCTTCTTTTCCAAAAGCTCCCAGAGGCTAAGATGGAAACTCCCGCAATCTGCTTTCTAAAGTACCAATGCTGGGCAACGTTCAGATCATGGGGAGAAAGGAGAAAGCTTACTTTTGAGTATTCTTTTTCATTCTTCTCCCAAAGGTGCTTTTTTTCAACAGGCAACTGGACTTTCTTGTTTTCCTTTGAAGATCTTTCACTTCTCATCAAGAAGCTTCTTCGGCTCTGACTGGATGGTGGGGAATGGAAGGATCCACGCTCCTTGCAGACAGCTGGTCATTTGCCTCCTTTCAGAGGGTCATTGAGGCCATTTGGAGATTTGTTTATGGCCTCAGGGTCACCTGAGTGGTGCAAATGGGGGTGGAGCCTTCTTGGAACTGTTGAAAGGACCCTGTTGTAGACTGGAGACAGATGACGTTGTCTCCCTCCCTCTCTGTTGAGAGAAGGCTGTTCAATGTGGACCTAGATGGCCTCTTGGACCCCTCGTTCAAACCAGCGCTCCTCTCTGTCCAGAATGTGGACTTTGCTGTCTTCCAAAGAGCGGCCATTGTCTTTTAAATGCAGATGGACTGCTGAAACTTGTCCTGATGGGTTTGTTCTCCTATGCTGTACCTACGTTGCGCTTATGAAGTGGTTGTTTTGTTTCCCCAATGTACAGACCTGCACATGGCTCACTGCATTGTACTGCATGTACCATGTTGCTCACTTTGTGTCCAGGTGTTTTATCCTATGGGTGGACAAGCTTCTGCCTTAGTGTATTCTTGGGTTTAAAGTATGCATGTTCATTGTGTTGGTTGAAGATCCTCCTGAGCTTTTCAGATATTCCTGCAATGTACGGAATGACAACATAGCTTCATTTATTGTTCTCAATAAGAACAATAACCATGAGGACACAGAAACGTTGCCAAGTTGCCTCAACAACTCTCTAAAAGATTGCAAATGACCAGCTATCTGCAAGGAATATAAATCTTCCTATTCTTCACCATCCAGTCAGAAATAAAGAAACTTCTTGGATGAGAAGCAAAACATCTTCAAAGAAGAACAAGAAAGTCCAGTTGTCTCTTGACAAAGCACCTTTGGGATAACCATGACCTTTTAATTCCTTTCTCTATCAATCATTAGTCCAATTATTGATTAGTCCATTAGTCCAAGGACACTTGACTCATTTCATTCAAATGTATGTTGGATTTCCACCATTTCATTCAGCTCCCGACAGACACAGAAAGTGGTTTGTTTTGTTCTCAATTTATATAACCCACATTCAGAAGAAAAGTTTGAGGGCCGTCTTCACTCTGTGTTGTATAACTTTATTTCTTGTTCCCTTTATAGGAATAGATAGATGATAGATAGATAGACAGACAGACAGACAGACAGACAGACAGACAGACAGATAGATAGATAGATAGATAGATAGATAGATAGATAGATAGAGATAGATAGATAGAGATAATAGAGATAGAGATAGAGATAGATAAAAGTAAAGAGGGATCACAAAAAAAACCCTTAACTGGGCATTAAGCTATATTTGTCAAGATTGAACTGCTTTGCTTCTTTCAAACCTAAATGCTTTTCAACTTACTAATGAACTGGGGGGAGAGAAGGAGGAAATGGAATGTGGAGATCATGGGAGCATGGAAACCATCAAGGTCACCACTGCAGGTGCTTGAGAATAGGATTGACTGTTCCCATAACAAAAGGACATCTCATAATTGGACAATGCGATCACCCAGGAGTGGGTAGAAAGGGAAACCACTGTTTAACTAGGCAAGCATTTGCATGGTAGAACCAGAGCTGGTTTTGTTCCTTCAGTACCAATCCAGCAAAGTTTTACTTTCGGGGGTCCAAGTCTCCCTTGTGTTAGATCCGCTAGTTGGACATTTAAGAATATTAATATAGAAACTGACCACAAGAGAAAGAAAAAAGTGGCTGCAATCTATCAGTTCTCAATGGAGGAAAAATTACAATGGGGAGAAAAACCTTCCTACAGGAGACCCAGAGAAGCTTTCAGATGAAAGTGGATCTCGAGGCCCAACAGGGGATCATGGGAGTCAACAGGTTTGCAAGTCACCAGTTTCCAAGCCAGGATAAGCTTTCAGAGAATGAGTCAGGGTTTTTAAATGGTTTTCAGAAATGCAACAGGAACATCACCAGCTCCAATATTAGAAGAGCGATCAGACTTGAACCCGTCAAGGCCAAGTGGCCCAGGAGCAACCTAGGGAAGGTTCCTATAGCAGCCTCTGCTCCATGGATCCTGATCTTGGTTCTGAAATCGTTTTTGCGTTTGGCTGTCTTGTTTTCTGAGAGCTCAAGCAGCCTTCGTGCAACCTAGAAAGGGAAAGCAACAGGCCCCCAATCCCCCGATGAGCCTCTTACAATGTCATAGAGGCCAGTGTGTTTCCTGGCCTGGTTCACGCCGTTCAGGGGATCAGGCAGCTCTTTAGTTAAAGCAGGATTTCTCTCCCCCTACCCCCCGCGTTTTTCTTTGAGTACTTTTCATTCAGTAATAAAAGATAAATTATCCTTCGTATGGCTTTCAGAAAACATCATTTGGGTGAAACTCTCAAGAGACACCTTGTCACTAAATAAGTGTAGAAACAATTCTACCCAAACTGGCTTTTCCTTTGAAAGGTGTTTCAAAATCCCTTGGAGCAAGTAGAACAAACACCTCTAGAAAAATGGAGAAGTTGTTCATTGCCCAGCAGTAGCTGGTACAGTCCCTGCTGATGTCCCTTGGATTCTGCTCTCTTGCTGTTTTTTATTCCTGGATGGAGCTTAACACTTCCTCTTCCTTCTTCTCCACACTGGCTGAAGTCTTGACAGGGCACCCAATCATTACAGCTC
>NW_020769328.1:11766464-11837026 GCF_900518735.1 Pseudonaja textilis | reverse complement strand
CAATCCGGGCTGCCGGATTTCGAGTATTCAAATGTCTGTACAGAACAGTATTGAAGAGTCCTCCTGGGCCCGAGAGACAGCCTTGGGGAGTCCCCACAGCTTCCTTCCCTCTGTGTCAATGCTGCTCTGGCTGGGCTTCCTGTCTGGACTACGTTGCAAGGCTTGATAACTTTATATAATCAACATCGTTTCAATAACCACTAAAACAAGATGACATAAGACATATGTAAAGGCAGTAACATAAAAATAAAATATTAAAAGCTAAGGTAATAAACAATCAAAAGTACAAATATAAAAAAGCAATGAATTTAGAAAATCATCAAATTAATCCAACGGGGATACGGAAAAAAGACCAAAAAACCCCCGCAAACCCCCTGTCAGCTAACAGATGAACATAATTACTTATCAATCTGCTCTTTCAGGTTCTGCAGGCATCATAACAAGATTTAAAAACCTTTAAGGAAAATAGATTGCTCTGAGTATTGTGTTCCATACTAGCAGGCTTGTAGAACTGCAAATCTGATTGGTCCGTGAAACCCGGGCCATGATTGGACGATATGAACATCTCTGATTGGTTCGTACAGGGCTTGCTGCGATTGGGTGAAACCAAGCGCGGCAAGCTTGAAAGACTGTCATAGGCTGCCAAGCCGCGGCCGGCTCTATAAAAAGGGCTGCCGCAGCTGGGTTTGCTGTCTCAGAATCTGCCTCCTTAATAAAGAGCTGTTGTTCACCACTCGAGCCCCGTGTCTTAATGGGACCCACCGACCGTACATAACACATTGGTACTGAAGGTGAAACAAGGCCGAATGCCCTGGGAAGGAGCTTGGTGCCCTCGTAGGTAGAGAGGAAAGACCCGGCACGCTTGAGTATCAGCCAGGGCATAGAAGCGAAGAAAAGGAGAGACGGTCTCAATTTCTCCAAATCTTCCTAAGAGACTTTTTAACAGCTCCTTTCTCATACACCTCTTGGTAACAAATTAAAATGTGATGGTGTTGAGGTTCCTCTACACTGCGAGGTTTCTATTGAGTGCACAAGAGTTAGCAAAGTAATTGCCTGCAGAGGTTCTCCACTCCCTCTGTGGGAAGCCCGTCGGTCGCCTGCATTTGCCTTCTAAATGAAGCAAAAGGCTGCCCTGAAAGGTTCTCCTTTTGCCAAGTTCATACTCATTCTATTGCTTCCGGTGTGCTTTGCAGAGATGTTGACAAAGCAGACAACAGCCTACTTCTTGGTAAGATAGAGCAATGTGGGAAAGATAGTACCACGCCCAGATGGATTCGGAACGGGCTGACCGATCGCATTCAGCAGGTTGTCCCCGATGGAGCTGCATCCCCATGGAGGGTAGCATGTAGTGGGGAACCCCAGGGTTCTGTCTTAGGCCCAGATCTCTTTAATGTCTTCATGAATGGTCTAGATGAAGGGAGAGAAGAGGAGCTCATAACATCTGCTGATGACACCAGGCTGCGGGGAATAGCTCACACTTTAGATGATAGACTCAAGATTCAGAAGACTTGAGCACTGTGGGCGTGGCTTGGTGGGCATGGCCATGTGACTGGGTGGGTGTGGTTTTTTGGGGTTTTTTTGCTTTTTTGCCACCCCCCACCCATTTTGGGGAGTTTCCTACCCTCAGAGGAGCCTCGGGAGGGTGTTTTTGTTCCACTAAGGGTCCCCTGGAGCTCTGGAAGGCAAAAAATGGAGGGGTGCTGAGCTCCTCCCTCCATTTTTTAGCCTTCCTGGGCCTCCGTAAGGAGAATCCCGGCACAGCTGATCTATGCACAGCTGATTGTTGGGAGGGGAAAAAAAGAAATACCTTAGGCGAATGTCAGGCGGGCGAGTAAGCGAGCATTGGAGGCGTGAGAACTTGCTACCGGTTCAGCGACCCATGCCAAATTCTTGCTACTGGTTCGCCTGATCCGGTGCGAACCGGCTGAATACCACCACTGCTCCTTGCTCCGAAAAAGTGCACAAGAACAGCCTCCACTTGCCCAGAATGTGGCAGGTCAACTGAGAAGATCCCAAACTGGGTTTTAAGACCAGTTTATATTCTTGGGAGTTGTCCAGAGTTGGTTATAAGAAAAGTAGCTTTATAAATGTTGTAAATAAATACATCTTATCAAATGACTTTAACTGCAATCACTATCCAAATGTTAAAAATATACCTAAATGTGGAATTTAGTTTCCAGAAACAGCAATATAATTAATCAATGAGGGTTTCTCCACAGCCCACTCTGTATCTCCTGGTAATCATCAGTCATTTAAAAGCAAAAAAAAAAAAAATCTTAATTAAGTCAAAGTTTGCACCAGAAGAAGTGCCTAGAAATTACAAGTTGGATTTTCTTACAGATAGATTAAAAAGATAGAACAAATATTTCTTCCTTATCAAATGGATAAAATTAAATTATGTGCAGGGCCAATCCTTATGTTAATATTATCATGAGTATTTGGAAGCTGAAATACATATAATTTGCTAACTGTGAATGGATGTTATTTACCTAGGCATAGGCACAACTATCTAATCATTAATTAGTGTCAAGGTCATGCTGTTGAATTTAAGTAATGCTGCCAGTGCCTATTACTCAAGAGAAGAGATTTCACATGCCACAATGTCTAATATTCCAAAGATAAGAAGACTGAGATTCCAACATAGCCAGTTGCCTCCAGAAGTTGGTTGAAGAGTTGTAGACTCCAGGCAGGCCGAACAAGCCATGTTCCATGTTTAGCAACGTAAGTCACACTGCTATAGTCTCTTGGAACATTCCAGGCAGAGAGTGAAGAAATCAGAGGGTCAGTCCAGATCTAGAATGGAAGGAGGACCTCTCTGGGGCTCCTGCTGGTCCATGGTTTTCCATAAGCTGAATCCCTGATCTGTCAAATAAGAGCTGCCTGTCAATTTGCACTGGGAAAGAGATGTATTGCTGGCTTTGCAGGAGGCTGGTTTGTGTTGTTTTATTCTTTTGGAAGAGAGCAAAACCTTCCTGCATGCTCCAAGGGATGCTTCCGGGAGGCTCTGGCTTGGCAACACTTCCTAATTTGAGATGTTCCAGCATTATGGCGGTTTCTTTTCTTTAGCCCAAGCAATAGAAAAACTGGTAAGGTAGCCAAGTGGACAGGTCAGCGGGGCAGAGGAAAGGTCGAAGAGAAGGCAGCAGGGCACTCTTGCCGTGGGCTGCATGATCTCCCTCGGGGAGACTGCAGAGCTGAGCTCAGAAACAGTGTGGGACAAGCACACCTCCATCTTGGGCAACTTGACAAGGGGCTAAACCCTCTGTCCTCAGCCCCTGTCCATGTTCAATCCATCCTGGGCCACAAAAAAGCAACTGGTGATGCTTTTCATAATAACAGTTGGTGAGAAGGACTTAGGAATCAACCAATCGGGTGATAGAGGTGCTCAGAACCCTCCCTCGACAGGCAGATTAAAGTGTGGCTGTTGGACAGCATCAATCCTGCTGGCTTTCTACTAACTCTGGACCAAAGGAAAGCAAGTTAACCCCACTCTAAGGGAACGTTCCAGTGGGGGTGGGGGATAAAAAGGACCCGGCTGTCCTCATTGAAAGGGGCAGCCATGAGATTCTAAGTTTTTATTTATTTATTTATTTGATTTGTCAATCGCTTACAAGATAATAGGTATAAGTTAAAACATCAGTAAGAATACAGGAAATAGGTACAAATAAATAGGGACAATAGGACAGGGACAGGAGGCACGGTGGTGCACTTATGCACGCCCCTTACAGACCTCTTAGGAATGAGGTGAGGTCAATAGTGGATAGTTTGTGGTTAAAGGAGCGGGGGTTAGAGGATGCAACAGAGTCAGGAAGTGCATTCCAGGCATTGACCACTCTGTTGCTGAAGTCGTACTTTCTGCAATCAAGTTTCAAATGGTTAACATTGAGTTTGTATTTGTTGTGTGCTCTTGAATTGTTGCGGTTGAAGCTGAAGTAGTCATTGACTGGTAGGACATTGTAGCAGATAATTTTGTGTACTATGCGTAAGTTCAACTGTAGGTGGCGTAGTTCAAGATTGTCCAAGCCCAAAATTTCAAGCCTGGTGGTATAGGGTATTCTGTTGCAAGCAGAGGAGTGTAGTACTCTTCTCGTGAAATGCTACTGGACTCGCTCAATTGTATTAATATCCAATATACAGTGTGGATTCCAGACAGATGAGCTGTATTCGAGTATTGGTCTAGCAAAGGTTTTGAATGCCCTAGTTAGCAATTCAATATTTCCAGAGGAGAAGCTTCATAAGATTAGATTTACAACTCTTAATGCCTTTGTGGCAATGCTACAGCTCTACTGCTTAGATCATTAGATATGAGTACTCCGAGGTCCTGGTCATCAATGAGGTCATATCCACCTAGCTTGTATTTGGTGAAGTGATTTTTTTTTTTTACCAATGTGTAGGACAGAGCATGTTGGTCGAGATTTGGAGTTTCCAAATGTTTGACCATTCAGACACATAATCAAGGTCACTTTGAAGAACAGTAGCATTGTCGGGGGTGTTGAATAGTTTTACATCATCCATGAAGAGGACACAGTTGCTAATAAGGTGATCACAAAGGTCATTTATATAGAGTATAAAGAGTGTGGGTCCTAGAACGCTTACCTTGGGGGACACCACTGTTAACTGGAGCAGGGTTTGATGTAGCGCTCCCTATTTTTATTATGTGCTGCCTGTTTGACAGGAATGCAGTAATCCACTTACGAAGGGATCTGGAAATGCTGTAAGAGTTTAGTTTTAATAGTAGTTTGTCATGTACCACTGAATCGAAGACTTTGCAGAAGTCTATGTAAATCGCATCTATTGCTTTACCCTGGTCGAGTAGAGTAGTCCATATGTTTTTGCAGTGTAGGAGTTGTAGGTTGCAGGACAATTTTTTCCTGAAACCAAATTGTTTTGGGGAGAGTAGGTTGTTTGACTCTAAGTGGAGGGTAAAGAATTGGTTAATGATTGATTCCATGACGTTGCACATGACACAACACAGTGAGATTGGTCTGTAGTTTTCAACTAGGCTGGTGTCACCTTTTTTGAAGATAGGGATGACCATAGCTAAAGAGTTTCGGTAAAGAGCTGGTTTTGAATGATATTTCACATATAATGCTTAGGGGTTCCGCTATGGCAGAGGAAATGTTTTTTAAGAAGTATGCATATAATCCATCGGGGCCAATAGATAGGGATGATTTTAGGTTTCATAGTGCCTTTTCTACATTATCTTTTGTAAAGTCAATATATAGTAGATCATTTCAGTTAGTTGTGGCACAACTAAGAAATGTGGGGCATGAGCCATTGCTGTTTACAAAGACTGAACTGAAGAATGTGTTGAAGAGGTTGGCCTTAACAGCTTGGTCACTGGGGTCTTTCCCATTTGGTCCCTTTAAGGTGGGATGGTTCTTGAGTCTTTAAGTTTGGAGTTTACAAAATTCTAGAAGGTGCAGGTAGATTTTGTATGTAGGAAGTTTTGTACGTAATAATTTGTCCATTCTGCCTTTATCTGTCAGCATCAGGTGTTGTATCGGTTTTTAAAGTTTGCTACATAGCTAGTTTTGTTTTTATGCCATAGTGATTTTTTTTATTGAAGTTTCTTTATTGTTATGGGTAATTTGTTTTTGTTTTTTTGTTTTGTTTTTAGGGGTTACTAATGGTACATACAGTTTAATGACTCTTTCAAGTTCAAGTAAGAATACATTATAATGGTCTTCTGAAGTATTACAGTTAAAGAACAGAATGTGTCAATCAAGAGATGATAGGTCGGCATCTATGAGATCATAGTTGGCTTTTTTGAAATTGTATTTTGGAGATCCATCATTATGATCTTCTTTGGGAGGGCATAAATTGAGACAAAAGTCAATCATACTGTTGTCACTGTTTGAAAAGGGTTCTTGTATTTGTAGGTCATAAATTGAGTTTGAGCTGTTGCAGAAGATGAGGTCAAGGCAGTTGCTGAGTCTAGTGTTGTTAATTACTGATTGATCCAGTCCCACTGTAGTAACGGCATTGTACAGGGTTGCATGTATGGGTTCGGATGTACATTCATTTAAGGTCCAATCTATAAGAGGTAGATTGAGGTCACCAAGGAAAATAGGAGGGTGTGGACAAGAGGCAGCCCACATCAGCAGTGAAGTTAGTTTGTTTGCATGAACAGGGGCTCTGTAGCATAATCAGGGGCTCTGTAGCATAATAAGAAGCGGATAGTGGTATTTAAGGACAGTTCACAGACCATGGTCTCTGGAAGAGCAAGCTCCTGTGTAATTAGAATCCTTCTTAGATTTAGGGATTTTTTACAGAAGACAGCAATTCCTCGATGGATTTTGCAATCTGACTGATAAACGTGATATTCTCTGACTGTGATAATGGAGTCTGGAAAAGATGCATTCAACCACGTCTCACAGACAAATATAATATTGAATGTGGCTGTGCTTAGTAAGATGAGGAATTCATGCATTTTGTTTGCGATGCTTCTTGCATTGAGTAGTTTGTATTTTAGATATGTAGTAGTGGATCTGGAGGAAGTAAGGGGCGTGCATGCCTAATGTTGGATGTTGCGGTGTTGGTTATTGGGATGTAAATGGAAGGTCTTGCTTTTGATACATTCTGTCAATGTATAAGTTAGTATTTCCTTGTTCTTGTAGTCTTGAGTTCAGAGTGTAGTTCATGGGACCATACACATGGCTGTAAGGTTAGGTCAGGACAAGAATGGAGATTCTTATGGTTGATGTTGCTCTTGGCAAGTTGTTGCGATATGACACATCAGTAGGAAGTCACGTACACAGACAACCCAATACACATACAATACATATATAGGGAGACACTATAGGAACAGCAACGTGCAAAACCTGAGTTGGCAATAGCATAAGGATTAGCCATATATGGCAATGTTTCCTGTTCCTGTATAAAACCTGAGTCAGATAAGGATTAGCCATATATGGCAATGTTTCCTGTTCCTGTATAAAACCTGAGTCAGATAAGGATTAGCCATATATGGCAATGATTCCTGTTCCTGTATAAAAACCTGAGTCAGCTATAGCATAAGGATTAACCTTATATGGCAGTGTTTCCTGTTCCTGTCTAACCTCATGTAACCTAACCCCCCCCTGCTTGCTGCACAATAAAAGAGAGGTGCGTAGTACTATCTGGGCTTCCTCTCACCAAAAGAAACCTTTGTGTCGCTGTCATCTTTGCCATCAAGAGGAGCCCACCCAGACAGTCTGCCTGGGTGCTGGTCGTCAGCTGATTCATCCTGGTATTGGGACCCGCAACTCATCAGCAAGTGAGTTTATTATGAATTTTCGTTTGCTTAATTCATTTTTGCAAACAACCCTGCAGAAGCGTGGGGCCAATGAGCTGTCACTTTTTTTAAACAGTGCCAATGTGGGAAATGTCGAGTATACACTTCTGCCTTGGGCGGATTCTGGGCAGCTTCCAGGATTCCACTTGTGGACCGAGGTCCTGGCAGATGCAGAGACTGGGAAGGTGATTGCGTGCACCACCGAGAAGCTGCTAACCGGCTGCTAACATTCTAAGCAGTTCAGAGAACCGGTTGTTAGAAGAAATTACTGGCCTAATCCTGTAAGGAAGGCAGGAAGGAAACATTCTGGTGTTGCTTACAGAAACTGCCTCTCCGTTAACCCTTATTACATTCTTGGCAGGACTAGACTTCCTGTCTCAGGAACTTCTCTGAAGTTTTTTTCCCCTCCTTTGCTGGTACTTTGCTTGTGTGGAGTGACCATTGAAAAAAGTGACTTATGACCCTTTTTCACACTTACGCCTGTTGCAGCATCCCCACAGTCATGAGAGGCCAGGCGAGGAGATGCGTGCCTCAATGTGAGTGATATTGAGTTGGCCACGCCCAGCCAATCACATGACCACCAAGCCACACCCACCAACTAAGCCACACCCACAGAACCGGTTGTTAAAAAATTTGAATACCACCTCTGGGGCTGTCCCAGAGAAGAGGGGTCCAGGCCTGCCTTCTGAGTTCTGCCAGGTGAAACTTTTACAGGTGAGATCCATAGTGCACCTCTTCCACCTCTTCTCAGGAGAGGCAGTCCCTCCGGTAACCTGGCCCTACCATAAAAGCATTCAAGGTCAAAAACAGCACCTCAAATTGAACCTGAAGCAAATTTGCAGCCCATGGGCCTCACGGAACAGAGGTGGAACATGTGCCATTCTGGAAGCACACATAACTGCCCGTGCCTCTGCATTTTATGCCAGCCCCTCTAGTGCGCCCCCATATTACTACCCATTCTTGGGTCTCCAACAGTTGTCAGGTAATTATTGCTAAGGTGGCCCTTGCTCGCTTTCTTGTTCTTTTCATTCTACTTTCAACGGCTACAAGCACAGTCCAAGTTACACAAAAAGGAAGAAAGCAGCTTGCTTTGTACCGCTCTGGAGACCCTGCAATTACCATCAGCTAGCTTCATTTTCCAAACGCATGATCCTTACACATGGCCTAAAGAGCCATTTTGTGTGGCACTGGCTAGAGAAACTGTTTGACAGCTCCCAAAGAACACTCCCCCCCCCCCTGCTGCACCCCGATCCTTTTTGTTATTCTAAGTGAACAAAAGCTTTCAAATTACATTTCCTGGGAAAGGATTTCTGCATTGCTAATTTCATATTGTGCTACAGGTTTACGGCTCACATAACTGCTGAGAATAGCAGAAACAGCCATCGATGGGCAGCCGCAGGGGCAGTAAGAAACCAGCGGTCTCTTCCTTTACCACTGAACAAAGGTACTGTTAGCGCAAACAATGAAGAACCAGAGCTTATTGCGATTTCTCCTGAAGAGAAATTGTGATTCCTCCCAAAGATCAAAGCCTTAGGAGTGCGCCTTTGAGAATTTAACCCTTGACCCCATTACCTCCACCAGACAGTGCAAAAGGTAAAGCCACTGAGGGTCCTTGTGGCTCTCTGAGCTTGGTTTTTTTTTTTGCAGACATTTCATCACCAAACTAGGTCACATCATCAGGAGCACTAGTCTGGGTAATTTCTGAAAGAAAACAACCAAGCTCAGAGAACAGCAAGGACCCCTCATTTCAACCCCGAGCTACACATATTCTCCTTTACGTATCTATCTATCTATAAAAATGAAATACCATTCATGCACCATCACAAAATCTCCAGAACCGTAAAGCCTACAAACTTGAAATTTGGCCCGTAGGTTCCTCTTGGCTTCTCGGTGCTCACTAAGAAAGTATTTTTCAAAATGACCATCGGAGCATTAGTATTTCCCATATTATGATTATTAACACGCTCTGATGCTAAGGAGTTCTACTCCCCCTCCCCACCTGAAAAGAAATCTCTTCCAAATGCAAAACACAAGCAGAGGAGATGAGTTTCAGTTTCAGTTTTAGTTTCACAGCACCAAGCAGCTTTAGTACAGAACAGTTGAGCTAAGCCACGCCCAGGCTCCTTGCTGTCTCCTTCTTGCTCATACAGCAAATATTGTTTCAGTTTCCAAACAGCCCTCATCTCTCTCACATACTAACAGGACGCTAGCCAGATGAATACTGATGGATGCTGGGGGGCAGAGGCAGAATTCCCTACCACCATTTTCCTCCCCAAAAACAAAGCCCGACCACATAGTTTTGTAGTGAAGTCTGGATATGAAGCTAGTTGACAGGTAAAGCTACTTCGTAGAATGGTCCATTCTTAGGACTTTTCACACTCCAGCAGTTGTTTACCAGAATGATCTCCCTTTCCTGCCCCTCCTCCTCCCTCCCAGCACTCAGGCTCCAAATCGCTTGCTTTCGATACGAGATCCGACTTATGAAAACTGAGGGGAAACTTTACTCTGGCTATCTTTTCTCTTACTGCCAAACAACTGCAATTCACTTGATCTTTCTTGACCTTCCATTCCCTTGCTATGATGATATCTGGCGTATAAAAGGGAAACATGTTTTTGTGTCCTTCTCTGTTTATTCTTCTGTCCTGTGCAATTAGCACAGTATTTTAGATTGTCTTACAATTTTGTTTGAATCTCTGCCGCCTTTAATTTCCTGTTTTGGTTTTTGGTTGCTGTAATGGAGAAAGTAGAGAGTTAATTCCAAGTCCAGCAGATTGTTCAAAGATGGGTAATTCAAGGTGAGATTTGGAAAAGGATGTCAGAAATGTAAGACAGGGAGGTTTGGTAACAACAGGCTGACCTTTTAGTCCGAGGTGAGGGTTACCCCGTACAAGTAGTCATACACTTTGTTGTGCAAATCAGACAACTGGGTTAACTAAGCAAACTGTGGCTAAGCTGCTTGGATTCAGCCATATGCTGCTGCTACGTTTACTCATCACCCCCTTGATGATTCGATTCTTCTACTGGCTGGGATCTCAGCTTAGGTCTTAATGACACCAGAGAGAAAAGTTAGTCATACCTTCAGTCCCATCAGTTTCACTAGGAACGAAATACCACCAAGTTAGGGTCCAACTCACAGTTTTAACTTTGAATGTCTTACTCGTATCTGAAATCTAACTTTTACGGTCAAACTGAACAGTCAAGCAACAACTTCTAATTAAAAGCAGCGTAACACCCTGCATGGTGCCATGTCTTCCTTTCCGAGCCAGAAACAGCCGGTGGACCCGAGAAACGCCGGCAGCCAGTCGTGGAGAGGAAACCAGGGGGAGCAGCCCCCCCGGGGCTCCCTGTGTGGGGTAAAGAGAGAGGGAACATTTCATGCGCCAGAAGAAAGAGGGAAACATTCGCACGCGCTCAATCTGGAAAGCTTGTCAGGGCAACTTCCTTGGGCTCTTCTCTCCCCCTTCTCTCTTTCTGCCACACCGCCGGTCCCAGCCTTCTGGCTCTTCTGCTAAGGCGCCACCTCGACTCGCTTTCGGGGAAGATCCAGAACGGCCTTTCGCTACCCCCATGGGTTGGTCAATGTCTTTGCACAGAGCAAATAACCCTCTGGGCACGTGTGAGATGTCTCATGGCTCTTGTTCCTATCCCAACTTTCTTCTTCCGGGAGTTCCAAGAAATTATTCAAATGCTCCCTCCATTTCCACCCCCTCACAATATGAATGCTGTGGAATCAGGTATGAGTAGCTGGCCTCATCTCACCCAGGGAGCTTCTGCCATTGAGGGTGGACTTGAGCCAAGGCCTTCCCAGTTCTAATCTGACTCGGGCATCTCTACTTCCTCCCGCCAGGTGTGCCTGCACCCACACAGGCCCTATCCCGCCTTCGCCTTGTTGGACCTGCCTGTCCAAAGGGTTCATGCAGTTCGTTTCCGTCTCACCTCTTCTGGGCTGAAGTCAGACAAGATCGCGGTCTCCCAGGTGAGGCTTGCATCAATTACACCGGCTTGTTTCATAAGGTTTGCTTCCAGGTAAGCCCACAGGTGTAGCCTTAGACTCTCGTGGTTTGCTGGCTCAACTGCAAATGGCTGGGGAATCATTTAAAAGATATGTAGAAGAAGATAACCGCAAACCACTGCTTATTGTGGCCAGACTCCTTCTGTACAAGAACAGGTCAGTTTTGGGAGCATATTCTATGCTGAATGTGTTTTCATATTTGAATACCATTTTGGACAACAATTTTAAGGAAGGGCATGCGCCACATACAAAGTTTGGGTTTTCCCTAATTTAAGATTATAATACAGTTAAAACAGTTTTTAAATTGTTAAATTTGCCAAATTTCCGAGAGTTCCCAGAATTCATCTCAATTTATAATGGATACTTTTAGTTAATAATTGCATAATTGCCTGACTTTAAAATTGATTTATTTTAACAGTGAAAAAAATCAAATTACATAATAACTGAGGATTTATATTAATGTTTTAAAGTTTTAAGGCTAATTGTATAATGCTTGTAAATCTCTTGTTCTTGTTCTTTATTCCTTCCTTGTTTTGTTTTTTATTGCTTTTGTAGAATTAATCAGTTAAGAAATTGGGTGGGAAACAGACAGACAGAGATGCAGATATTTGCCAGGAAAATAACCTGAATTTGCAAGAAGTTGAACTGAACTTGGGCGAGGCAGAGATGAACGACCATGATCCTGCTAAGACACAGCACAACTTTTTAAAGTTCAGGGTTCGCATGTTAAGTGAAACCATTCAATTGTGGCTTATCTAAAAACAGTTTAGTGCCCAGTGTTAAACGAAAGCAAGGTTTGATGTTTGTGTAACATTAAAAATATGATGTATTCATTTATTTAATCAATGTACTTGGCTGCCTATCTCCCAGATGGGACCGTGGGTGCTGACAACATGTCAGATCTCTAATAAAAAAAGCAATATTAACTACCTACAATGGTCACTGAGGATAAATCCAAACACACAAGTGCCAACCTACGACCTCTCAGTGAATTATCCAGCTTCCCAACCCTCCAGGCCCTGGAGCCACAGAAAGTATCCTGTGCTTTTCCTTGGTGTAGAACAATACATCAACAGAGGTTTCATGGGGCATTCTGTAAACCATGGAACTAGCAACATCATTTCAAGAGAGAACACCATATACTCATTTAACATTGCTTAGTTAAAGATGAAGATAAAGGTACTCGGTCTCATCCTTACACTTGCACCTGTGCAAGGCCTGTGTGCAAATCCAAGACTTGTGCTCTCTTTAGGGCTGCAGAAAACCCCCCCACAGATAATCAGTTGGAAGGGACCTTGGAGGTCTTCTAGTCCAACCCCCTGCCCAAGCAGGAGACCCTGCACCACTTCTGACAGAGGGCAGTCCAGTCTCTTCTTGAAAGTCTCAAGAAGAGACTCTGCGTTCTTTGGAGTGTGATTGTCAGAAATAATTGTCATTATTTCTGAAATGCTACCAGCATGGCCTTTGCCAGGGCACACATAGTATAGCCAAAATGCTTCTAAAGGCACAAGTAAAATCTAGGATGCGTGCATGCGCGCACACACAAGGCCGATCTTGGGACAGGTAATTTGGGAGAACAATGGCAAGAGGTCGGGGCTGAGGCTGGTTTGCAATGTGAACAGCTCCGCCCTTTGGCCTTTCTCTAGGCATTCCTGAAAGAGATGGGCGAATTGCCAATATCCACTTGGGGTGTTGGGGTGGGGGGGTAGGATGGAGTTGGATCTGATAAGTGGCTGTCATGTAGCATTTTCGTTTTGAAGAATTTTAACCACAATTCTTTAAATAAGAAATTTACGACTTTATGCAGATACGGCTCAAAATAGCCTCCCCCACCCCCCATCCAGCGGTGGGGTTTATTTATTTTATTTATTTTTATTTATTTGATTTGTCAATCACTTACAAGATAATAGGTATAAGTATATACATAGTTATGAATACATGAAATGGGTACATATAAGAAAAATAAAAGAAACAATAGGACAGGGACGGTAGGCACGTTGGTGCGCTTATGCACGCCACCTACAGACCTCTTAGGAAAGGGGTGAGGTCAATAGTAGACAGTCTAAGGTTAAAGTTTTGGGGGTTTGGAGAAGAAACTACAGAGTCAGGTGGAGTATTCCAGATATTGACCACTCTGTTGCTGAAGTTGTATTTCCTACCATCAAGTTTGGTGCGGTTAACCTTGAGTTTGTATCTATTGTTTGCTCTTGTGTTGTTATGGCTGAAGCTGAAGTATTCATTGACAGGTAAGTCATTGCAATGTATGATTTTATATACCATACTTAAATCAGACTGAAGACAGCGTAATTCAAGGTTTTCTAGGTCTAGAATTTCAAGTCTGGTGGCATAAGGTATTCTGCAATGAGTAGAGTAGTGGAGAACTCTTCTTCTGAAATATTTCTGGACTTTCTCAACTGTGCTAATATCAGATACGTAATGTGGGTTCCAGACTGATGAGCTGTATTCGAGTATTGGTCTAGCAAATGTTTTGTATGCTCTAGTTAGTAGTGTGATATGACCAGAGAAAAAGCTATGCAAAATTAGGTTAACAACTCTTTAATGCCTTTTTGTCTATGTAGTTACAGTGGGCTCTAGCACTTAGATCTAATAATTATAATATAATTATAATAAAATAATTGAACCACCAGTTCTCTGCCCTCATGATTTCTTCCAACAACCAGTTCACCAAACTGCTCAGAAAGTTAACAGCTGGTTCTCCCAAAGTGGTGCAAGCCAGCTGAATCCCCCCCACTGCCCCCACCTGTCACTCAGGATTGCAACTCCTTGAGTCCCCAGCTTCTGTGAGCTGAGAATTCTCCTACTTTAGCCCAAAATTATTTCCAAGGTGTCCATTTGAGAAGCTGGATTCCTCCTACGCATCCTGGAGTAGACGCTGGAGAATTCAAGGGTTACAAAGACCGTTCCTTCCTAGTAGCTGTTCGGAGTTTGTGACTCGCAAGGCCAGCTGAGGGAAACGAAAAATGCTGCTGTGATACAGTCATTCTTCCTTGTAGCGTTCTATGCCTTTTCCTTTTACACAATGCCCTACCAGCCCTATCAGAAGGAATCTGTAACAAAAAGGCAAATAATTTCAGGTAAAGTGTCTATCATTTCAGGAAATGTGCTATGATTATTTCCAAATTGGGCCAAGATATTTTTTTAAAAATCAGAAGTGGATGCTTTCAACCGATGGTTTTGCTGACTGCATGGACTGGAAGCAACACAGTGCTAAATGTCTTTCAATGCAAATGAGGCGTTCCGTTGCAATATGTTTGCACTTTGCTTCACTGGTAATACTGATTTTATGTATTTACAGGTAGTCCTTGAATTACAACAGCAGTTGGGACCAGGATTACCATTGCTAAGTAATGAGGCTGTAAAGCGTAACATCACTTGGCCTCGTTGCTTAGCAACAGCAATCCAGACAGTTGTCACTGAAATCCCCAAATGCACCGGTTGTTAAGCAGGAAGTGGAGGGAATCTCAGGTGGGGATGACTGGGGGGTTGGGGGAAGGTCCTGGGAGACCCGTTCAGGCCGTGTGCAGGTTGAGGGGGAGGTTATTTGTAGGGCAATGGGAGCCGTGTGAGCTCAGGACTAGGGAGACCCGGGAAGGAGGCTGCAAATCCAGAAAGACCAAGGAAGAATGCTGGTGGGTGGAGGTGGGCCCAGGGAGGCCCAGAGAAGGAAGGCCTGCACATAGGGTGCAACAGGGCATCGAAGGGCAACACCCCCAACCAGCACTTCCCCTCCCCACGACCCTCACTTGACGTGACTCACACCTGGCCCCTTATAAGAGCCACCACCAAACCCTCACCTGACATGACCTACAAAGCCCTTATCATCAGAAGAACATGGAGCTCCCCTAAATCCGGCTGAAAATGTGGCCCAGACTGGTAGCAACACGTTCAGAAGCTCAGAGGAAGGACCTCCACCCTCAACTCTGGTTCTCCTCTACGGCCCGTGACCCCCTTGCCTTCTTCTCCCATTAATGGACCGGTTGTTTCTTTGACTTTTTTTTCTTGTTTTTTATATGTTGAAAGAAACTTTTGTTCAACTGCTTTTTAACAGTTTGTCAGCCTTCAAGATTTTCTCCCTTTGCTTTGCATCTTTCGGCTGTCATAAGTAACGGGGGGAGGAGGGGGGACATGGATATGGGGAGCGAGCTGGAGGTGTTACAAAACAGAACTGTATACGCTGGGTGTGTGTGTAGATTCTTGCTTAGGCTTCTATTCTATGCTATGCTAGGCGCAGCCGCAACTCTTTATCAAACTATGCCAAGGTCAACGGACAGAGGCCTCATCACCACCTGGAGATGCCCACATGATGCTATACACAACTTTTAATTGGATGAGCCAATTGAACTATTGGGGGGTGGGAACGTTGCCATCGCTTTGTATAGGTGATTCACGCGCTCATTTTCTCAGATTCAGAATTCTTTTGTGGCTACCACTTGACTTCCAGTAAAAGGTATCTTTTCTCTGATTAAAGGCGTCTAAGTATTTCTTTCTTGGATTTTGAATGGAGCACCAGCCGACACATTTGCTGCAAGTCTTCCTTCATTCTGGGCCTCAGCGTTCCTCAGCTCACCTTTGCAAATTCAGGCTATTTGTTGGAATTCTGCCTTGGTTATGTGTCCCTTTTCTGTTTTTTTGTACTTATCCTTTTTGTCTTTCGGTTGATCAGAGAGTTGTTTGGGCAACCATGCTGGTTTCCTCCTGGGAAGAAATGAAAGCGGGGGGTGTGGGGGCTGCTTTAGGGAAATGAAGAAACCCCTTTTTGCTTTGTGTGGGACAGCAGATCCTTTCACTTTTCCTCGGGCCGAGTTGTGGCCCTTCATGCATCAGGAGTCCCTGTGCTCCGCCACTCAAGCCCTGGTCCTTTCACATTTGGACTACTGCAATGTGCTCTACATGGGCTGCCCTTGAAGAACATTCAGTTTAGCTTACTTCCTTGTCATTGCACCTCATACAACAAAATGAAATGCCATCTTCGGCGTACAATTTATGACTATGAAAATAAACACAAACACACATCCTTCACATCCTATACGCTGAATGGAAAACCCCTGATATTGCATTCATATTGCACAAGAGACAGTGGAATTCCATAGAGTTGCTGCCCTGGGATAGAAGCTGTTTTTCAGTCTATTTGTCCTTGTTTTTATTATTGTCCTGTACCGTCTGCCACGTGGTAATAGTTCAAAAAAAAGGTGGGGGGTGCCCAGGATGAGATGGATCTTTGAGAATGTTTTGAACTTTCTTAAGGCAGCGGGAGCTATAAAGCTCTTCCAAAGAAGGGAGAGGGCAACCCATGATCCTCTGGGCAATGATATTAACCCCCCCGGAGTGCTTTCCTATCTGCCACTGTGCAATTGGCAAACCATACATAGGTGTGCAGTAAGTTAAGATGCTCTCTATGGTGCAGCGGTAGAAGGTCACCAGCAGTTTTTCATTCAGTTGTTGTTTCCTGGGAAGTCTCAGGTATTATAATCTCTGCTGGGCTCTTTTGACCAGGGCTGCAATGTGAGCACCCCAGGTCAGGTCCTCTTTTATGATAACACCCAGAAACTTAAAACTGGCCACTTGCTCCCCTCGGTCTCCCTTGATAAGCAAGGGCTGGATGTCCGATCTGTTCCTTCTATATTCAGAAGCTGCAGCTGGCGCAGAGTGTGTTGGCTGGGCAGTTCTTAGGGCCCCTAGCATGGTCCATGTTGCCCCACTGCTCCCTGAGTTGCACCGGTTGCCAGTTTGCTTCCAGGGGTGATTCAAGGTGCTGGTGACCACCTTTAAAGCCCTGCATGGCATGGATCCAGGCAGCAGATGGATCCCATCATCCAAGGAAATTCAGCTGGTGTGCTCCAGAAGTGCCTTCTCCACCGTGGCTCCTGACCTTTGAAACATCTCCTCCTCTGAGGGGAGATGGACTTGCACCTCCTGACCTTCCATAAGAGCCTGAAGGCCTGGTTCTGCCCCACATGACATGAACTACATTTCCCATGATGCATTAACTACATTTACCATGAGGCATTCCCTTAAGGGGACAGCTCCCAATTCCCACTTAGCTATCCCAATTCCCAATTAACTATATACTGTCTGGACCAGGTGTCACCAACCTTTTGGACCTCAGAGACCACCAAACTCAGAATTGTAGATCCCAGGGAACCACTAACCAGTTCTGTGGGCGTGGCCTAATTTATGTGTGTGGCTTGGTGGTCATGTGACTGGCTGGGCATGGCTTGTATGTAAATATTATAACTATTTATATAAATATTGATATTTTTTTTTATAAAAAAGAGCATCTTTCTCCCAAAATCAGGCAAAGCAGGCAGATTGAGTTGCTCACAGAATCAAAGATTCATTCAGAGATCTACTCTACCTGCCATTGTCATAGCACAAGTTGAATTCTGGCCTGGTTTATAACTGAAAAGCCTTTGTAGATGGAGGAATATTTCCAGCAGAAAAGATCTTCCTTGAGTGTCGTGGGGTCCAGAGATGGTGGAAGCCTTCGTCTCACCTTTGCAGGTGATCCAACGGCTTCAAATGCTCTGGAGAGCCATTAGTGGGGATGGCCCTGCAAGCAGCAGAGAGAAGTTGGGTCCTGTCCCACTATACGCTGCAATACAGGTAGTTCTTGACCATTCATTTAGTGACCATCGAGGAGGGAAGCAACCTGGAATCAAGGAGACATTTCCTGGTGGTGGGAACAATTAACCAGTGGAACAACTTGCCACCAGAAGTTGTGGAAGCTTTTAACCCAGGTCCCTTCCAGCTCTATTCTGTTGATCTAATTTTACTGGACCTCTCAGTGGTACTAAGATCTCCATCACAGATGCAGCTTTGGAATTTCGTCACATAATTTGGTTTTGAACACTCTTTTGCATAAGCCAGTGACCGTTCGCTTCTGGACAGAAACTAAGGGCCAGAGTTATCCATGTTAATTCTAGATTGTCCATTGCTGGTGAGCTCAAGAGGCCACACAGATTCCAAGGCATCCAGACCGCTGCTCCTCAGTTGCCAAAGAGCCCAAAGGCCACCTCTGCCTCCCTGTAAGCCTCAAGCCCAAGACAAAAACCTGGTTGGGGTCTTTCAAGGTCCACAAGGCTTAGGGGCAAAAGATCTAGGTAACATTTTGCCCACATTCCCCGAGATGGTGATTTGATCGTTCTCTCTGAATGCCCCTGTTTATTTTTCCCAAAATCTGAAGTGCATTACACAGCCAGGACTCGAGAGGCAAATCCCTGCCACTGGCTTGCCCCCGCAAAAACCTGGGCTTCTGGAGGACACATCCTCCCACGGTCCGCTGTATCTCCTCACCCTCTGCGACTAGGCTGGCTTTAAAGGCTCCATTATGGAAGTGAGGCTTCCCCACTTGTCCTGTCTCACAAATGGTGCGGCCTGTAGACAACATAGGGTGTCCTGAGGCCTCCCCAGGGGAGATCGCCTGAAGGGGGTGCTTCTTATCCGCAATCCTCTGGCTCAACTTGGGGGTGTGGGTGCATTTGGTAGTAATTTTATTTAAAAAATTAAAATCGCACCAATAAAAAGTAACATCAACTGAAAAAAAAGAATAAAATGAATAGAATATGGAGAAAAAAGGAAAACTAGAAATAAATAGTAAAGAAAAAATAAAAATATTGTAAAGAGAAATAACTTCTCATAATCCTTGCAACAAATATAAACAATTTTAATAATTTATCACCTTCTCTTAAAGTACAAATGTTCTCAACTTCCCCTAAGCCATCTCTTATTTAAAACAAATCCATAAAGCGTCATGATTTCACTCCTGATGTCAGCAAAGGTCAATTAAGAGTTATCTATCTTAACCTTGATTAGATAAACCAACTTTATATTTCTTCCTTTTACTTCTTACAATTGTGATCTTTAGTACCTTCAAATAATGTCATAAAAGTTGGTTTTTTTTTTCATTTCTTCTTTGTTCCTTCAAAATTTTTCAAAACTTTAGCAAAACTCTTATCTCTTAAATTATTTTTGTATATCTCATTTAATCATTAAAACATCAGGTTTCTCTTGTATATCTAGTTTAGCATCTTTTTCTCAGTCATTCTTGTACAAATCCATTTTTACTCAGTTTTACTCTTCTAGATAGAATTTGCTTCCATAAACAAGTTTCGATACAAACTATCTACCATATAGCAGAACTTTTAAAATGTAACTTCTGATTTTATTGTTGAAAAATATGCTTTACCATATTCAAATGTTATTTTGCTTTATGTTGTAATGGTAAACTGAGTGTTCTTTTCCTTTAATTGTATTTCTTAGTTCCCTCTTAAGTCTTAAAAATCTAATCATGCTTCAAACCAAAAGTATTTTCCCATGGAAAGGAAGGGGAATGTGGTCCATTCCTCTCCCTCCCCCGTGTTGTGTGCATGTTGTCTGTGTATGTAGTCCTTAAAGGAAATTCAGTTTTTAAAATCTGTCAATCCAAAGGTGGCTTAATAGCTAAAAAGCAGTGAAAAAGCCATTTCTGACCATGATTTAGAAAAGGACGTGCATGAACTCTGCCAACCCGCAATTTCACCAGAATGGCTACTTCCTTGTCTCCCAGAGCTTTGAGCCCACCGCAGGCAGCTGCCTTGCAGACTCATGAGGTGCAACTGTCTGGGGCGATTGGGAGCGACCTCAAGCCCCGTGGCTTATCCTGAGAGGAGTTACAAAGAGTTGTTCTATTCGTGGGCTCTGCCTTCGGCTGCAGTTGCCAGCCCTGCTACTCACAAAGACATCTTCGGTCCCCGCCATTTCTTCTCCAGAAGTCTGTCCCAAAGGTGCTTTTCCAAGAGGCAACTGGACTTGGTTTTTCTTTGTTTCACTTCTTTGCTGAGAAGCGAAATGTCTTCGTAGAAAAACCAGGACGTCCAGTTTGCCTCTTGGAAAAGCACCTTTGGGACAACCATGACCTGGATGATGGCTGAGGATCTCCAAAGACACTTCCAGAAGTCTGTTTCTGCCTGTTTCCTGTGCATGCCACTTCTACCCAGATTTCTTCTGCCATGCCTCAATCATGTTTGGTTCTAAGGGAGGTCAGAACCTGCTTCAAAGCCACTGCGCCTGCTCCCTCTCGCTGCCTTATTCCTTTTAATGGGGTGACTGATAAGGAGAAGCCTTAAGACAGACTAGCGTACAGTATTCCTGGCTCAAAGCCTGTAACCGAAGTGCAATTGTAGGAATGTCTACAATTCTCTACTTCTGGAAGCAAATTCCTTTCCCAATGGCCACAGAAGTCCTGATTACTCATTTCTTTTCTTCATACAATGTTCTTAGCGTATAGTTCCCACAACGATGCCCACAACTAGCCCCTTTTTTGAAACTTCAGCTCTTTAACAGCCTTCAAGCAGAAGCTGCACAAATGGGGATAATCAGTAGATGGCAGCCAACAGATACAAACACTCTTCCCTCTACTGGTTGCTAAGTCACAGTTAAATAAATGACTACAGCTTGAGGAAATCAATAAAAAGTTTAGCGTGACAGCGAAACAATGATTGGGCCAATTGCTGTACATGGGATAACCAGAACATTGTGCAGACCAACTGGAGAAGATCTCACACCTTGGGAGTATGGCGGACAGAGCTTGAATTTCAGCCAACTTCAGTCCCTTAGAATGTCGTGTGCATGTTGTATGGAAAGCAGGCCAAGAGTTAGGTCAATTCCATCACTTTGCCTCCTGTACATTCCAGCCACACTGCAGGGGCAGCAACTTTTAAGGCAGCCTGTGGAGTAGAGCAAACAGCTGTGTGGATCTACTCACAGTCTATTCAGGGGTGCAGCCTCTCCCCGGGTCTGCACGCTTGAGACACTTATTTAAGGAGTAAGGAGAGTTTTTCCCAGCCTTTTAAAAACTGCATTTTGGCTTAGATCCGTTTTCATTTTATTGCCCACTGGAACAGACTGCAGTGACGGTGAGCATCTTTCAGTCACCAGCACATTCATTCATACCATATCCATTCTTTACTTACAGATTTATCAACACCCCTTCTTCCCCCTTTTGTACAATATGCTGTGAATTTAGGCAATGAAGACTTTGGAAATTTACATCTTACTTGCACAGGTTCTTTAGGACCAGAAATGGTGAACTCTCTTCAGACCTTCAAGCCCAGAACTAAAGAACCTCAATCTGGCCCAGGCCTGAATCTCTTCTCTTTCTTACATCAGCCTTTTTCTATATCATCTTTCACCAGCTGCAAAATTTCTAGTTTTCTCCCCTTGTGGTTAAGACCGGCTTCTAATCCAGCCTTCCCGGGCCTTCTGCCCTCAATAAATTGGAATTACACCGCCTAGAATGTTATAGCTAGGGCAGGTTGCTTGAATACAAATATTAGCTGACTACATTTATACAAAGAGGAAAAAATATTTCTTTTCACTTTGATCATAAAGAGTGGTTTTGCGAGCTTGCATTGTTTGTTAATGCATATTTTCTACTTTTATAGAAAAAATGGCAAAAAATATCCACAATATCAATTTAAATCCAGCATTAAAGTAAGAATGCAGAGTCTAATAAACATGACTATTTTGGGGTAGAAAGAAAATCAACGATTTTCATTCTGCATGCCGAAACCAAAGCGTTATCAAAGACCAATTTCATATAAACTTAGCTTCCCTGATTAAAATAGAATTCTGCATTTACACTATTTATCATTACATTAGTTCAATAATTCAAACCAATTCAAGGTTGCAGACCTCAATTTGTGTGAGCTGAATACAGCACAAAAGGAAGCGCCACAAAGAAATATAAATGCAACAGGTGCAGACGGTGCTTATCAATCCCAAATGATAAAGCTCTGGGTAGGCCAAGTATCTCGGGAGAAGGGAGGCTTCATCAGGAGGTGGGAAAACTAGACAGGTGTGCCTGTTTAGAAGGGAAGGGGAACCCCACTGGCCCGACTCCCTCAGCTGACCCTGTGCGGGTGTGAGAGAGAGGAGGGGGCTTTGCATGGTACAGAAGTACATGAATTGAACTCAGAATAAAACAGTCCCATTCAAAATATTATTCTGGGCTTTTTGTGAAACTTTGCTTCAAAGAAATTTCAGGGCCTGAGGCGCGGGGTGCCCATTTCTGCCCACGGCCTTCCACCCACCCGGGGGCCTCGGCGCTTCTCTTGGGCAGGAGCTCCACGGCAGACGGAGCGCTCCAGAGGTGCCGCCGCCGCCGCCCGACGAGGAAGGAAGGCCGCCTGCGGCACCGGGGGCCCTGCGGCACAGGCAGCGCCCGCCGCCCGCTTTTCCAAAGCAAAAAGTCTCCAAGGAGCCGGAAAGGCTGCCTGAGAAGCAGAGGCGGGAAGGGCCGGTTCCCGCGCCCGGCTGAGGCAGAGCGACGCCGGGGACTGCTGAGCGGCCGCAGCGGGATGGCGAAGCCTCCTCCCTGCGCGGGCTTGGCGGCGGTCCGCGGGCTCCGCTTTCCCCCTCACGTCGGGCTCGGCCCCTAGCGGGGCAGCGTCGCGGCCGGCCCGCTCTTGGCGGCGCTACCTCGTGGGCAGCTTCCGCGGGCTCTGCCTTGGCACGTGGAGCTGAGCGTGCGAATGCAGAGTAGCGGCGCTGGGCCGCCGGAGAGCTACTACATAAAGCCCGAGCCAGCCCGGCGCCGCCAGCTACCCAGGCAAGGCCGGCAGCGTTCGCGCCCGGCCCACTTGCCTCCCTCACGCCCAGCGTCCGAAGCGGGAAGCGGCGCCGAGCGGAGCAGGCGAGCGGCGGGGCTAAGCGCGGGACGCTGCCAGCTTTCGGGAGGGCGGGCGAAAAAGGTGCAGTCGTCCCCTCCCCGTCAGCGGCCGCCGAGGGCCTGCCCGTCTGGCTCATGCGCGTCGCCCACTTGTTGCTCGGCTCCGCTCGGCCCAGCTGATTGGGCTGCGAGCGCCCCGCTCGGCTCCGCTCCTCCCCGGCCGGCCGGAGCGCGACCTCTGGCTCCCGGCGCAGGCGGGGGCAAAAGGGACGGCCCGGCCCCGCCGCCCCCAAAGCTGCCGGTACGCGCGCCGGAGCCGCTTCACTCCGCTCTCGTCTGGGGGAGGGAAGCTGGGAGGACGCCGAGCCGCTCGCCTCTTCGTGCGCCTGTCTGCCCGCCGGTCGCGCTCAACTTTCGGCTCGCTCGGCCGGCGCCCGCCCGCAAGAGAAGCACCGCTCGGCAGCCGGAGCAGCCCCGAAGCCGGCCGGCCTGCGCGCTTTTTCCGCCGACAAAGTTAATCGTCGCGACAGGCCCGGCGGAGGCAGCGTGGCGGCCTCTCCCCTTTGGCAGCCGCCGCTCTCGTAGGCCGCGCGCTGGGGCGCTTCAGCAGGCCAACCCCGACTTCCGGATCGGTGTCCCGAAAGCGGCTAGGCCCCTCTCTTGGCGCGGCACCTGCGCGGACCCGGGCCCCTCCCGCCCGCTCCGACGGCTCTTCGCCCTGGACGGGATGATCGGCCGCCGCCGCCTCTTTTGATAAAGGTGCCCGTGGACGCTCCGCCGAGGACTCTCCGCGAGGGGCGAAGAAGCCGCCCTTGCTAGTGAGGAAGCCGCGCCGGTTCGCCCCGCGCACTCACCCCCAACGGGCCATGGAGGTCCACGTCGGGCTGGGCAGGGTCTACGGCCGGCCGCCGGGAAAAACTTTCCGCGGGGCTTTCCAGAGCCTTTTCCAGAGCGTCCGCGAGGCTTTCCAGAGTCCCGGGCCCAGCGGAGCGCGACAGGAGGTCGTGGCCAGCGGCCAAAGCGCGGGCTCTCCTTCGGCTGCCCCGTGTGCGCCGGGCGGCCGTCTGCAGGAGCCCAGCCCGCGGCGGCAGCAGCAGCCCGGCTCCCCTTCTTACCTGCCGCTGGATGAGCCTGCGGCAGGCAGCAAAGGGCTTCAGCCGGCCGATCGCGAGCCCCACCCGGCGGCCGCCTCCTCCTCCACCTCGGCCGCCTCTTCGTCGCTGGCCTTGCTGGTTCCCTCGTTCCAGGGCTGCTCCGGTGACCTGAAAGACATCTTAGCCGAGAGCAGCAGCCTCCTGCCGGCGACGGAAGGGGAGCCGCGCAGCGGCGGGGCGGCGGACGGCGGCGAAGCCAGCGCGCCCAAGGAAGACTACTTGGGCGAGAGCGCCAAGGAGCTGTGCAAAGCCGTCTCGGCCTCCATGGGCCTGGCGGTGGAAGTGCTCGAAGGGCCCGGCGGCGGCGGCGGCGGCGAAGCGTCAACGAGCCGCGGTGACTGCATGTTCGCGCTGCCGGGCGCGCAAGCTCGGCCCGTGGCCGTGGGCGGCTGCAAGATCGTCGAAGCCGAGCAGGAAGGCGGCGGCGAGGGCGCGCTGGCCATGGACGTGCCGGGCCACCTCAGCCTCTTCAAGAGCTCGCCGGAGCTGGACGAACCGCCGGCGGGCGTCTTCCAGAGCCGCGACTACTACAACTTCCAGCTAGCGCTCGCCTCGCATGGCCGCATCAAGCTGGAGAGCCCGCTGGAGTACGCGGCGGGCGGCATCTGGGGCGCGCAATATCGGCGCGCCGGGGAAATGCCCGCCTTGGCGCCCCACTACGCCGCCTCTCCGGGCCCGGCCTGGCACCCCTTCTTCGCGGAGGACGCGCAAGTCTACGGCCCGTGCGCCTCGACCGAGGCCGCCGCCCAGACTCCCTTCGGCTACGGCAGGGGCCAAGGGCCGAGCGGCCAGGAAGGAGCCGACCTGCCTTCCGAGGTGTGGTACCCCGGAGGCGTGATGGGCAGGATGCCCTTCGCTCCGGCGCCCGGCTGCATCAAGACGGAGCTCGGGCCTTGGATGGAGGGCTACGCGGGCGCCTACGGAGACGTGAGGTAAGGAGACCGACGCGCGGAGGGAAAGAGCGCCCGGGGATCGCCTGCCCGGGAAGCCTCTCAGCGCGGCCCGGGGCCCCGTCCGCAGGCTTTGCGCTCCAGAGGAAGGAGGACACACCCCGCCATTGCAGCGCTTGGCGTTGCGCTTTCCCTGGTGGAGAAAAATGCCGCCCCGTCCGGGGAAGCGCCTTGTCCCGCCTCGGCTTCCCCTCAGGTGGGTCTCCGAGGGGCGCTTAGAGCGGGCGGCGGACGGGTTTCGGCGGGTGGGCAGGAGTCATGCTGAAGGTCCACCTGCCCCTCTGCTCTCCTGGACGAGGAGCCCCTTCCCCTGGGCTTCCCTGAGGGGCCTGGGCTTCTCTTCCCCAGAAGCAGCGGGGAACTGCAGCGCCAGACGAAGGCAGTCAGGCAGCGCCGCTTGGGAAACGAAGCTGCAGCCATTCCCAGTCCGGTGGATCGGTCCCTTTTTCTAGAGAACGGATTACAGGCCCTGAGGATGAGCCAGACTAGAGGCTCTTAGGGAACTTCTTCTTTTTAATCTTTTATTTAGTGGTTATGGAAGTTTTTGCAGTAGCCCACAGCATATGTTAAACGATTTAAATCTGTGTGCATAATGTACATTTTATAGCTTGAATTAAGGAAGCATAAACTCTATATATGTACACGGTTTTAAAAAGCATGTTGGGTAAAACAAATGCAAACCACTTTTTCCTGACAAAATAAATCATTGATATATTTTCTCCTTTAAAAGGAGAGTATTCTACTGGATTAAATAGGATTTACTTCACATAGATAAATTACATAGGTTTATGTTATTAAAAAAACTAGTCATATACGTTTGCGGGACCCAAGAAAACATCAGTTACTTCAGTGAGATAACTCAGACCTACAGTTTATTAGCTAGAGTATCTTAATTTTAAGAAGCTTATAGACATTAATTTTAGTCTTCTCTCAATATTTTTTTGTCATTTAGTTTAATCACAAATTACTTTCTTTTTGGCAAAAGTGACTCACAGTAGGTTGTATTTTCCATAGGTACCTTTTAAAAGATCCTGCTTTTAACTAAGCCTACAACATGATTTTGGTTATTGTAGGCAAAAGTTTAATCAACCACCTGTGGTATGATTCTCCTTGGCACGGCCCTGTGTTAACATGGAAGCCAGGATAGGTCCCTTCCCAGAATCCATGGATGGCTCTCCATAAGCCCAACTTTCCCAGGTTGCTTTGTTCAGGTAGTGCAGCTTTCACAAGGGCTTAATTTTATACTATTAATTATTACTAACAATAAAAAGAATGAAACATTCTTAGCTAACATTTGATTTGTCCATTTGCACAACTTGTTTAGGTATCTCAATTTTTGTTTCAGTGTTCCAGCAATATAAGATATATTTAGTTTACTTTGTTTTGAATAAACTTGGTTGGATTCATATTCTGGTCCATTAAGCCAGTTGACTTGAGGCTCTAGGAACAGAGTTGGCAAAATACAATGGGCAGAATCATCCCAATGGGATTATTAGAATTATTATTAGAATTAGAAGAAATCCTGTTAGTTTCATTTATTCCTGGTAACTGTGAATCATTCGGATTGTTATTTAAAGCTACTTAAAGTGGTGCCGTGTTAGCTATAGCATGTAAGTATCCTTATTCTTTAATTTGATCATCTTTCAGATTCAGAAGCTGAGAGTGAGCAGACACCACACACACACACGCACACGCACACACACACACACACACAAATACCTGAAGACAAAAGGGAAAAAGAAGAAAAATAAATTAAAATCCAAATTGATTCCAATCCTGAAGAAAAAACTGCAGTGTATAGCGGTGCCTTCAAATTGCATAATGATATAGTTGTGGTAATGGCTAATATTTATTCAGCGATTTCACCAAAATCTAGCTAAGCTGGTGCTGCTCCTGTAGAGAGTGGACATCCCAGGTCCCACTGATCAACTTGGTCTTCCATTTAGGCAAAATGCCTTTGAAAAAAAAACAATTTCCATGATAGCAGGCAGTTGAATGTACAGGCAAAACTAGCAGCCCGTTGGTGTGCGTTAGTGTGTACATGGCGCGCTTGCTTCAGATTCTTCTCAATTTCAACATTTAGAGTGTCCACCATTTTCTTCGGGCCCCCTTAACTGCTTCTTGGACCTGAGGAGGAAAAGGCAGCCTCAGCCCCATCTTGTGGTTCCTGCTTTACTTCGAAGTCCTCTTGATCTAACTCTCTCTTTCCTAGTTGGGGCTACTCTCTGCAGTTACGGCAAAGTGTTGCTAAGAATTGCAAAGCACATTTGTTCAATGCAAGCAAAATTCTACTGAAAGTATCTTCAGCAACGTGTGGTGCCTGGAAATTAGTCACCAGCATTTGCAACATAACCTAAATTTCTGGTTAATATATATTATGGCAACTGCTGGTCAGTTAACATGTATGTCTAGTCAGTCCTGCTAATACTTTGTAAGGAAAGCTTCATTTCTGTAGCATAAAAAATGGTAGAATCTGAGCTAAAATAAAACAGCTATCGGTGCTTCTTTTTGTGAAAAAAAAAGTTTTGAATGCCTAAAGTACTAAAATTGCCCGTGTGATATAATGCTCGAATATTTCCCATTCTCAGATTCACAATCCGCTTATATAAAATATTCTTACAGCAGTAGGAACCAGACACTTAGAAATTTGATAGGCTAGTACATAAAAAAAATATTTTAGGCTTCCCATTTGTGATAATAAAAAAGATATCTTGTAAGTGCTTTGAGTAGCCTTTCCCTTCTTAGCATTTATCTTGGGCCTAATCCAGTTCTCTATGGAATCTAATGGAAACTTCCCCATTGACGTCAATGGACCTGGATGGACTCTTTACGTTTATGACTGTAGGTCCTGTTGAAATGTTACAGTATGGTGATCCAAAGTTATTTATGATGTGGTTCTTGCAAGGGGCCCCTTTGCCTTTTGTTGGAATGGAACGGCAGATCCTGCTGGTGTGTTCGGTTGCCTTTGGTGTGCAGCATATCCATATCTGTGATTTATAGCAAAACTTCTTTGCTTTCACTGCAACTGGGCTACAGCTGTTTGTTAGCAGATGGCATTATAACTAGAACAGAAATTCTAGTTACGATGTGTCCAGTAGGAGTTCTCTAACAACAGGTTGGCAGCCATGGTTCTGGTGTGAAATATCTGTATAAAGTGCAAATAGATTTTAGGTTTAAGGAAATCAATCTGAAAAAAAGTTAACACTTTGAATTTGGGTCATGCCACGTACTCATGTATTTTGCCACAATACAGAAAATTGGGAACAGGGTTATTTCTCGTGTGGTGATAAAATGGAATCTCCATGCGAGCTTTTCCTTCTGAGGGACTTGTTGTGCAAACTAGGGGCTTAAGTAGTCATGTTTCAATCAAAATGCATGTTATTGCACCCCTTCGTTACATCAGGAATGGGTAAGCATTTGGCCTTAAATCCTGCACCTTCAAAGTGATTGATTTGGGCAGCATTGATGTTATAATTAATATGGCATTGTACGAGCAAAAGCTAAAGACTTCAAGAGAAGGCATTTTAAATGCTTAATTTGTTCATTATACATGCAGAAGTTTGCTTATTTATTTATTTGACTTATTTCATAACTCTCATCTGAGATTGGTGAGGTTCATCTCCCCTCTTACGGGGCAATTTGTACAAGTGTAAAACTGGAGGTCTTTCTGGCTCTCCTTTTGCCCATAACATCTGCTGGTTAAATTCATTTAGGCTGCAGCCTTAAGCGCCGTGACTGGCGAGTGAATGGAGCCCTTAAGGGTCTAGCAGAGGAACAAAGCGTAACACTGAGTGACCATTTTACAGCATCCTATGAGTCAAGCTTAGAGCTCTTACTGGTATTTTCCCCTATATTTTCTCTCCTTCTGACTTCCACTCCAAAGATAATGAGAACATATGCTGTAGTAGACATTATGGGGTTACAGGCATGAAAGGGGCGGGTTTAAGGAGCTTTGATCTTGTAATGTATAAATGCTTATAAGGGTAGATTCATTCGTAGATTATTTCCCTCTCCTTAATGTATTCTCCCTACATTTAATTCCTGCAGGTTATGTGAGGCTCTGTGTATGTTGCCACTACTCAGATTCAGTTGGCTTGTGAGCAGCTTTCAATTTACTCCTTATAGGAAGAAATAGTGCACAATAAAAAATGGGGGCTGAGATTTATTTGTCCTGTACATGCAGTGGCTTCTCATCTAACGAAGTAATGAGATTGTGGATCCTTACGCTCCCTCTCCTCTCCTTTCTCCCCAGATTCTCAGTCAAATGACAAGGTTCCACAGCAGTATTTTTTGTGACCAAAGCACAGTTCCATAAAAAATAATTAGCCAAATATATTGCCTGTTTTGTACATTCAACAGCAGGAGAAATTGCTGGTATTTCCTGAATATTCATAATCCAGGTGTGGGTTTCCTTGTCAGTGAAGTTACTTTGCCTCCTGTCCTTGGAATTCCTTTGATTTTTTTCTTTCAACTTTGCTTCATCCAGTTGAGCCAATAAGCGGAGGTTCAGAGGCGCTGGTTCCATCCTTTCCTCTGTGCTGCTGACCAGAGCGGGAAGAACCCCGTTCTCACCTCCACCCCAGGGAAGTACGGCTGTGGTTAAAAATGATGCCAGGATATTCTTGCCCCTCTTTTTCCTCTATTTATATTAATGTTAGTTCCCAGCAATGGGAAATGGGTAATCCTAATGCTGGTGAGTTGGAAATATTTGAATCCAGCCCTGCGCAATTTGGAGAGTGCTGTTGGCCAAGGTAAGGCCAGCTTCAATTCCCTTCCTTCTCCTGCCAATGGAGCCTTTTCTCAGTGCTCCCCTGTACCTTTTGAAAACAGCCGCGCTGCGGAGGCTTTTTCGCCTGAACCTTTAACCCCTTTAGGTTTCTGCTGTTCTGTTCCTTCTTTTAATTGGCCAAATGAAAACTGGACCCCCAAATCTGCTTTTGCAATTGTTTATTTCTCTGCCTTGCTTAGTCTAGCTCAGGTTGCACTCTTGAGGGACTGGCTGCCGTTGCAACCTCCCGCTGAACTTCAAGGCAGACAGAGGTGGCTTTTCTGAATTGATCCAAAGGGAAGAAGGCAGGTGGAACTGTGGAGAGCGGGACTGTTGGGCTGGCTGGCTTCCCTCTGTCTCCCACCGGAAGGTGCTGGGGAGAGAGTGTCGGTGGGGGGGGGGGGGGCAGTCTCAGCCTGCAGCGTTTAAGGGGACCCTTGCCGCCTCTGCTGGAGCAGGAATGAAAGCCCCCTCCCTTCTCACATGTGGAAAAGAGCCTCACAGACTAAGGCGACCCCAGAGCTTTGGATTTTGTTCTTGTTTGTATAAAGCCAAGAAGAGTTAGCTATCAAAAGACAAGAAAGAAATCAGTCCTGCGAGTGGGATTCACGCAGATGTTGGCTTTCAATTTTGCACCCTGACTTTTAGAGGAATTTGCTTTGCAAAACTAAAGTCCTGCTCTTTTCACTCAGTTTAGTGAAGGAAGCTTAATAAAGAAAAAGTGAAATCTATTTGGATTGCTTTCAGAATTTCTGAGGTATTTCTAAAAGAATAATGTAGGTTTTTTGGGGGGTGGGGGTACATTTATACTTCTGTATTTTTGCATAACTACAGTCAACTGCATTTTGATATATCCATTATTAGGGTTTAAGTCCAGGAATGAAATGATTCCCAAGAAACCGTATGCAATTTCAATAAATAAATAGATCTGGAGGATCCATTCATAAAGGTCTCAAATACATGTTCTCTTAATAAAATAAGCCTCCTACTCAATTTAGTGCACTTCAGAAGATCTCTCAGTAAATGCCTTTGCAGGCAACACAGCTGATCTCCGTAATTACACATTTGCTAATTCTTTTATTTTATCCTATTTCTCTTTTTCATTTAGCATCTAATTATGCTTTGTTATTTGGTAAAATTGTTCTTAATTTTTTCAGTGCGGGTCTGTCTCAGGGTGCTTTGATCAACACATAAGAATTGGGAGATTTGATAGTGCAATTGAAATACTTAAGATATCTGAATCCTTAAGACAAATTAATAAATACTTAAGATCAATAGGTAACAAAGAACTAAGTGAAGTAAGGTCTATCAGTGTCCAAGGCACTGAGCTGAGCTAAATCTACCCTCTCTCCACCCCCCCACCCAGGTCAAATTATCCCCTTGGTAAAGGACTTAACCTGAGAAAGTGGGTTGCAATTTGGATCCCTTCACAGATGTTTGGCCCTGTTATCTGATCAGTCTGCCTTGTTCAAGGGCCGAGGAGAGTGGCCATCTTGGAGGCCATTGGATCGGAGCAAGCAGCCTGCGATCTGTTTTGAGCCAACTGCTTGTTCAACCTGGCTCGGTAAAAACTTTGAGCCCCGGTGCTCCTCCATCAAGTAGAAGTGCCCACTGTTGGCCAGACTTAAGCAATGCAACCGTTCCACTGATTCTAACAGGGTTCAGAAAGTCTGCTTTCCTTGCTGGGATGGGGCTATTGGATATGCCATCATAATATTGTTCAAGTCTTCTCTCTCTTTCTTTTTTACCCTGTACATTCAAAAATTATCAGATTAAAAGAGCGATCCGAACATAAAGTTCAGGACTTAAATTGAGGATGACCTTTTTGGATTAGTTGGCCTTGCTGCTTCAATCTTTCACATCTGCTAACTGGAACAGCATTCTCTCTACAGCTAATTTCTATATTAAAACCACGTTTTCTGAAGGGTTTGGAGTGTTTTATTCTCCTATAACTGCTGTGAATAAGGTAAACTAAAATCAGTTGGGATTCCTCATTTTTCACAATTTAATGTAGGCTTCTGTGCAGGCAAAATTTATGTGTGAAATAAATGGGGATTGAAAGGAGCCTTTCAAAGCATCGCTTTTGAAGGCTCCTGCAAGAGTCGCTTCGTTCCCCCTTGGCCGATAGGTGTGTCTCTGACCTTTCTCCTTCCAGGGAAGCATTGGTAGTGTGTAGAGACTTCTTTTGAAGGCAGTTACGCATGGAAGAATGCGGTTTCTGAAACCTGCCCTTCCAGCTGGCTTTCTTGTACAATTCCCAAAAACCCGGAGTCTCTAGAACTGATTTAATGTACGGTGAAAGTATAGTAAACTATCACTGACGCTCCATATTGAAAATATTCAAGAGGCTGTTTTTTTACTTGCGGCTCCTTCTGTTTTTTCCCTTCAACTTTGCAACCTTGTTTAGACCGAGTGACTCTGGATCCCGTCTCTTAACTCCAGTTAACTCATCGCTCTCGTTGCCCTCTGCCATTGATGGAGTCACGGATTTTGTTGTCGGAGGCAGAGAACACCTGCAAATAGACAAAACAGCTGAGGAGGAAGGGAAGGCTATCTGTGTGAATCTCTGCACTCTCCTCACAACATTATATCTTGTGAGGTGCTGTGGGGGGCAGCGTGGCAGTGTAGCCGTTGACAATGTGCTGCAGTCCCCTGTTTGCTCAGGGTGGGGCACAGGCATGGTCAGAAATGCCCACTCCATCCTAAGAAGGGTCTCACCCGTCCCGGCAGATTTATTATCTGGGTGTCAGATCAGATCTGCAGGAGAAGCGTTTTGGGTTTGCCCTGCGGTCGAAGGGATCTTTTTTTGCCTTGGGGAACCATCAGTCCTTGTCAAGCTTCTCCCCAAAAAGCTGGAGGACATTCCTGTTCAGACTGGCCTGGGTCCTCCGTAGGGAGGGGACGCCAAAGAAACTTGGGAAACCAGCCATAAAACAAACACTCCTCATTTTGCAGCAATTTTCACGGGCACATTAACGCTGCATGTTAAGGACTGCCCCGTAGCAGGAAAGATAAATTCATCACTGTCAAGAATAAACGCATAAGGATGTTTATTCACTTGTGCATTCTTGCTCAGAGAAGCAAAGAATATAATTAATTATCTTTTTCTTTAAAAGGCACTGTAGTTGAAATACAAGAACAAAAACATTAATGAAGTGTAGTCATTCCATCTAACCAGTGTGAATAAAATCAGTCTTCCAGGATATTAAATAAGATGCAATTTAACCACTGGTGGGGCAGACGCACCTTCCCTTTTTAAACTCAAGTGGTCCAACTATCCAGCCCTGGGGGAAAGACTTGGCTTGGTGTTGACCAGGCCTTTCAGAAAGAGTGTCCGGAGAGGCCCTTTCCAACGCCAGGCTCCTGGCTGAAGTGACCCTCTCAGCCTTTGGTTGTTGGTGCTCTTGGGCCCACAGGAGTTTCCTTTTTCCGTTTTGGAATGGCTGCTTGAGATTTTCCAAAGGGGATGAAAATGCTCCCCTTCTGGGGTCTGCCCCTCCCCAGTGTTTCCATGAGGTTTTGGGGCTCCTTTTTTCTCCCAGCTGCTGTTCTCAAAGACTGCAAGACGAGAGAGAAAGGTGTGTATCCTTGCAGACGGAGAACCGCATGAATGTCAGGGGCTTTTGCTACCTTGCTTCCCAATGTTTTCCATGGGAAAGGTTGTTTTATCAGCAGTTAGTTGAAGTCCAAGATTTTTATTGCATGTTCTTGAAAGTGTGCACAGATGTGAAATGGAAAAAGCAGACGAGCTTCATCAGAGGAGAAAAATGCAACATTGGCTCAAAGAAAAAGGATCGCATTCATCCTTGATATTTCTATGTGCTACAGTGTGTTGCTCACCATTGCCTGTCAGATCAGTCTGTCTTGCACATCTCTGTGCTCCAGATGTAGGTCTGAGCTTCCAACTTCTTTCTCTTTTTTGAAAAACTCCTCTACTATTTTATTCCCCTTATCTCTTTTTAAGGGGAGGGGCTGACTTCCAACAGAAAAGTAGCCCAGGGGAACGGGCTAAGAAGCTTGTCTTCTCATCTCTGGTTTCCCCAGCCAAACCCAGCCTCGGGCTAATGGTATATAAAAAGAAACCTGTCCTTAAGAAAGAGTTAAAACACTTTAATGGAACACACAATTCCTCCCTCAGTGAGTTCATGGCTGAGGCAGAAGATAGTCCCCCGCCTCTCCATTCCTTCTGGGGCTGCCAAACTTTCTGCATCTGTTGCCAGTTGAACACTTAGTTCATCCTTCTAATGTTGCAGTCATAAAGGCTAAACTTGTAGACATGCTGGTCTGTTCAGAATTCCTGACCAGCTTTCCATGGACACCTGGGAGCTTCAAAGTGTAAAAAGTGGGACCCGGTTAGAAATCCCAGCACGTTTTACAGGAAGCGGCTGGGCTGCAGGGCCCCATCCTTCTCCAGGCCATGCTAGAAAATGGGCCAGAGGTGTTCCCTGCAGAGTTCTTGAAGCCCAGCGAAGCTTGTCCATCTTCTTAAAAAATACACACAGGTAACTTCTTGGGTTTGCCCTCGAACCTTAGGTTTCATCATGGAAATTTTGTAGTGCGAGGGTGATGGGCCCCTTGAGAGGAAACCTTGTTTATGGGTGCTATTTTTGGGGGGGGGGGGGGGGGGAAGCCCTTCCCTTTCTCTACCCCTTTGTCTTGTTTTGGGGCGATATTTGAGCAGCAACCCCCCCCCCACCTTGTTCTCCCACCTAGCAGGTGATGCCTTTGTATGTTTTGAATTGTGCTTTTCCTAGTTATTCATTATGGACCATGATAGCAAGGTGAGAACTGAAGTCCAAAGCATCATGGAGCCGCTAGGCTTGCTACTATAGTACACTTACTGTAGTACACCCACTATCATGAATGAAGTTTGCGGAAATTTTAGAAGTATATAGAATAACAGAGTTGAAAAAGACCTTGGAGGCCTTCTAGTCCAGCCCTCTGCTCAAACAGGGGACCTTAGGCCATTCCAGACAAGTGGGTGTCCCGTCTCTTCTTTAAAACCTGCATTGGAGGCCCCACAACTTTATACTGCACTAGTGAGGCCACCCTAGGAATCCTTCATCCAGTTCCACTATACAAAAAAAAAAAAGATGCTAGAATCTTAGTAAAAGTGTAGAGAAGAGCATCAAAAATGACAGAACACCTGGAGGCTAAATGATACCACAAATGGTGGAGGGAGCTGGGTGTGACTTGCCTACAGAAGAGAAGGATTGGGAGGACGTGATAACTCTCTTCTAGTACCTGAGGAGCGGCTACAATGAAGCGGGTTGACTTACTTTCCAAAACACCAGAGGGCAGAACAAGAAGTAATGGGTGGAAACTTGTTAAAGAGAGAGCCAACCTAGAAGTTAGGAGAAATTTTCTGACTATAACAACAATTACTGGGATAGCTACCCTCCCAGAGCTATAAACTGCTCTGTTTCTGGAGGTTTCCAAGGAAAGGTTGGATAGCCATTTGATCAGGATGATAAAAGGTCTCCTGCCTTAAGTAGAGGGTTGGACTAGCAGACCTCTGAGTGTCTTCCAGCCCCATGATTATATTTTCTGTGTTCTGGAGACACAGACTCATTGTTCTCACTGTCAGGAATTTTCTCCTTAATTTTGGGTTAGATCTCTCTTTGATAAATTTCCGTCTATTACTTCTTGTCCTTCTTTTGGGTGCCTCGAAGGATAGGTTGACCACTGCTTCTCCTCCCCTCAAATATTGGAAGACTGCTATCATGTCCCCCTAGTTCTTCTCTTCGTTAGGTTAGAGGTCAGGGCTGCTTCCCATCAGTCCCTCCCTAGGAAAGGAGACCCTGGACACCATAGATTCAGAGAAAAGGTACTTATATGAGGATTGCAGCAGAAGCCCAGGCAAGGCCAACCCTGGGACTGCAGTCTGGGATAGGATAGGATAGGATAGGATAGGATAGGATAGGATAGGATAGAATAAGGAATAGAATAGAACAGAACAGAATAGTATTCTTTATTGGCCAAGTGTGATTGGACACACAAGGAACTTGTCTTGGTGCAAATGCTCTCAGTGTCCATAAAAGAAAAGATACATTCGTCAAGAGTCAAGAATCATAAGGTATAACACTTAATAATAGTCATGGGGTACAATAAGCAATCAAATCATACTAGGAGACAGTCCATATAGATAGTAAGGATACAAGCGACAAAGCTACATTGATACAATCACAGGTGGGAGGGGGAGGGGTGATAAGGAGTGATGAGAAGATTAATAGTGATAGTAGTGCAAACTTAGTAAATAGTTGGACAGTGTTGAGGGAATTATTTGTTTAGCAGAGGGATGGCTTTCAGGAAAAAAACTGCCCTTGTTGTTCTGGTGTGCAGTGCTCCATTGCGTCGTTTTGAGGGTAGGAGTTGAAACAGTGGGGACCGAGATGTACTGTGAGGACCGAGCATCTAAATGTCCAGCCATGAGAACGAACTGGAGGAGGCCAGGTGGGTCCCCTCCTAGACTGCACAGTGTCCAAGACGGAAGTGGAATGGCTGGAGGAGTAGACATTGACAAGGAACCTTGGGCAGGGGGTGAAAGGAAAACCCAGAGGAACGACCCTTGGGAGTAACCTTTAGGTGAGGCAGCACAGGCTCCCCCAGACCGGAGTGGTGGCATAAGTGGGGCAGAGGGGAATGTCCCCCTCTTGATGTGGATCTGGAGGATGTCATCCTGAGCCAAGCCCTGTACCTCTGTTGCAAGAGGCGATCGGGAATTGGAGAGCCCAGGAAACTCTCACTCAGGTGACCACTTGGGATCCTGGGCTACCCCGAGCCAAGCCATGGATGAGCTGCCATGCTCTGCAGATGCAGGCTAGAACAGCATTGGCTTCTTTGGCAGTTTCAACACATTGCTGGCTCATTTTTAAGTGATTGTTCACTGGGACATCTAGATCCCCCTTACAGTTTCTGCTGTTGAGCCAGGTACCATCTATTTTATAACTCTGAATTTGGGTTGTTTTTTTTTTACTTAAGTATAAGGCCTTACTTCTCTCAATGCTGAATTGCATTTTGGTGGATAGGGCCTGTCAAAATCCTTCTGGATCTTATCTTCTAAAGTGTTGACTCCACCCCTCTCCAAGCTTGGTTTCATCTGCAAATTTGATGAGTTACCTTCTATCTCTTCAGCTAAATCTTTTAGGAAGATGTTGAAGAGTACAGGCCTAAAACAGGACCTTGTGGTACCCCACTGCTTACTTCCCTCCAGTTAGATACAGTTCCATTGAGGATTACATACTGAATGCAGTTGGTCAGCCAGTTAGGAACCTGTCTGGTGGTGATGCTGTCTAGCTCACATTTTTCACTTAGAAGTGGGCTGTGGTCTACATTGTGTTCCTCAGTTCTGTTGTTTATTTTTTCCAAGATTTTCCCATGTATTGACATTGAGCTGATTGGACTGTAGTCTCTCGGATCCATTTTCTTTCCTATTTTGAAGATTGGAACCACATCAGCTCTTTTCCAGTCCAGTTTTCCAGTCCTCTGGTGTTTCCTGGGTGCTCCAGGATCTTTGAAAGATGTGTTTCAGGGGTTCTGAGATTAGGTGTTCCAGCTCTTTTTTTTTTTCTGTTCCAGAACTTTGGGATCTAATTCCAAGAATTGAAACCCATTTAGAGTGGATAGGCATTCTCTTGCCATTTTCCTTTCTATTTTGACTTCCGTTCCTATTCTGTCTTTTATGGTGCTACTTTTTCCTTTTGTGTAAAGACAGATGCAAAGACGGAGTTAAGCAGTTCTTCTGTCACCTCCTTGCCATCTTCTCCCGTTAGTGGACTGATGGTTTCCTTGACTTTGTTCTTGTGTTTTTTTCCATGTTGAAAGAACCTTTTTTTAAAAAACTATTTTTGACATTTGTTCATTCTGAGTTTCAGCTTTGCTTTTTCTTCTTCTTGTCTTTGCAAAGGAAATACGACTTCAACAACAGAGTGGTCAATGTCTGAAATACTTTACCTGACTCTGCGGTTTCTTCCCCAACCCCCAAAAACTTTAACCTTAGACTGTCTACTATTGACCTCACCCCTTTCCTAAGAGGTGTCTGTAGGGGGCGTGCATAAGCGCACCAACCTCCCTACCGTCCCTGTCCTATTTTTTCTTTTATTTTTCTTATATGTATCCATCTATTCATAACTATGTTTTTACTTACACCTATTATCTTGTAAGCAATTGACAAAAATAAATAAATAAATAAAAATAAAATTCAGGCTATTTGCTGGTATTCTGATTTAGTTATATATCCTTCTTCCAATTTTTTTTATACTTATCCTTTTTGTCTTTAAGTTTATCAGAGAGTTCTTTGTGTAACCATGCTGACTTTCTTCTTGGATTTCTTATTTTTCTTTTTCAGTGGCATTGAGTTGGTCTGGGCTTTTATAATAATATTTTTCAGAGTTTCCCAAGCTTTTTGAGTTGTTTTCCCTTTTAAAATTTTCATCCATGGAGCCTTCCCAAGCTCTCTCTAAGTCTGTCGCAATCAGCTCTTTTAAAGTCTAAGACATTAGTCTGATTTAGTTTTATTGCTCGTGTCTGCATTACATTGAAGTCTAATATGATATGGTTACTCTTCCCAACTTCAAGCCCTTCTATCATTTCTTCTCTATTACTTGGAAATGGGTTTCCATTCGAAATGTTTCAACCGCTTCTGTAGGAAATTATCAGTAATGGGGACAAGACCTCTGTGAGAGGCATGCTGCTTTTATTGTTCACTGCTACAAAAACAAGCTGTGTAACTTCTAGGATCTCAGTCAATGAAACAGAAGTAGGGGCTCTGAGTGAAATGACTATGGGCCATATTACACACTCCACAATTTTTTGGAGTTGGGACCGCCAAGAACTCGTTACCACCCCCAGACGATGCTGAAGTTGCTGTACAAGTCCCGAAGTGGGATTTGGGGTCTGTTGGGGAGTGGATGGGGAATGACAAGCTAAGATTAAATCTTCCAAAAAGGGAACGGATGATGATTTAATAATGTCTGCTGTCCCAGGCCTTGGGATTGTTAAGGTGATTGGATTGTATGTGGAGATGACTGACCAAATCCACCATCAGTTCTTATTGCTTTTTTTTTATGATACTGTTTTCTGATTTTAGGCTGTCACTTTTATTTGTACTTTGTTAGAGTTCAGGTTGGGCATTACTTAAATTAATTTAATTAAATTTGGCTCCCGCCTGTCTTGCATTTTCAAAACCTTGATGACTGAACTATTTAATATGCCCTTGACATTGGATTCTTTTAGTGTGTTTGTTATTATTTGATGTTACTTATATTATATTTTGTACTCTTTATATTTTTGCTTCGCTTTGCACCAGCACTTACAATATATTGGTAGGACCGGGGCAGTTTATAAATATTATCAATAATAATAAGATAAATAAAACTCTCGGAACAAAAACAAATTTTGATTGCCTCAAAGCCACCTAGATTTTTGTAGCTGAAAGTCAGTTTGAACCTGGGTTTCTCAACTATTTATAGTTACCAATTAAAATATTTGTACAATAAATGGCAATCATGCAGAATTTCACATTAGGAAAGTTGTAAACATTTTCAACATTGAGTAGCAAAGTTCGAAATATAGTAGTTAAAAATCTTTGGTTACACAATGGGTTTCCTCAAAATAGAAATGCAAACATCTAATTTGGGTGAACATATGAAAGCAAGATACCCGTATCTATTGAATTTGAGGTATTTTTTGTATTGCTTTGCTGAATCTTTGCTTAGTGCTTGTGGCTCTTTTTTCTACCGAGAAAAGCTCAGCTTTTACAGGGTCCCAGTGGAAGGCGAAGCGTCTCAAGGCTGCTGGATGTTTCAGCTTTTGTATTATGATCTCTTCTTCCCAGGGGTTTGCAGGAGAGAAAATCTGCAGAAACTGCATCCTATTTTTCTGTGGAGGGTTGCCAATACAATCGGACCCCTGGGAGTGGAAGGAAACAGGGTGGCGGGTGGGGGTCAGATATTGGCTCTTCCAGAGACTTCTAATGATTCTTGGAAGAAGCCCCCCCCCCTTTTTCACCTTGACGCTTTGTTGACTACTGATCTACCTAGCAGGATTGTTCTAAGATTAATGCTAGGTCAGGAAGGGAGAACAAGCTGTAATTGGACTAAGTGTAGGCCAATAACAATGGAGACGCAGGAGATGACCGGGCTGAGTCTGAGGGAGGGATCAGACACATCGTCAGTCGTTTATTTATGTTTATTTGATTTGGTTTGTCAATTGCTTACAAGGTAGTAGGCATAAGTAAAAACATAGTTATGAATACATGGATACTTATAAGAAAAATAAAAGAAACAATAGGACAGGGACGGTAGGCACGTTGGTGCGCTTATGCACACCCCCTACAGACCTCTTAGGAAAGGGGTGAGGTCAATAGTAGACAGTCTAAGGTTAAAGTTTTTGGGGTTTGGGGAAGAAACCACAGAGTCAGGTGGAGTATTCCAGACATTGACCGCTCTGTTGCTGAAGTTATATTTCCTGCAATCAAGTTTGGTGCGATTAACCTTGAGTTTTTATCTATTGTGTGCTCTTGTGTTGTTAGGGTTGAAGCTGAAGTATTCATTGACAGGTAGGACATTGCAATGTTTGGTTTTGTATACTATACTTAGATCAGACCGAAGGCGGCGTAGTTCTAGGTTTTCTAGGTCTAGAATTTCAAGTCTGGTGGCATAAGGTATTCTGCAACGAGTAGAGCAGTGGAGAACTCTTCTTGTGAAATATTTCTGGACTTTCTCAACTGTGTTAATATCAGATACGTAATGTGGGTTCCAGACTGATGAGCTGTATTCGAGTATTGGTCTAGCAAATGTTTTGTATGCTCTAGTTATTAGTGTAATATTACCAGAGAAAAAGCTATGTAAGATTAGGTTAACAACTCTTAATGCCTTTTTGTCTATGTAATTACAGTGGGCTCTAGCACTTAGATCATTAGAGATGAGTACTCCAAGGTCCTTGACAGAATTTGGATCATCAACAAGGTCTTGACTATTCAGCCTGTATTTTATTTTCTGATTTTTTTGCCAATATGTAAGACAGAGCATTTGTTTGTTGAGATTTGAAGTTGCCATTTGTTTGACCATTCTGATACATAGTCAAGATCTTTTTGAAGGGTAGCAGTATTGTCTGTGGTGTTGAATAGCTTTACATCATAAGCGAAAAGGACGCAGTTGCTCTTGATATGATCACAGAGGTCATTTATGTAGAGTATGAAGAGAGTTGGTCCTAGAACACTGCCTTGGGGACACCACTGTTGACAGGTACAGAATTTGATAGGACGCTCCCAATTTTGACCATTTGTTGTCTGTTTGACAGGAATGCTTCTATCCGGTAATGCAGTTGTCCAGAGATACCATAAGATTATAGTTTTAGGAGTAGTTCGCCATGTACCACTGAATCAAAGGCTTTGCAGAAGTCTATGTAGATTGTGTCTATTGCTTTGCCCTGATTGAGTTGTGTAGTTCATATGTTTTTGCAGTGTAAGAGTTGCAGATTACAGCATAGTTTTTTTCTGACGCCAAGTTGTTTATTAAAGAGTAGGTTGTTTGTCTCTAAGTGGAGGATAATGGATTGGTTAATAATTGATTCCATGACTTTACAGGTGACGCAGCATAAGGAGATTGGTCTGTAATTTTCAACTAGGCTGGGGTCTCCCTTTTTGAAGATGGGGTTGACTGTGGCTAGTGACCATAGGTTAGGCAAGGAACTGGTCCTGAAAGATTTTTCAAAGATTATGCTTAGAGGTTTGGCTATGGCAGTGGATAGCTTTTTTAAGAAGTAGGCACATATTCCATCCAGTCCAATAGATAGAGATGGTTTTAGATTGCACACTGCTTTTTCAACAGTGTCTTCTGTAAAATTGATATGTATTAGATCATTGTAGTTGTCTGTGGTTCGACTAGGAAATACTGGGCATGATCCATTGTTGTGTACAAACACTGAGCCAAAGAATGTGTTAAAGAGGTTGGCTTTAATAGTGTCATCTTTGCAGTCTTGAACCCCTGGGCACCCACAAGAGAACCAAATCCAGCACTGCCCCCCTTGAATTCCTTTTACTCTTATCTACCGCCAAGTGCCGACTTGACCGTTAGTCGTTCAGATTCTTGTAGAGAGCTTAGCATGCAACGAATCTTTATACTCACTTGAACTGCCTGGACTTCCTGGTTTCCCTGGTGCTTGGCAGGCCTCCTGTAATTGCCAATTGCACTGGACGTTATTCAACCTGCTGATGGTGGAGGTGGCCGTGAATTAGTCCATCGAATCGGCCTGTTTGTGTTCCATGGGGTGGCCTTTGCCCTCAGGAGAGGTGAGTAGCTACCAGCAAGTGCAGCCTTGAAGGACAGAAGGTGTGAATGCTGCAGGACAAGCCTCTGTATCCCCTCTCCTCAGAAAGAGGCCTTGGCGCAGCAGGAAGGCCTGCATCAGAAGAGAGGCCGCCCCAGTGACTGTCTATTTCCTTCCAAGCTGGTAGGTCCTTTCACAGTTTTATAAGCTACTGCTTGGATTTATAGAAGAGTTTAAAGGAAGGAGGAGGAGGAGGAGCTCTACAAACCTTTCCAGATATTCCCATTTTGCTCTGTTCTCCATTCTGGTCTGGTGTCACAAATGTATTTTTAATAAACATCCAGAGAAATGTAGCACAAACTCCTGTCGTTCTGCTGAAACTAATTTCTTTGAATTAAATATTCAGCATAGATTAGTTTGCCTTTTCAGTTCAGCCTTAATCGGGCAATTTATTTCTATTTTTTATTGCTATTTCCAGAATAAATAAGATGGGAATACGTTCTAGTAAAGCAACTTGATTGGGACTTTTTTTTAAAAAAACCAGGAGACTAAAGTTATTTACACGTGAAATTTGCAATTTCCTATCAGTAATATTGCATTATACATTTAATAATAAAATAAATAAATAATTTATTCCCCCTGCTGCAAAATTTTGAGGAAATATGGATTATAATTGTGTTGATATAAAAGTTGAAATATTGACACAATGAACAAGTTCAGTGCAACATTTAGTTGCTGCTGGAAAGACAGAAAGTTTGCATTATAGCTATAAGCAAATATTTAATTTTGTACAAAGTGTAACTCTGGACCAGACTTTGGAAGTTAGTAATAGGATACAAAGTTGTTTTGTTTAGAACACAAAAGCAACATAGAAGGAAACATTCATTGTTTGCCATCTTGGGATATAACAAAAAGTAGGATTTGGCTCCTAAAAATTTAATGAAAGGAATCATTGTGTCAGGGGCAAACCAGCACACTCAGTTGCCTTTTGTAAAATTGCAAGTTTGCCTATCCAAGCTCTCAGATTAGACAACCAGTATTAAAATTGCTTCAGGGAATATTTATTGTACATTAGATAGAAGTACAAGGAAGAAAGTTCAGCTTAGTTTGGTTAAGGATTCGATTTTCAAAAGAGTGCCAAGTACCTGATTTTTTTCAAAGGTAGCAGTTTTCCTTGCATTTCAGTAATAAAATCTTACGTGAATGGGGATGCAACACCTAAGTTGGACAAAGCACCTCTGAAAGTTCAAAATGCTGGTTGCAATCAGGGCAGTAACTCTGCAATCGGTATTATTCCACTCCTGCCCTGTCTGCAGGCTTGGAATGGCTTGAGGCCAAGTGATGAACTTGTGTTACTAAATGTTCTGTCGCTTGGCCCACTATAGAAATTGAGGCTCACTGTTACTGTCTTTCCCTAGATGGAGCATAAAACTGAAGAGGAAAGTGCTTTTTGCCTGCCTTCAAACTCCAGGTGGAAATGCACAATATAAATCTTATAATGAGAAGAGACAATTTCTTTATTTGGGCCTTGAGATCTTCCAACCAGAGCTGAATGTAAGATCGTATGACTAGAATTGCAAGATTCTTAGCCTAGGATTTCATTTCAAATCTCTACATTAAATGGAGATTATAACTTCTATACACAGAGAGAGAGAGAGACCCAATCCTATTGACTCAACAGATAAAGAGTCAGAAAACTCCCTTGATTTTGGCCCCCTCACACCGATGGCCGGACGGCCTGAGTTTTGCATTTAGTAAGCCACAGCGCTGGTTTCCTTTCTTCCCCTTCACAGTCAGGTGCCATACGAGTGTAATAAGTTATTATTTTTCATTGTATTATTCTCCAATTTCTTTCTTTCCTCTCTAGCCTCCCCCAGCACTGGAATCTTCTACCTACTCCTGTAATGCTAGTAATATCACCAGGGGTTGGAAAGTGTTTAAAAGGGGGAAACCAATTCACTTCCTTAGCTATACACATGTAGGTTTGTATAATAATAGCCAGGGCAGCAAAGGTTAAGATACTAATGCAAAAGTATTTCAAGGCATCTAGGAGAGTTTTAGGTGTGATATTTTAGTACTGTTTTGACATTTGGGTTAAAGGAAGAGGTAGATGGGCTTGTTCCTAAAAGGAAAGAAAGTGAAGGACAGCCGCTCCCTCCTCCTCAAAGTGATCCCTTCGGCGATGGCGGCTCCTGCACTGGTGCCCAGTGAATGCTGCACCCGGCCTCACTCTGCACCAGCTCGCTTGTCATTCCCGGTGGTTTGTGGCTAAACCTGCAGGTCAGCAGCCACCTCCAGCTGTTCTCTAGGTCAGTCAGGCCACCGGGCTCTTCCATGGGGAGTCAGTCTGCATTGGCTGCACATCCTGGGAATAGCGAGAAGTCTACGAAAGCGGAGGCCTGTAGAATCGGCAGGGGATGCATGGACAGAAATATTCGTTTATGTTCAGTGCTGCTTTGTTCTGTTTATGTGCATTTTCAGACCTCCATTTCTTTGTCTCTTTCACCGATTAATGCTTCTTATATGTAGCTGTAGGCCTCTTAGAAACTGACGTTGCAGGAAGTCTCCAGGTTACGAACCTTTGGCTTATAAACAGCCTCCAGATACAAGTTGCACTACTCAGAATGGCAGGCAGCCAGCCTGCAGGGAGAGCGGAATGAAAGGCCGGCACATGCTGGCAAGGAGAATCTCTTGGGGCTGCGGGCAGGGCGGCCCAGTGGCTGCCTCCCACCTGTCGCAAGGAGAACCTCAGCCCTACAGGCGGGGAGGCCCAGTGGTGTCTCCCTTGTCCACGCAGGACTGTTAGTGCTGCAGGCAGGAAGGCCCCAGCAGTCTCTCCCTCCCTCCCTCCGTCTCTTTCGTAGATCATCAATCTGTTATTCATTACTAGTCCAGCAAAGAGTTTGTCCTTCCAGCACCCTCCCAGCCTGTCCTGGGTCTGGATAAAGTGGGGTGCAGCAGCAGCCAGTTTCTGATTCCTTGGCATCTCCCTCTAAGGGTTCAGGGGACATCGGGTGGGGGTGGGGGGGGCATAGGGCCTTTATCGCCCAAGAAGTAAGTAGGAAATAGCAAATTAACACTCTGTCCATCATGGATATCTTTCATGTGAGGAAACGGCTGCCCTTGAACAGCCTGGAAGTCAGGTAGATAACCTGGTAGGCTTCAATTATGTATTTGTGGCAGGAGGCCCAGGATCAGGCAGGTGGGGAAATGCCCCCCCCCCTTTTCAGAGAAAGAGAGATGTTAAAACCAGAGAAGGTGTAGGAAACAGATGTCTAACGGAAGAGCTGACAGAAATTTAACACCTTTGCATTTCAGTCCATCCAGGAATATATGGCTTATTCATTAAAGATCAGCTGTCACGCTTATTTATGCCCCCCATAAACATTCTGCACTCCATGCCTTTCTTCCAATATATACGGCTTGGCAGCGTTTACAGCCTGAGGCAGTAAAATAAGTAATGGAACTGTTAGATATAAAAGGTGAAAAATGTCTTTTTTTCTTTTTACATCTATTTGTTTGCTTTGTTGTGTAAATATGTGAGACTTTGCCCAACTATTGTGTGATGTAGAAACTAGAATTTCTATAAGACTTTATAAAAACTTTTAAACTTTGTCAACACTTTTGGGGGAAACTTCAATAGAATGAGCTTAATATTAATGATAATTTTTTTTGAAATGCATGTGGAGACCTGGGCAGTGGTTGAACTTCTTGGCTATTTTTCAGGAAATCCCAAATTCAAAAGTTAACAGCCCCACCCATTTCTGCATCATAAAGAATGACCCTACAAGTGTTTATCTAACTAAAGTCTTTTAGTTAGATTAGTTTAATTTTTGAAAGATTCGGAAAAATAGGAAGTCATTTTAGGGAAGGTGTAAGTGCAGGTAGCCCAACTAACTGGCCTATAATAAACAAAGAGATTTCTTAAAAGCTCTAGTAAAATCAAAGCAGTCTTTGCTTGGCACCAAAGATTATCTGGGTCAATGATTGTGGGCCAAGAATACCCCCCCCAGCTGAGAAGCTGCCCTCTTTCTCGCTTCCCTTAGGAGCAGGGTGGGCAAGAGGGGCAGCGAAGCCCATCCTTGGCAGGGGGCCACAATCATGCTCTCTGCTGTTCTGCCCCAAGCCATAAAGGCTAGAAACTGGGCCCAGACCTCGGCCACCAGGCCCATTCTTCTTGAGCAGAGGCCTGGGGAGCTTCCAAGTGACCTTCAGTGGCAGCCTCGAATAGACCCCGTGGCAATGTTGCCATCCATCTCCGATGTGTCTAGATGTGGATGGAAGTCTCAAGTCCAGACTCTCTGCCAGGGCCCTGCCACCAGGGCGCAGTGCAAGCCTGAGTTGGTGGCTCTGGCCTCCCGTGACCGACCTGGGGGTCCAAGTACACATCAAACTACAGAGCTATTCCTGAATGAGGAGGGCGAGAACCTTTGCGCAGAGCTTTCCTTCTAAGACGCCATCCCAGGGGTGCAGCCATCATCCATCCCGTTTCTGATTCCAGGCACAGGATGTCATCCAATTGCTGGGGTCCAGGAGAGCTCATGGCCAGCCTTTCCTCCATTTCATGGACTTCCCACTGGTGGAGCCTGGTAACCCAGGGAGCCCCAGGAAGGAAAAGATACGCAGAACTTCTGTGCATCCAATCTTTGTTGCTCCGCGCCTGGATTTTGCTTAAACCTCATGGGGGCTCTGCTTGGTCAGATGCTGCCTGGGAGCGCAAAGGATTCTCCTTTGTGGGCGAAGAATCCTTGTGCTAGGTTTTGTGATGCAGTTACAAAGCCCAGGTCCACCGCTGGCTCCCATCGGTCCCAGTCAGTCTGGCCCGCCTGGTTACTCAGAATTATCAATAGAAAATAGAGAGTGTTTTATTGTGTTCTCTCTTTTTCTTGCCACGTTGATTCAAAGGCGTCTCATATCAAACTTAGAAATCAAGCGCATAGTTTATTTTGGCATGATTAGTTACCAGCTCAGTGAGCAATTTAATTACTTCTTATTGGTTCTTGCTGTGACATGAGCTAAGGCCATTGGAGTAGAAAGGAAGTCTTGAAGTTGTCATGGCAAAACTAGAGCCGTTCCTAGAAATCAGGATCCCCTCCCACGCCAGTTCACCACCTATCAGCCATAATCTCACCTCAGGTATAACTCACTGGCCGCTCGGGGCCCACTTTTTAATTGCCCATTGCTTCTTCTTCTTCTTCTTCTTCTTCTTTGTGGTTTCCAAATAAGCGATGTGTTGAATAAAAGCCATTGCAGTTTGCAGGGGATAATTCACAAATTCCACAGTCCCAAAACATTTCAGAAATAAGGTTAAAATTTTGCATATATTTCATAGTAGAGGCCATGAAAGGGACCTTAAATTCACCTGGTTTATCCTTCTGTGCAGGACAGGATTCACTGGAGCATCTCTGACCTTTGCGCCTCTGCTTGAAGACTTCTAGAGAATGAGAACGGATCCCTTCATTTGGCAGGTCATAAAGTCAGGAAGTTCCCCCTGGTGGCCAGACTGAACCTCCTTCACGAATTTAACCCCCTGGTTCTAGTCCCGCCCCCTGGGAAGCAGGAAACAAGCACGCTCCGTGCGGAGTGGTAATCCATAGAAATTTGAAGACTCCTCAGTCATTTTAGGTTAAACACGCCCAGGTCTTTTATCTATTTCTCCTCCAGCTTGCCAGACCCTTCACCATCTTGGTAACTCCCAACTGAACTTGCTCCAATTGGTCATTCTTTTCAACTGGTACCTGACTCTGGAGATGATGCTCTGAGTGCGAGTCTGTCCAACACAGAGTACAGTGGAGTTGTTACTTCTAGATTCTGCCTTCTTGTTAATGCAGCTCAAGATAGCATTTTTTAGCGTTTGTATTCTTAGGAGATGCTTCATGCGAGAGGTTTGTGGACAGCCAGACAGTTTTCATATGTATTCCTGGCAAACCAGGTCACCCCGTCTTCTTTTTTGGTTCTCCTGATTGCAACCTGGGAGGAGAGCTCTGCCCTTTTTCTGTTCCTCCTCTCCGTTTCAGCCCACCTCTCGTGCCTTTTCTTCCCTCCCTCCCTTTAGAGGTGGCTGTATAGACCAGCCATCCCTCCCCGTTGGTATCCTCTGAAATGCATCCTCAGCTTCCCCACCCAATCATGGATAAAACGTTGAGTAGCGCAAGCCCCAGAGCAGAACCTCCAGACAATTCCTAGAGACTTCCTTCCAAGGTGAAGTGGGACCATTAACAAGCCTTTGGTAATTGGCATTCGGCCAGCTCTACACCCATCTAATGGTTGCATCCAGCCCATACCATTTATTAGGGGAAATATCATGGTACCATCCATCAAAGGTTTTGGAGAAGTCCAGGCATGCTGTGTCTGTAACATGGTCCCACTTGATTAAACTTTGAATTTAATCTGGCATCAGTTGTTTGCGGAAGGCCTACGGCTTCTGTCAGTTGTAAGGTATTTACCCAAGGGCTGCTTGATCCCCTGCCTGAAGGCATGATCAGTAGGATGTCACACTGGTGGTGGGCCTGAGGTCTTGTAGGTCCTCCCCTCGCTTCCCCTTTTTGAAGCTGGGGGTTGCATGGACCCTCCTCTGAGCCTCCTGGGAGTGGCCAGCCCACCAGGAGTCCCCAAAGATACCCAGAGGGGTCCCACAGTCAGCGCCACTCGTTCCTTTGGCACCCGGGGAGGGGGGTGTAAACCACTTGGGCATGTTTCTCTCTCGAGCTAGATTCCCTCTGATCCTCTCCTTGTCTATCCTAAGTGTCAATCTTCTCCTTCAGGTGCTTAGTAAAATGATGACTAGCTAGGGTTGGATTTCTGAGAAAAGACAGGCCTGAAATAGGAGCTGAGTTTTTTCCTTGCAATGAGACTATAAAACGTCTTTAGCTCTCTTTTTATTTCTGAGACTTGAAGGAGCAACAGGGAGCTTGTAACTTCCTGGGGTAGAGCTAATCCTTGGCACCAAACCTTGAACAACACCAGCAGCTTCTTATTAGTCACTCCTGGCAGATTCCTACTGGTGTTTATCTAATATTTTTACTGTAGTGTTTCTCAACTTTAAGCTAATCACAAATTCCTGACATTTTGAGAATAGCTCTGGTGCTTAAACAAGGTTGGAAATGATTCCAATTGTGTTGCAGTTCGCAGCTGGAGCTGGATGTCTCTTAGTGCCAGTAAGAGCTGCATTCCAGTGGCCAAGGTGTCCGAGACAGGTGTGCGAGAAAGAGAGGTGGTAGTGGGGGCGTGTGGGGGGGGGGCGTGGAGCATCGGGTTTTATGGGTTCTCCTCCAGGGACTGGCAGAGCACTGTGCTCAGATGTCTTGTCCCGTGCAGCTCTTCTCGTTCCTGCCACTGAGCATGCTGGCCACCACTGGGGGGGGGGGGGGGGGCTCACCTGACGTACCTGCAGTTCCAGTGAAGTGCTACCTGGGTGTCTGAGCCAGTTCCAAGATGCCAGCTGGTGTGACCACTATATGTGGCTCAATGGCTTTCTTCGGCTGTTCAAAACTTCCTCAGCTGCCAGTGTAACGCAGCGCCTTGGAGAGGTTGGAAATACATCGACAAGGAATTGGTTCTGTGGGGAGTTATTCTAGAGTGCGTCTCTCGCTCCCTGCCCACATACACAATAACAGCCAAAAAGAGCCCCATGTGATCTCCTGACCTGTCAAGTGTCAAAAATTACAGTACGGCAGAAACCAACCACTGAGTTGCCTCCAAACCCTGATGCAGTTTCCCTGCCCGATCTCTGGGCTCCTGCTGGGCCGAGTTTCCTCGGTGCACCAGTAGAACCTTCCTGTGTTCAGAATGTATTTGGGGTGGGTGGGTGTGCATTGTCTACATGTATGTAGGTATGTATCTGTGTCTGTATATATGCATCTCGTCTGCATACTGTGTCTAGTTTATGAAAAGAAGGAGAAGGCGAGACAGGACAGCAGTGTTCCAATATCTCAGAGGCTGCCACAGAGAAGAGGGAGTCAAACTATTCTCCAAAGCATGAGAAGGCAGGACAAGAAGCAATGGATGGAAACTAATCAAGGAGAGAAGCAACCTAGAATTAAAGAGAAACTTCCTGACAGTTAGAACAATTAACCAGTGGAACTGCTTGCCACCAGAGGCTGTGGGTGCTTCATCACTGGAGGCTTTTAAGAAGAGACTGGACAGTCACATGTCTGAAATCATATAGGTTCTCCCGCCTCAGCAGGGATTGGATTAGAAGTTAGTCCCTTCCAACTCTGTTATTCTGGTTGCAAATCCCCCTTTAATTTCTCTTTGTCTCAGGATCCCCGTTCTTAATTTTAGTTCCAGATTGGTGCAGCCACACCCTTCGAGATGAAGTGCACTTTGCCATGTTAACCTGTGGAGTTTATTGCCCACCAAGCGCCAAGCATCGTAAATATCCCACTTAAAAAGGTAGAAATATTGACATAGAATACAGTTCTGTTATCTGTATCTAGTTGCTATCAAAAGCAAGGCGCGAAATCTCCGTGAGTAGACCGTAAGCCCTGCCTTGCTGAGTCAAAGCAAATTCAACCCTGGTGTTTCAGGAAGGCCCCAAAGTAACGGAGCCAAAGCAGCAGCGCTCTCTTGCTCACTATACCCGGCCTACGATGCTCAAGGTAGCCTGCCGTTGGCTAAGGAGACTCCATTCAGTTGTGCTGATTAGGGCTGTGACCAGACTGTCCTCTTTGAAGCTGTAAGAAGCCATTTCAGGAGCGCTGTTTTCTCATGCAGAGAGGTGAACGTGGGGACGGAGCTGCTGCGTGAACTCGCCCGTCACAACCCGCTGCATCGCGTCACTCACAGGAGGCCAAGCCGCTTGAGCTCATCCTCTGCTTTCCAGTGGGCAGTTCTGAATCCCTCGGGTTAGTAACGTAGATGGATAGGAGCCGAGTTCACTTGGTGCGGTGGCTGCGATTTAGCCTGCTGGCCCCCAAAATAGCCACCCGGGGTGCAGCGGGGAGCCCTTGTAAGCCAGAAGGAGAACTGGCAAGAACTGGCGTGCTTCAGAATCCAAACGCGAGTCTTGGCCTCTTCAGCCAGGAGACCTTCCCGTTTCCTCTGTGGGGACACAGGTGGGAAGAAGATTTCCCCTCCTATGACCTCTGCCCCTGAGCCGGAGGGCACCTGCCTGGATGGGAGTATTCCGGCTAGCAAAAGATGAGGGACAATGTCTGTCGCACTCTCTTGTGACCGTGGTCCTTCCCACCCCCATGCGAAAGCAGTTACTGGGAAGGTATTAGCCAGGCTTGCTAGTTTGCAGGAAAAATGAAATTCTGATGTTGGTTTTTCTCCTAATTGCCTTTTTATTTGGTGAGAAAATAAAAGTGTATTTACGTAAGAGCAGAAATTAGGCCTCCAAGGGTCATTGTGGCCAGCTGTTTTCTCTCACCCAGCAGCTGCAGGCTGCCCTGGCCTCACACTCCCAGGGTCTTGTAAATTGGTGTGAAAATAAACTTCTCGCCCGGCTTTTACTCCAGGTGAGCCTAAGGCCAGCAGCAGGAGTGGTAGACCTGGGATTCTGTTGTCCTCCTCCCTGGTTGTGCCCCCTTTGCTCTCTGGGGCACCTTGATTCATTGCTTCCTTGGATCGTTTTATAATTCTCTCTTGGTGAAAGTCATTGATAATTGGCTGGTGCAGAGATTGAACAAACCACCGGAGCCCTTGATCATGCAGGCAGGCAGTGCAGAGGCTGCCCGACTCCCAACAATTTGACCAGTTTATGGTTGGACGTTAAGAAAGACGAGATAACTATTCACACCCCCCAAAGCAACAGATCCACAAGGAAAAGCCCTCTAGGTGCTCAGCCCTTCCTCTGCCCCAGAGCCTGGAAGTCTTGGGGGGTTTCCTGGGTGTCATCTCTGGGGGAGTCGGCGTTCCAGAGGGCAGGAGAAGGCAACTTGGGGGGGTCCTTGACCACACCCACCCTGCTGCTGCTGGGTCACCCCCTCTTCCTTACTCTTGGCTTCTTTGCCCCCACTTGGCGGCCTAATGTGAGGGCGGGGAGACCAGAGTGCCAGTCTCTGCCTTGACACCCTGTGCCATCTTGCGTGGCTGGTGCCGGCTTTCTCTGCATTGCCAAAGCGGCAGGGCGATCAGAGAGAAAGCAGGCACCAGCCACGCAAGATGGGCCCTCAGTTTCACCTGCTCTCTACTCCAATAACGAGCCTGCTTGTGGGGTTTGAAAAGGGAATATGTTCAGACTCCCCCTTTCCCCCCAAACAGCCTCTTCCCTTCCATCTCCAACGGTCCAGACCAGGGAGATTCATTTTTGTTTCTGACCGCTGCTTTCTCTGCTATACAGAAGCCAAAACTTTTGACGCCAAGGAAAGGCAAGGCTGCTGTCCACTCGCTTGTCACAAAACGGGCTGGGTCAGGCTTGGCTCATTTCTTATCCAGAGGAAAGTGCAAGAGATTATCCGATTGAGCAGATGGCCTGTCCCACTTGTGTTTGATGTTGCTGTGGAATGCCCCCACCAGGCAGGCACAACCACTTTGATCTTCAGAGTGTGACGGCTCCACTAGCTGCAGGCAAGGCTAAAAATACCCAAAGATCAGACTGCACAAAGCCAAAGCCTCCAAGGACTAAAATGACAGGTGACTTACGACCGCAATTGGGGGCCAGATTTTCCATGGCTAAGCAAGGCAGCCGTTAAGTGAGTTGCACCTGATTATGCGGTCCTTAAGCGAGTCTGGAATTCCCCATTCACTTTGCTTGCCGGAAGCCAGCTGGGATGGCGACCGCGTGCCCCCCCCCCCCCCCCAAGGCAGCAAGCATGGCAAATACAGGCCAGGTGCCAAGCAGCCAAATTTGGATCACGTGACCAGGAGAACATGAGGGCCTGGTTATGAGTCCTCACCTTTTTCGGGGCTGTTGTAACTTTGAACGGTCACTAAATGAACGGTTATAAGCCGAGGACCACTTGGGCTTCCGCAGGGCCGGGTTTGCTTAACGGAAGTGGGGTGTCTGGGGAAGCGGAAATGGCTTTGGCCACCCCAGTCCCACCCCTGCACAGTGCAGGAACTCAAAGCCTCCCTGATGGGTGGCTGTGCAGCCCCCGCCTGAAGGACCAAAGGAAGGTGAGCCCACCGCCTCCCCCCCGGACCCTGAACCGCTCTGGGGAGGGGGTGTTTTTACTAACACTTGGTTGGCATCTGCCTTCCTGGCACATACATCTATTTTCCATGTCCTGCCCTGGAACGGAACAGCTCTCGACCTTCTGTAGGGCATCGTCCTGGGCACCTCATGAAGGCCACTGTTCCCTCTTTGGTCTCCTCATTTCAGGAATACTTCGCTTCCTGTTCCCTGGTCGCCTCTTTTGCCCTCCTCTGAATCCGTTTCCCTGGAATACTTTTCAGTGTTTGCGTGTGTGTGTGCGCGCGCGCGTGTACTCCTCCCTCCGAATCTCTGGTGTAATTGTGCGTGCAATTGTATAGGTGTAATAAACGGGTGGCCGTGGCTGGGCGTGGCCTTCTGGGTGGAGTCCGTTCCAAGCAGAATGGATGGGAAATTAATCCTGTGGCGTTGGAAGGAGCCTCTGCTTTTTTGGGGGGGCAGCCCAGATCTTGTGGCCCCCACCCTGCACCCGCACCCTGCTTTGCCCTGGGCATGATGGCCAGGGGATCATGGGACGCCCTCTTTATCTACCCGAAGAGGCTTCCTCTCCACCTGGGTTCTGGGGTGTTTCTATGCTGATCGGATAGGAGAAGCGGTTACGGCGAAGGCCTGAGAAAGAGGGTTAAATGGTGGGGGAGCCGTTTGCCGACTGAGTTTAACCTTCTGGATCCTCTTCCTTGTTCCCTTTGCCTTGTTTCCATCCCCATCTCTGAGAAGGAGGAGCATGTGTGTGTGTCTGTGTTTTGTGCACACTTGTTTATTTCTGAATGTGCGTGAGAGAGAATGGATGGCATGTGCAAATGGGGAAGCCCAATTCTTTTATAAACATGGCATTTCATTTACAGACAATTCATGCAAATTTATTGTAGTTCTATTCTTTTTGGCAGTGTTGACTTCTAACAAAGATGTACATCCATTTGCAAATATATAATATATGCCCATGGTAGCTGGGGAGAGAGAAAATTCCAGACTTGGCTCGAACTGGGGCTGATAACCTCTGGCTGGTAAAAAAAATGGGATTTTTGTTCAATATTTTTTCCTTTCGTTTGGAGCTTGGATCATCAGGATTGACTCTTTTTTTCGGAGAAATTATGGCAACAATAACTTGAGAAAAACTTTTCTGAACCACAAATCTAATCTGAAATTATTACTGATGCAGTTCTGACCAGCCCAAACCCAAGCTGCACAGTTCCAGAGGATTAAGACATCTGGAGATCCTTCTGGCTCTTGCAACCCAGATCTGCTTCTTCATTCAGATTCAGACATTTTGGGCACAACGACAACAAATATCTGCTTCCTGGCCCCACAAAGCAGCTTTTTCCAATTTTTCCAACATTGTCGCTGTATATAATTTTACAAAATGATCGAATCAAATTAAACTTAGCGTTTGTCCTAGGCTAGTCTGTTTGCCCTGGTCTCTCCCTTCAGGGTGTGCAGTTCCCAGAATTCATTTAAATCTCTTGTCCTAAAAAGATTGGAAATACTGACATACAAAATGCCGATACTATATGCTGCTATATGTTCAGGTTAAACATTCATAATGCAATGTATTTGGTCCAACGGCTATGGCTCCTCTTTAGTTTTACAGTACTTGAAGGTTTTGGAGAAATTAACTGTGATTTGTAGGCCTTAATTTATGTACAGTTGAATAAAGTTGTTGAAATAAGCGCTAGTCATTTACATGGCCCTTGAAATAACAAGCATGCATGTTCCTTTTGAGAAACTAATCGTCACTTTAAACCAGGCGTTTCCAATGATCTTAAAATAAGGTTGATATAAACTGTTTCAAATATGTTGGAGATGGATTATGGATTCTGCAGCAACCAGGAGCTAGCTAGATGGAGAAGCTGAGTGGAAGGAGAAATCTTGGGCAGTTTTTAAACAAGGAATCATGATATTTGTGGTTTGAAATTTTGTTTTGCTTTACAAAGGCGCAGTGAAGAAAATGTGTGAGCGATGCAATAAGGGTTATTTTGTGGGTTGTTCCAGCCAATTTTTTCGGGCATCTTTCTCCCTGTTTTTATTATCATCATCGTTAACTTTGAAACCGCATATAACTTTGAAATATAGATGTTTTATGTGCCTATATTTCCTTCTTCTGTAATTTATTTAGCATAGCAGAAATAATTTTCTAAAAACTAAAAAAAAAAGGCTAAAGAACAGGAAGTGGAATATCCTGTCTTCCTCTTGAACATTGTAAGAAGATCTATAACATTTAGTCAGATTTCTAGGAAATAAAAAGGTAAAAGCTTAAATAAGCCTTTGTTTAGGAGATGTGAGAGACAGACTTAGAGCTGCTTCTTAAAACGTTTCTTGAATTTATTACTTCCCTGCTCCAGTTCCAGAACGTTGCCATCGTATCAAGAAGCCAAAAAGTCACGGATAATGGAATAGAGAGGAGAATAACAGAGTTGGAAGAGACCCTGGAGGTCATCTAGTTGAAGGTGCTGCAGTTTCAGACAGGGGGCTGTCCAGTCTCTTCTTAAAAGCCACCCAGAACTTCTGGAGGCAACTTCTGTTCCACTGGTTAATTGTCCTGACTGTTAGGAAATTTCTCCTTAGTTCTTGCTTGCTTCTCTCCTTGATTAGTTTCCATCCATTGTTTCTGGTCCTGCCTTCAGGTGCTTTCTAAAATAATTTGGCCCCTCTTCTTGGTGGCAGCCCCTCAAACACTGGAATACTGCTAATCATGACACACACACCCCCCCCGTCCTTCTTTTCTCTAGACTGGCCAAACACATTTTTTGTAACCGTTCTTCATATTTTGTAGCCTCCAGCCCGCTAATCATCTTGGTTGCTCTTCTCTGCACTCTTCCCCGATTCTCTACATCTTTTTTATCATATAATGGCCAATACTGGCTGCAGCATCCTAGCTATGGTCTCACCAAGGCTTTATCTTTAGGATCTTTAGTCATGTTTTTCCTGAGTGATGTTGCAGATGCGAGGGAACTAGAATTGCACTTCTACTAAAAACAAACAAACAAACAAACCTCAAAACGGAGCAGACTGTTAACATCGTGTTATTGGTGCTTTGGAGTAATGCGTTAAGTGCTATTTTACTTTGATTTCTTGAAAACACTTAAGATAAAAAGTACTTTATATCCATGTAGCGGAAAGTGGGGAAATTGTACATGCGACAACCAGCTTGTGGAAAATTCTTGTAATTGCTAAAATTTGGAGCGGGGTGAGGGGGAAACATCAGAGAGCTTTCTGACTTCAGAGAAAAACTTGGGGGAGTTGAAGGGTGTCACTAGATTGGAGGAGTCTGTTAAGTCCTGCCGATACATGAATGCCGAGGTTCGCATCTCTACCACGGGAGCCTCCTCTGGCCTATGGTCAGTGATCCTGGGCAAATCTAGTGAAATGTTACCTTAATGGTGGTGACACCAAAATGGATTTTTAACATTCGGAATATATACTAACCTGTTCTATGGTTTTAAGTTCTTCTGAATGACAGCAGGGATCTGGGTGGGATTAATTTTCTTACGCAGGTGAAAGAATAACCTCGCCCCCCCCCCCAACGCTTCTTTTATTAGCACATTTTTGTGACCTCCTTCATTTGACTAGCCCTCTCTCTGTGTGTCCCCCTTGCACACCAGCACCCCTCTGACTCACACCGTTTCACGACCAGCAGCACCAGGGAAAGGTCCACCCCAGGCCCATCTCTTCTGGCACCTGTGGACGCTTGAGCCACACGTGGTCACAGATGCCACAGAAAGGATCAAGAGCACCGAATCCTATGCTGTCAGTCCTAACCCCGATTCTTTGGCTGTTTATTGTGAGTAAGGCCTGCGTGGTTTTTTTCACCTTTTTTGTACACACCTCCTCTTGTGCCTTTGCCCACTTCCCACTCAGAGGGGAGTTAGGAGTATTTAATTGCAATTAAAGACTTTCTCCACCCAGAGCGCCATGCAGAGTTTTACCCCTCCTCTCCCTTTGCCTCCAGATGAGTCTGGGCTAAGCGATCATGCCTGAGAAGTCAGGTAGACGTTGCCCTCCTGTCTGCTTCTCCCGCCATCCCAGGCACCTGGGCCAACCAGGAGGAACCTCTGCATTTACCCCCCAATTCCTCTGGGGCAGAACGGTGGTCGCCCCTCCATCTGGAGAGTTTCCACAAATGTGTCTCGGTGAGGCCATTTTGAGAAGAAGGGGGAAAGGCACACGAACTCTTTGGGCACCCTCGTTTCCCGCTTGCTTGGCTCAACCTTTAGATTCTCTACAAATGTTGCCATCGCTTCCGTGGCCCCTTCTTCCTTTTAATTGCATCGCCCCCCTGCCCCTTTAATACACTGGCATGAACTGAGAAAAGTCGAATGCGCAAGATCGCCCAACGCCTGCCCCCTCCCCCTTGGCATCAATTCTCCTCTGAAAAACAGGCACCCTGCACGCCTGATCTGCCCCGCCAGCCAAGGGCAGCCATTCTGCATGCCAGGGCTGCCTGCAGGCCGCCGTTGCCATATCATCGACAGCAGGCAGCCAGTCCAGGAGATGAGGCTGCTGGAACTGCTGTGCTCCCAGGGAAGGAGGCAGGGGGAGCCATGGTTTGCCCACCTGCCTCCAGCTTCCCCCTTGTGGGGAAGCCTCTGGGTCAGGGGTGGGCAAACTTTTTGGCTCGGGGGGCCTCATTGACTTTTAAAATTTGACAGACGGGCCGCCACCTGGTGTCGAAATGCCTGTCATTACAAGTCAAAATCAAATGAATGCAATCATTCAATCATTCACATCAAACCTTAATTCTGTACCAATCTTTGGCGGGCCGGATTAAAAAGACCAACGGGCCAGATGTGGCCCCTGGGCCGTAGTTTGCCCACCCCTGCTCTGGGTAGACCAGCCCTGATCCATACAGGGCACCCCAGAGCTCTTCTCAACGGCTGGCAGAGGGAATCTTCGGAGCCTTTGTAAAAGTGTTTGGGTTGCAGGGGGATTTTAGGGTGTGAAATGAACTCCCCACTTGGGCTGATTTCCTGAAGAGAGCAGGGGGTCGTGGTGCATTCCCCAAAAGTTTCCTTCTCCCTGGATTCTCCCGAGAAGCCGGCCAGGGCAGCCATGCTGGGGTGCCAGAGCCCAGGAGCCGCTCTCCTTCAGCAGCCCCAAGAAGTGGCCTCTCCAGGAAGACCCCCTTTGGCCCCCATAGTAGCCAGAAGCCCTTCCCTTTTTCTTCCTGCTGCCAGCTGTTGGAGATGCTTTGGTTAGCACGGCTTATGGTCCTTGTTTGCGTTGATGTTTAATCTACGCCATCAGCTGCTTTGGGGGCTCTTGTAAAGAACTGGTGGGGGGGGTCCACCTGGCTCTCTAGAAGAAGCATCGGGGATTTGTGCTGAAGGGTTAATGCATTTCTAGGCTGCAGCTGAATTCTGCTTAAGTGAGGTGAGTTTGGAGGTTCTGGTTCACCCTGAAACGAAAGCAACCCGAAGGGGAAAAAAAAACGCTTTACAAGGCTGCACTGTTTCTCCTGTAACGGAGGAAAGGACCTTCCGCTACTTCTACCCACTGCAAATATTACCCGAGTTTCAACATGTGCTCCTGCTCAGTCCTTTACAATATTTCCCTCTTGTTCAAAGTTTCAAGAGCTGTAGAAAGGCTGCTCCAGTGCCATTACGCAAAAGCCGCAGAAGGAAAGTTTAGCACAAGTACGGATTGTGGCGTCTTTGATCTCTCTCTCCTTCTGTACCTTCTGAAAGGAGAGTATTTTTGTACAGCAAAGGTGGCTTTCCTTAGTGGATCAGGCTGGGTAGTGAGATCAGACATGAGATGTCAGCCGCTGTGGTTTGACGTCTTCAGGAGAAAATGGAGAAGGTGTTTGTGCAAAATCTACTTGGGTCTTCCCTTGATCCAAGATTTGCTGTTGGGTTTAAATGGTTTTGTTTTTTATTTCAAGCTAAAAGGCATTGAAATAAGTAACAGGAATAAACTGAGTGACCTTATTTTGTTCGACTTGATTTGTAATCAATTCCTCCCGAGGCCTTCTTGATCTGCAGGCACAAGGCCACGGGTGGGATTTGTAGAGGATTTGAAGTTGCTCGCCTTGTGCCAGCCCTAAGCGGGGCCCTCCTTCCCAAGAGACAGTGTCCTCCCTCTCGTGGGGGAGCAGGAAAGGTAACCTGCCCCCGCCCTTCTCCCCTGGGAAATCAAAAGTGACCCAAGCAGGAAGTTTCAGCTTCACCCGACCTTAAGAGGCTGAAGAGCAGCTCCCATATTTGATGTTGTTCTTACATATACACAAAGCCCAGCTAAATCTGCCAGGTGGGAAGACCACTTCTGTGTGATTTGACACTGTCTCCTGGATAGCGGTAGCATTTAGACTTCTCTACTGCCCCATAGCATTTTACAGCACTCTCCGGGGCGGGGGTTTACAGTGTGAGAATCTTTCCCCCTCCAACCAACCTGAGTCCTCATTCTACCAATCACAGAAAGATGGGAGGCTGAGCCAACCTCGAGCCCCATCAGGATCAAACTCCTGGCTGTGGGCAGAGTTTGCCCGCAGTACTGTACTTTGACCACCATATCAGCAGGGTACAAGGATTTATTCCTTTCCTTCACAGGGCTCTGTGTTTGGATGCCTTAGAAACACCCGTGTTCCATGTTGCCTGCAGCTTGGGTAAAACCCACATAATCCCTGGGGTCCTTCCTGTTCTTCCCTCCTGATCCTTCGGTGCGGTGCATAAGTGCCTCCTCTCCCCAGGGAGCATGTGTTGGAGCGTTTTGGGTTTTCCTGCTCACACAGGAAGCAGCCATGTCTGTTACACCAGTTGGGTTTTGGTCTGAGTGGTCCCGTTTACCTGAGCAAACCACAGGAACAGCAGCAGCCCTTTGGCCCCATGAGAACAGTTGGGGGTCGCACCTGTAAACTGCCTGCTGCAAGCCCAAACAATCCCAGGGCCTAGGCCACCTTTTGACCCCTTCTTTTGCCTAAAGAATACTTGGCTTTCCTTGCCCTTTCTTGAAACTTGACTCTTTCGGTTAAGTTGTGGCTCTTCGACTTGTCCTTAAAGCCCAGGCCTCCCTCTCTGTCTTGTGGCACTTGCTCTTCTGATCCATGGTGAGTGCCGTTTCCTTTGCCAGGAACATGTATGTTTGAAGGATTCCCATGGAAAGGAAGAAGAGACTTCTGTGGGTGAGGGAGAATGCTTATCGTCTAGGCACAATGTAGACCTTTACAGAAGGCCCAATTCAAGCAGGTGAGATTTATCTGCAGGCTAAAATGAGACTGTCCAGGAAAAACCGCACTACTTGATTTCAAGTGGGAAAAGAAACATTGCTACGAGCCAGATAAGAATCTTGAGCTTGGAAATCAACCTCAGGCTCTTATTCTTTGATGAGATTCCATCACATCTCCTCTCTCCTTTGTAGGCTGTCCAAAGACATCGTGTGGGCAAGATATTTATTTAGAAGTTACACCCCAGCAGTCTAGATTGCTTTTTTTAAATATAGTAATTTTATTAGAAATTACAATTAAAAAGATAGAAAACTAATACCAACTAAAGAAAAAAGAATAAAAAGAAAACTAGCAAGCGGAGAAAAGAAAAGAAAAACCAATATAGTAAATGTTGTAAAATCAAATATAGTAAAATGGAGAAAAATTTAAAGAAATATACGCAGCCACCGAAACGGTCATTTTACTAGCTGGAGAGTTTTCACACAAGCCCAGAGTCCCTCCACGCTTTCGTATCGTGGCTGCATTGTAACACCAGGGTCTGCTCGCTCTCCGGAATGCAGGGAGTCCTCAGCTTAGCACAGTTCATTCAGTGACCATTCAAAATTACGACAGCACTGGAAAAAAGTGACTGATGAAAAGTGACCCTTTTCACACATGTGACTGTTGCAGCCTCCCCAGGGTCACATGATCTACGTTTGGGTCCTTGGCAGCTGACACACACTTATGACGGTTCCAGTGCCGCGGGGATCATGGGACCCTCTTTTGCGACCTTCTGGCAGGCAGACCCAATGGGAACGTCAGATTCACTTAACAACCGTGTTACTAATTTAACAACTGCAGTGATTCACTTAACAATGGTGGCAAGAAAGGATTAAAATAGGAGGAAACTCAGTTGGAGTTGAAAGTCAGAGCCTTTTTCCTCCCCTTTGTTTCCTATTATTTGCTTTTGTAGTTTTGCATTTTATATTCTAAACTAATAAAAAGGATAGTATAAGAAAAGAGCCTCAGTCTATATGATTTAAGAAGGGAGAGAATTCAGTCCAAAAGCATTTTCCCTGGGAAGGATTCAGTCTGTGATTGGAGAGAATTTGCCTAGCCCCGTGTCTCATAGCCGAAAAGCAGTTATTAAATGATTTCTGGAACTGATTAGAAAAGCAAGCACACAAACTCAGTGTACCTGACCGGCTTCAGCGGCAGGGCGATTCCCTTCTCTTAAACCTGCCAGAGGCCACTCTCTTGCCCTTGCAGGGAGCAACTGCTTGGAATCCTTGGGGATGATCTCAAAATCCTCTCCTTGCCCAGAGGGGAATTAGAAAGAGCCGAAGTCGTCAGCTCCGCGTCCATTTACTCTTTCTTCCCAGAAAGGCTCCAGCAGTCCAGATTTCAGTTGAAGGATGCTTAATCAAGTTGGGCAGGGCTCCATTGTGGCTGATCTCCCAAAGGCTCGGCTGGATTGCGGTCCAGGTTTAATTTTAAGGCAGAAGTAGTGCTGCTGGAGCAAACAGGTCAGCTGAACAAGGATGCATGAATCTCTCCACTTTCATGGAGAGTTGTCTATTTTTGCCAGTTTAGTGTCGTTGATGAATTCCCCTTCCATTCCCTCATCTAAATCATTTATGAAGATGTAGAAGAGTTTTGGGCCTAAAGTGGAACCTTGAAGTACCCCACTGCTTCCTTCCTTCGGTGTAGATGTAGTTCCACAGAGGACTACTCGTAGAATGCAATTGATCAGCCAGGTGTTGATGCTATCCCACATTGTTTTAGCTTACCAAGAAGTAGGTTGTGATCTACTTTGTCAAATGCCTTACTCAAAGCCAAATATAGTGTGTCCATTGCATTTTGCTGATCCGTTAACTTAGTCGCTTTGTCAAAGAATGAAATAAGATTTCTTTGGCATGATCTGTTTTTGACAAACCCATGTTGACTTTTGGTTATAACTTTGCTTGCTTCTAGATGTTTGCATATCTGTTGCTTGGTTAACTTTTTCAGGATCTTCCCAGGTATTAATTTCAGGGTAATCGGATTTTAGTTTCCTGGAACCATTTCTTCCCCCACTCCCCATTTTTGAAGATGGGAACCGCATCAGCGCTTTTCCAGTCTCCGGTAGTTCCCCAGTGTTGCAGGATCTTTGAAAGATACGGTTCGTTGCTTTCCAAGATCACATCTGCCACCTCCTTCAGAACTCTGGGATGTCATCCACCAGGTCCTGGTGATTTGAACTCTTCTAGAACGGACAGGTGTTCTCTTACCATTTTCTTGCTAATTTTTATTTGTATTCCTGGTCTTGTCTTCTATGGTTTTCTTTTTGGTGGGCTGGGCTGTGTTATCTTTTTGGGTGATGATAGATGCAAAGAATGAATTGTTTCTGGAAGGGAAATGAGTGGTTAATAGATCTGCTGGTCTGTTTTTGAGTTCCTTTGTGTGAGACTTTAACTTATTACAATAGTGCCTGTACCAGGAGTGAAAGGACCTTTGGATATGTAGCTCTGCATCACAAAGTCACATGGGAAGTGAGGCAACCCCCCCCCCCACACACACACACAAATCCCTAAACAGGGGAATCAAAGCAGCGTAAATTAACACTATGACGGTATTGTAGAAGAGACATTGTGTGGAAGGGGCCTGGTAGCACCTTACTAAAAAGCATCAGCGTTTATGAACTGCAGCTTATTGCATGCTTTTTAGCAAAGTTAATTAGTTGCAGAAGGGACTACCTGATTCCTGGCTTTTGGCTGACCATGAAGTAGGAATTAAATGGTAGAAGTAGGCTGTTTTGCATCTCTTTCTTCCAATGGCTCCTTGCATTCTGTGCTTTTTTTTTTTTTTAGAATGTGACAAATGTTCACAGAACTGGAATTCTGGAGAGTAAAATGTTTTTTTAATCAAGTTTGAAGCTGTGGAGCATTAGAGTTAGACGGGCTGCCCAGGCAAAAGTCCAAATCAACGCATCTCTAGATTAAACTGAAACTTTTCTTTTGCTTCGGGGAATCCAACGGATACTTTGACTGTGTTCCTTTATTTCCAAAGGTCTGGGTTCTCCTTGGGAATGGCAAGGGAAGTTGTACTTTTGTGGGAAAGGAGCTTCAGGAATTTGCAGGGTTGAAAGATTGTCGGAGATCACTCCCTCCTTTCTTGTAAGCCAAACGTAATCCTCCCAATTTGCAGATTTTCTGCTAAACACTTGAAATTCTTCAACAATGCTTGTAACAGAGCATAAATATAGATAAAGAAGGCCTTTTGCTTTTCCAGATAGTACAGAGTATTTGATTTTTAATAAATATGCAGTGTAAACAGAAATTGGTAAGAGTTAGTAGCCAGTCCTAAAAATGATAGACCGCCACCCCAGGTGGTGATGGAAATTGCTGCCAAAAAGGGCAGCCAATAAGATGAGAGGTTTTCTAGGGCATGCTAGCCACCAAAGCGGTCATTTGTCGGTTTTGCCCTTGCCTTGGTCTGGACCAAGTTAGCCTGACTGAGCTGAGACACTCCTCAGGATACAAAATGGGGCAGAGTTGGCTGATATAAATGCAGTTGAAAAATGACTTTTTTGAACACACAATACCTGAATGTTATGCAGGGATATACCCAATTGAGAAAGTTAAACGGCAACAAGTTAATAATGGTGCACTTAATTAAGCTTTACTTATTCAGGGTAAGCTACAAATATTGTGAATGTCTAGCAGGGATTTTTTTTTTCCCTATTTACGTGCGTTGTTTACATTTTCTAGTTTTAAAAATGCAAACTCTTTTCATATCTGCAGCCAATTTATATTTTCTTTGCCATTTCCCTATTTGAGAGCTAGATTGAACACTACTTTCTTTAACAAAGCAACACCTAGGATTTGTAACAGAATTGGGGAGAACAGAAACAGTCTGTGGGCACGAAATGGAGAAGGTTCTTTTGGAGAGAAAGATCCAAAAGTATAAACCGCAGATATTTTAGACTTTCCATTGATAGGAAACTTTTAAATCAGGCAGATGTCTGCTGTTCTATTGGGTGGGTGGGGGGGATTAGAGGATGGCTTTTCCCCCCTCCCCATTCCATTTCCAGAAACTGGTTAACCCTTCTGCTCTCCTGTTCAGTTTCCTCTTCCCTCTAAACATTCCCAGAAGCATCCAGGCATCAGCGCCTTGGGAATCATAGATTCAAGGAGATGTGGGTTATTCTTTTTTTAAATAAAGTTTTTTTGTTTTTTTAAAGACAAACACAAACATAAAACATCAACATAAAACGAGACGTAGGTTATTCTGATGTGTTCATGGGGATTTTCAAGCACCTGAGAAAGAAGAGAGACAGGAACACCTGAGCCACAGCAGAGGAGCCTTTGAACAAATTTCGGAGTTGCCTGATTGACGTTGCGTTATGCAGGTTGGATCTTGTCAAAGTCAGTAGCCAAGCTCTGTGAAATCTCAGACAATCCGGCAATCTGACGTTTTAGGCAGTTTTACTGAGGGCTAGGAATTATTGACAAACCCATATTAAAATGAATGAAGAGGCCATTCCAAGCTCCCATCATTTTCAGCCAACTGGAGGACATCCAGGCTCGAGAAGTTTGGACTGGGGCAAACACTACAGGTAAACTTCACCCAGGTTTACTCTCAGGACATCCCAGAAGGCTACGGAGAGTAAGAAAAAAATATTTTTATGGAAAGCCAGCGAAGGTGCCAAGAATGTTCTTCAGAGGCAAGGGATTGTGCAATCCTGTAGTGTGCGTTTTTGTCATATCCTCACTACCTCTCTTGCCTTATTGGAAAAAGCAAAGCTTAAAAAATTCAGTTGATTGACATATGAGAAAAGTCATTTTTTGAGGCCACCTTTCAGTTGTGGAATTTACTTTCTTTTCCTCAAACTGTAGCAAGAAGGTGCCCAAGAACCATTTAAAGGAATGGCCCCCATTGCACACACTTGGACTCACTGCTTGTTTAAAACTAAGTGCAAATTTAGGCAGTGAGACCGAGCACGTGCAGTGGGGACACATTCCTCTACAAATGGTTCTCGGGCACCTTCATGCTGCAGTTTGAGACAAAATAAAGATGAATCCACAATCAAGTCTCTGCAACAGATCTATGAGCTTCCCGTTGATTTCACCCACCAATTGACTGCACCAGCAGGGTTATAGGTGGCTTAGGACCAGGTTACTTACAGAGTAATCCAAATTATTCAGGCATGTTTTTCTGTTGATGAAGGTTTGATAGAATACATATAAAACTGGCTAGGAAAAAAGCCCTCGTGACCATATTTTCAGCCCTCGCACGCTGCCTCTTTGGCTGCCTTAAGACTAGGAGCTCCCACTTCTCACCTCATCCAGGATCTTATCGTCAGAGGGAAAGAGATCCAGGAGGCAGAAGGAACGCAAATGCACTGATTATGTTCGTGTTGCCTGTGAATCCAAGTAAGCAGAAATGCAAGGGACCCTCCTGGCTGCCAATGTTAAAAAGGATGTTGTATACATAGGAAAAGTGAGGTGGGCAGCATCAGTGATGGAGGGTTGACTTGCACATCCTGCCATTAAAATTCAAAGCTCTCCATAGTGGGTTGTAACCTGAGTGCGTCGGCCCTTTGAAATTCTGGCGTGGTCAAAGTCGCACTTGGTTTGAACCGTGACAAACCCTCTTCCGACTCTTCCCCAGCCTGTGGGCCCCAAATTATGTTGGGGCCCTTCTGAGTAGGCATGGTGGGAATTAAGATATTTCACATCTGGTAAACAGGCTGCAGACACCTGGGCAGATGTTCTCTAATAATAGTAATAAAAATCCATCAATATATATATTTATACCTTTATTTCTCAGCTGTGTCCTTTACAATCCACGACTTTCCCTGCATTGAACAAGCCTCGGTGTGTTGATCAAAACTTGGCGTGGCAGGTTCATAGAAATCCTGTGGCTAAATTATCACACATTGTATTCAGCTATAACCAGATAAATCCTATTGCGGCTTTAAGGGCAAGTGGTGGCCACTGATAGCTCAGTTGGTTAGCCTAATGCTGAAACCCTGCACTCTTCCAAGATGCAATCCAACTGGAAAACGGCTTCATGCAGTAGGCTAGCCGACCCTATAATTATCCCTTTGGAGTTACAAATTCTGTACATCGGGTGAATGCGAGATCTTAATTTTTTTCATTTTGTAGCACGGTTGTCCCCTTAAGCAAAACCCCTGGAGGCTTCCTCCGTCTGGGGAAACGTGGCTCCACAGCTTGTCTCCATTACTTTGTGGCCACACCTATAGCCAGAAGGGGGCAATTGAGCATAGCTGCCTGGCCCTACCTGCTTCACCCCAGCGCCCCCTCCAGTCCCAGCTGACCCACTGCAGTTATTCCTGCCTGGTGCCCCTCTCCCTCCCTCCCTCCCACCCTCCCTCCACTGCCATCTGGCCCCAGGCCATTGGCCATGGGCAATTCCCCCTGTGGGACCATTAGCCAGGTGTCCCGCTGGCCAATCCACGTACAGAAGGGGGCCTCTGCCTTCCCATTGGATGTGGTGGCACCGGGTCACCCCTCCCACCAAGCACATCTTCCTGGGGGGACTGCAGTACCCTGTCGTCCTCCCCCAAAGGAAGGGTGCTGGGCTCCACCCCATGGGAACCCTCTATTTCCACCCTCCCCAGAAGCCAAGTGGCCACACTCAGTTGCACGAGACCCACCAGTGGCCTCCCCGGCTGAGAGGCTGGCACTGGCGAATAGAGTCTCGGGGGCTTCTGCTCGTAGTTGGGGGAAGCCTCTGCCAGGGTGTTGTGGTGGCCAAGTGAACCGTGCCCACAGCCGGTGGCAATGCTCAGCTGACCTCAGTGCACACCTGCTTAGAGCACGACTGAGAGAGGAAATGTCAGGCCTGGAGTGGGAAGTGGGGTGTGCGTGGGTGGGTGTTGTTGTTTTTTAAAAAAAGCAATAAAAGAAGGCAATTTGGGCAGCGCAATGAACCTGCCCATGAAGTCCTGTGGACCGGATTCCACCTGAGTGGAAGCTTCTCAGAGGGGAATCCAAGCTGGGACTCAGGAGGAATTTCCTGGCGGTGAGAATGACTCCTCAATAGGTCCGCCTGCCTCCTGGAGTTTTGGACTGCTCCATCACTGGAGGTTTTCCAAAAAGATTAGACAGCCGTTTGTCCAAAACAGTGAAAGCCTTCCTGCTTGGGCAGGGAGCTGGACTAGAAGACCTCCAAGGTCCCTTCCAATCCTATTATTCTATGCGTCTTCCTGGAGCAGCTTCTCCACAAAGAGTCTGCATCAGGAATGAAATGTTCCAAATCTCTAGGACCACAGCTACCTCCTGTGCTAACAAGATTCTTTGGGGGTTTGGCCACACCCGCTGATTTGCTCCTCGTGTGATTCCCACAGATACCGATTAACAGAGTTGGAAGGGACCTTGTGGGTCATCTAGTCCAACTCCCCACCCAAGCAGACCCTACGCCACGACACAGAGCAAATCTCTTTGTGTTGCTACTCTTGGGCTGCTTCTTGTCCTCATCCAAGATCATTTACGAAATATTGGCAGGCGTGATTTTAATAGAGCAATTCTGTTCCCTCCGGTAAGAGTATCTGGCTATCGACCAATAATGCTGTAGCCCTTTTTTTTTTGCAGAATATGGTAAAAGATCTCAATGGTTTTGTTTGATCTCTTGCAACGCACCCCCGCAGGGCATAGGCTTCTTTGACGCAGCTCACATCCAGCCACACATCCTTTTGACTGCCAGCAGAGAGGACTACAAACGGAGTTAAATATAATTAATATGCATATATTGAAGAGAGAGACAGAGGGAGAGTCTTATGAACAATTTTATAAGTGAAATATTGAATTGTAGTTTTTAAACTTTGATTTGTGCAGATTATTCAGCCTCTTTTATGCTATTAAAAGGTTTGGGAAGCCCTGTGCTTTGGGATGTGCTAGAAATGTCCTGGGTGTATTGTACACAAAGAGAAGCATTTCTAGAGTAACCCTAAATACCCACCAGAAAAGTCCATTGAGTTCAGTGAGATTTATTGCCAAGTTGAGCTGCCTAGAATTGCAATGTTTTTTAAAAAGCTCTATCAAGCTCTAATCTGAAATTGATGAAACAATATCTTTTATTTATTCAGACTCGGTGGGACTGAAAACTACCCACAAAGCTTCTTCAGACGTTATGCATTAAATATGCTTTGATTATTTTAAAATAAGTAGTGCTTAACATTTTCAAGAAATGAGGACTTCTGTTTTTCAGCTTTCCATCCAGAAAGCTGAATGTTTTATAAGAAAATTCAGGTTGCTGGTTTATGCAAGGAACCATGTAATGTTTCTAAACGGGCGCCATATGGAACAGCAGAAGATTACTCTTGGATCACCCTTGAATGTTTCCATGCGCCTCTTTATTCAGATCAGGACTGTGGTGCCGTTTTAGAGAGTGCCATTTGGGGTCATTCTCGGGAAACTCTTTTATGTTACTATGGAGTATCATTTTTGTCCAGTCCTGTACTATTGCTCTATCCATAAATCCATGAGTGTTTCTTTTCCTTTACTGACGTCCTCTTGATGGTGTAAATTAGCAGTGGAAACAGAACTCTGCAGAACTCTGAGGGCAGCCTCAGAACCTACGCAAAACGGAAACATTTTAAAAGCCAAAATGAGGGTTTAGTCATCAGGGACGACAGGGCTGGTTTGGTGCAGTGGTTAAGGCATCAGGCTAGAACCCCGGACGCCAGGCGCTTTAGCTGATCTAGGCGGCCTTGGGCCACTCAGCCCTTCTCAGCCCCAGGGAATGGCAAGCCACTGGCAGGAGTGGCAGGGACTCATCCAGACCAGGGCTCACCCTAACCCGAACAAACAAACAAATCCTTGCAGAAACTGGAAACATCCCTTAAAAATCCTGGAAACTGCTCAACTCTCAGGCTAATTTCTCTCAGTTTAACAGGCAAGTGTTGGGGCCAGAGCACCAAATCTTTCCCAAAACTTTACACCGACCACAAAGATTCAGAGAAAGCAGCCCTCCTGAGCTCTGTTTTCGCTGGCAGAGGCACCGTGGGACAGTCCTTCCCTGTTTCCAGGGTGTCCCTGCGGGCCACATCCAAGTACCCTGCAGGCTGGATCCAGCCCCCGGGCCTTGAGTTTGACACCCCTGCGCTAGATAAAAGTCTTTCTAAAACAAGTATACTTGACCGGAACTGCCAGGTATTCCCCAACCTCTCTGACCTGCAGTCGCTGCAGACGTGCCGTATGAAGGATTAAAGATGAGTGTTCTGGGCTGGCCTTGTTTCCATTCTGGTGAGCCAGGAACTCAAAAAAAATAAGTAGTTTTTCAGTCTGTTTTAGGGAGTAGTGAAAAAATATGTGTGCATTAGAAATGAGGCCCGTCACTGAACTTTTCAAAATAAATGATTTGCCTTGAGTAAATTCTTCTGGGTAGCTTGAATATCCATCCAGTCATTGCAGAATATTTTTCCCACGTCAGGGGCAGATGCTTGGTGAAATGTGCAGTAATGTGTGTAATAAATTCTTCACCGGCATGAATTCATAGTCCCATGTAGTCATCAGAATCCAAACCTCTTGTAGAAGCCCTGGTGGTGCAGGATTGCAGGCCAATCCTGCTGGCTGCCAGCGGTTTGATCCCGACTGGCTCAAAGTAGACTCAGCCTTTCATCCTTCCGAGGTTCGTAAAATGGGGACCCGGATAGTTTTGAGGGCAACATGCCAATAATTTTTACATTATAAACTGTCCAGAGAGGGCTGTAAAGCACTGTGGGGTGGCACATAAGCCTAAATGCTGCCTTCCCTTGATGCTTTCCTGCTATAATTGCTACTGCAACGAGGCTGCTACAGTTTGTGGGAAAGTGTTTGATACGATTGACGGGCCAATGGCCACACAGAATATTCAACTCTACATCATGGACTCTTGGGGATTGCACTGGAATGAAAGGGGGCGTGAGATTCGTCAGATCCACTGCAGCAGCTCACCTGTCTGGTCGTGACCCATAAAATCCATTAAATTCATATGTGACATGCACAAAGAATCAGGATACGTTACATTACAGATTTCTTGCTCTTATTCAAGAATCTACTCAACTAGCAGCACTAAATGGGTGCTAGACAACAGAGAGGTCCAGAAAAAAGGCGGGACAAGTTGAAGTGTCTTCCTTCAAGGATCCAGGTAGCCAAGGGTGATTGCTGGGGTGACCTATTCTCTCATTCTCCCCACGAGAGAGAGAGAGAGAGAGAGAGAGAGAGAGAGAGAGAGAGAGAGAGAG
>NW_020769328.1:11669430-11766454 GCF_900518735.1 Pseudonaja textilis | reverse complement strand
GAGAGAGAGAGAGAGAGAGAGAGAGAGAGAGAGAGAGAGAGAGAGAGCGCTCCTGTGATCCCCTAGCTAGCAGAGCAGTCCTTTGTTGTAAGAAAATGCCAGTATTTTGCGGCTCAGAAAGAGCTCCCAAGAGCCCTGCAATCATTCTCCCCCATCCCAAACCAAGGAGAAAGAAGAGGGTGAAAGTTTGTTTCTTTCTCTTTGTCCCAAACCATGTGAACATTTTTGGCCTTAACCTTCTAGTTGTGAACTCTGTGGAATCTCTGGCTCACGTCATTCCTGCACAAGTTGTGTCTGCTTCCCTCTGCCTTATCTGGGTTTTCTAGGTTGCCAATCTTTGCTCGGACACTTGGCTTGCGTTTTAAAAGGGTATTTTTGTGGTCTTGCACTGTAGAAATGTGCTGCAAAGAGGCCAGGCCTGTTTTCCTGCCGCAGATGGGAACCTCTTTTTCCTCACTCGACCCCCAATTTTGCAGGCCTCTCTCTCTCTCTCTGCTTTGGCTTGGAGATGTGCCCGAGGAAGGAATTCTGCGACTTCATGGGCTTCTTAGCTTAGTCGCGTTTTCTGTCCGAAGTTAAACTAGAAGGAAACTGAGGTTGCTTTTAGAGATCCTGAAGGCTTCCTTAGGGCTGGATGACCTGGGTTCAAGTCTCTTCTCTGCCAGAGGCCCCCTGCGTGGTGATAGCATCGGATGGAGACCTCAAAGCAGAGGTCTCCAAACTTGGCGACTTTTAAGACTTGTGGACTTCAACTCCCAGAATGCTCCAGCCAGCAAAGCTGAAGTCCACAAACCTTAAAGTTGCCAAGTTTGGGGATCCCCGCCTTAAAGACTTGCAGAATTCCACCCTGTGTGAGTTTTAAGGCAGAGAAGAAGTCAGTGCAGACCAGTGGTGGGATTCAAATTTTTTTTACTACCGGTTCTGTGGACGTGGGTTGGTGGGCGTGGCAGGGGAAGGAGACTGTAAAATCCCCTCCCTCCCGTCAGAGGCGGTATTTGCCAGTTCTCCCAACTACTCAAGATTTCCGCTACTGATTCTCCAGAACGGGTCAGAACCTGCTGAATTCGCCACCTCTGGGGCAGACTAATGGGGGCAGAGGGGAGGCCAGGCAGGAGCCAGTTCTCTGCCGAGTGAGCCTTCCTGCGGGGAGGCAGGAGGCTTCAGGAATGCCAGAGGGAAGCAGGTCCGCAGAAGGTAGACGTGAAGAGCTGGCTGGGTGGCCGAGAAGCCCCTCGGGAGGAAGGGGTTGGGCTTGCCCCAGAACGTAAAGCGGGACAAGGAGTCCGAAGCAGTTGCCGGGTGCTGCTGATGGGCCAGCCCAGCTTTCGCATCGGGTGACTTAAATAAAAAAAAAAAACCCAACAACTCTCAAAACATTGAATTGAATATTTTATTTGGCCAAGTGTGATGAGACATACAAGGAGCCTTTGGGAAGAACAAGAGTTGGAGTGCTGGCCTTCCCGGTTTGGACCGTGTGATTGGAACTCATTGCTTTGGTGTCCTTGTCAGTTCTGGCCTGCCAGCCCCAGGGAGGACCAGAAGCAGCTCCCAGGGACGCACCTAGGTTTAGAAGTCCATCCTAGTTTGTGTGCCCGGTTCCTCTGGTGGTACCTTGCCTCTCTCCCCGCTGTCTGGCCTGGGGGGTGCCTACGGCTGCCTTCTCTCTCCATTACGCTTCAAGAAGATGCGTAGGAATTATTTACCAGGGCACCTAAGAACTAAGTGGCCATGGAAGTGCTTCGATTTCCCGCACAAGAACAGATACTATATGAATGTCAAAGTTATCCTTAAAGAGTTATCCTTTTCAGGTAATATTGTAGGAATATGTGCACATGTAAGTATTGTGTACGTGATCGTTAATGTTGCTCTCTGCTTGCACTTAAGTTTTTCTTTGAGTAAATGGCACTTTAAAGGCGAAGAAAAATCTTTGGAATCTTGGTGACACTTTTTTTTTTAACCAGGCTGGTGTGTTCATATGTTTATAAATTTGGACATTGTGAAACAATCGCCGTATTGATCTAAGGTTCGCTTCCCCAGTCAGCTATGATACTGACAGAGGGCCCTTTTTGATTGGATGGCAGAAGGAACGATTCTCTCTGGAACGATCCCTGTCCTGAGCCCTTCTGGGGGATAATCGGTGCCTCAAATGCCACTTGGAAACAAGCTGGCAATCAGCATTGCCCCTCCTACAAGAACAACATAAGGGGACAATTAGGGGTCTGCCTACCATTGAATAGGCAGCTGGTTCTGCACCAACCGAGGTTGCTGAGTGCTGCTCAAGTGCAGCCCCATGCAGAGCAAACCACAGAGGTTGGGCCTGCCTGTGATTGCAGCACTCAGCAACCTCCAAGCTAACCTCCCTCCTACCTTCCTCACATGAACAAGGAAGGTGCCCCAAAAAAGGGAAAGGATCCAATCTTCTGCCCATTGAATCTACATCTGCAAGGGACAGAACTGAAGATCTTTTTGCCAAGGGTTACAAATGCATTTGTATTTTACCCTCTGTCCTGGGTTATCATTCCTTTAATATAATTTTTGTTGAAGACATCTCAATAAAAATTGAAATGTCAAAAGGTATTTGCAGGAAATGGGAGAGATTGTCTTAACCCTTTTCCTAAATGATCACAAGGAGACATTTTAACACGATTAAAATCTATATGGATTATTAGGAAAGAAAATAAGGAAGAACCGTGAACAATTTTAAAAGGAAAAAAGAACAGAAAGGTGGACGCTCTTCTTTCTTGATAGCCGCTATTCTGTTGGAAACCTCTATTTATTTCTAACGTGAAAGAACTAATGTTTGGCTGTACTAAAACAAAAAGGTAAAATAGAATTGTGGCAATCCTGACGCTTCTCCCCAGAGGCCGAGGCTGCACATCTGGAGAGGAAGGGAACCTTGAGGGAGGCAGGAGAAGGAACAAGTTTTACTCTTCTGTCCTAGGGTGAGCCGCCACTCAAAAGGTGTTTGCAGGAGAAGGGAGAGATTCTCTAAAGCCTTTTCCTAAATGATCACATTTAGAAAATGGGCAGGACTTCCAAGAAGCCCTGGGCCAGTACGAGACCCCCGAAATCACCGAGGACCTGCGCAGATTCCGTCTCTTGGGAGGCCCGTAGAGAAGGTTGACAGGCAGCCGGGATTCCTTGTTGGGGTTTCAAGCTTAGGGACTCCTGGTGAAGTCTGGCTCCTCCTGAACCACCTGCTAACGCTTCTTTCCCCCCCCTTTTCTCTTTTGCCTCCAAAGGCTGGAACCCGGGAGGGACCACGTTCTGCCCATTGACTATTATTTCCCACCGCAGAAGACGTGCCTGATATGTGGGGACGAAGCTTCGGGATGCCACTATGGAGCCCTGACCTGCGGAAGCTGCAAAGTCTTTTTCAAAAGGGCAGCTGAAGGTAAATTAATTCTTGATTTATTTGTCCTCTGGAGAATGAGACCGCTGGGGTGGGGGTGGGGGGTAGGGTGATGTCTGTATTGCTGTAAAGATCTCTCCAGACACCGTTGTTTACTACAGTATTGCAGAATAGGGCTGGCTTGCGTGAAGGGCCCCCCCATCGGAGATAGGCCTCCAGGGTGAACAGTCCCCTGCCTCATGGAGACCAGGGGGGCCTTTGGGTCACAGTGGGCCCTCACAGAGCGCTCTCTAGTTTCTTCTCTCCTGAGGCGGAAGGTCGAAGGGAGCAGCAGCCTTTCCTCAGTCAGATGTCCGCCTCCCCCTTGCCTTCCCCAGGAGCAAAGAGGGGGATTAGATGGGTTGGGTTGGGGAGAGGACTGGCACTGTGCTTTCATTCTATTCTCCCCCACCCCCTCATGAAAACAGGAGGGTAGTTTAGCTAGTAAATCATGAATTCACTGTACTAGCCCCCAAAGGTGATTTTACTCCGTTGGAAGCTCTTCTTAGTCCTGTGATTGGTGCAGTTTTTATTCCTCAGTAGGCTGAATGGAAAGAAAGCATCGTGAGCTTTAAAGGTCCAAGGAAGAGAAAAGGCCCAGCAGTTCTGTGCCAATATCTTTGGTAATATAAGTACGGCTGTAAATCAAAGCAACACAGCTGTAGTTTTCAGAGGGCATCTAACCGGCACCAGTCATATTTTTTCTCCACTAAAGCTCCGGCTTCTGGCCATAATCAGTCATCTACTGGTTTTTTACGATATCATTTAGCAAAGAAGCACTTCTTAGCCAACCAGCCAGTGCACTTGTGATTGGAAGTCAGCTGTGTCTCATATATTTTCCTTTCAGTCATTGAGGAGGTTTCTGTGCTCCAATTCTGGCACAACATTTGTAATTGTGCCTCAGGTATTTGCCGGAAAACTGCTGGAACCATTTGGATGGATTTGCTAAAAGTTCTTTGAGTTGCTGTATTTCTGGACACCTGACAGATGGTGAGCGTAACAGGTCCATGGCCTCTCAGATTGAACCTCTGTGAGGACTATGCCAGACTTGCCCCTTGGCTCCATCAGGGAAGTTTAATCAGCTATTTACTTAGCCTGCTTCTCCCCACTGAAGTGGGGGGGGGCAGGGGCCAGAGAAGGACCCACTGGGGGAATGGCCTTTGCAGAGAGTAGCAGGGTCCCAGAGGAAAACGTGCCCCATTGCAAGTGGCTAAAGAGAGAGGAGACTCTGGCCGGCAGTGCTTTTTTGTTCCTCCAGCTGGGAGATTAAAAGTAACGACACAATTGTCCCAACCCCAAACATGATCCAGGTCCGGCCCTGAACGGAACAGGAGAGTCACTTCTTCTCTCTATCACCTGCTGCAAACAAAACCTCTTCAGTCTCACCCGTTTGCCGCTTCCGGTGGGTCTTTTTTGCTCCTCAACCTCCTTTTGTTTAGCCAGAGATCTCTCGGCTAGGATCTTGCCTTTTATCAGTTCTCCTAAACGCCTTTTTATTCCATATTAGCATAAAACAGGAGAAACATCTTCCATATTTTGGAACTAGGGGGAGTGGGGGAACAGATTATTTGATTTTGAAAAAGCTTTCTTCTTATGCTGTCTGTGAAAGGGAAACCAAACTGGATTTCCAAACGCCATTCTCTTCGTCTCCTATGTAATTAACAAATACTTGCACTGTTAAATCTATCGTGCCTTTGCTGTGTAAAACAGTTGCTTCGTTCTTTCAGCCCTTTGGGTCTCAGTCTCCCCCTCTGCCAAAAGAGGCACCAGAGCAGCTATTCACAATTGGTTTGGAAATATCACACGGATTTCAGAAGAGGATTAAGAGTGAGGCGTGAGGGAAGACCCTCTGGTTTGAGTGGCAGGTAGAAGGAAGGGCTTAGAACATCATCAGTGTTGGAAGGGACCATGGAGGTCTTCTAATTGAGCCCCCGTGCTCAAGCAGGAGACTGCATACCATTTCAGACAAAGGGCCGTCCAGTCTCTTCTTGAAAGCCTCCAGGGAAGGGACACCCACAACCTCTGAAGGTCCAGTCGTACCACTGGTTGATTGCTCTCAGGGTCAGAAAATTTCTCCGTAGTTCTGGGTTGCTTCTTTGCTTGGTTAGTTTCCAACCATTGTTTCTTCTCTTGCCTTCTGGTGCTTTGGAAAATAAGGACCTCCCTCTTCTTTGTGGCAGCCCCTCAAATATTGGAGCACTATTACCAAGTCAGCTCTTCCCACTAGATTAGACGTGAGCAATTCCTGCAGCCATTCTTCATGTTTTAGCCGTCCCCCCTAATCATCTTTGTTGCTCTCTCTGCACTCTTTGCAGAGTTCCAACCTCTTTTTCATATTGTGATGACCCAAACTGGATGCGGTATTCCAAGTGTGGTCTTAGCAAGACATCGTCAAGTGGTACTAATACTTCAGGTGATCTTGATTCTATCCCTCTGATAATGCCGCCTATGATTGCATTGGCTTTTTGGGTTGCTGTCGCACCGATTTAAGTGACTGCCCACCAGGACTCTTAAGATTCCTCTCACAGTTACTGCTACTGAGCCAGGTATCACCTAATCTGTACCTGTACATTTGGTTCCTTATTTTTCTCTACACTGAACTTTGTTTTGTTAGATAGGGCCCAATGTCCAAGTCTGTCAAGATTCATCTGGCTCTTGAGCCTGTCTTCTGGGGTGTTCCTGCCAGTTTGGTGCCATCTGCACATTGGATGAATTCCCCTCCTGTCCCTTCATCTAAATCGTACATGAAGATATTGAAAAGTTCTGGGCCTAAAACGGAAGCTTGGGATCCCCCACTGCTTCCTATGCGCGTATGTATCAGGACGACAGGCACTGAAGAGGACTTGACAGGGGGGCTTCGTCCTCAAATGGCCCCAGCACCAGCGTCCTGAAAGACCCTGGAAAGCAATGGGCTGCTTATCTGGGCTGTTCTCCTATGAGACCTGAAGTGCCTCTTCCAGATCATTTTCATGCTTTGCACGGGTCCAGACATAGATTCCTTCACGTGCCTGCCCAGAACTTAACACAAGTCTGTCACTTATTGATCAGGGGAGAATGGGCACAGAAACTACAAAATACTTTCTCTCCAGCTGTTGGCCTTACGGAAGTCAACTTTGGGTGGCCGCGGACAGCACTTTCAGGGCAGTGGGACAGCCAGCTGCCTCCCATTTTTCAAACCGATGTTTGTCAGGAAAGACGTGTGCCTGGACTGAACGGTGGCTCTCCAAGCTTCTGTTTGTGCTGCCACCGCTTCCACCCCTCCTTGCCTCAAAGGCAAGAAACCACATGGTGGTTGTCAAAGCATTTGGTAGGCCTGATTTGGGCCTTTAAAGATGCAAGGGGAAACTTGGCAGTTGTCCTGGGGGTCTGGTGGGTAGTTGGGCTGAGGCCTTAGCTCCCCCTGGAATAGGTGGGTCCCAAGACCCTTGGGTTGGTGTCTCCCTGCTTTCCAGTCCTTGGGGCTCTCTGGTTGAGTGAAGAGGCCCAGGACAGGGACCCAAGAAAAGGCCACCACAGGTGCTGGTGGAGAGAGAGGACGAGAGACCCTGATGGAATACTAGCAGTCGCCCACATAAGGGAGCCTATCAAGGCACCCTTATCATGCTACGGGGTCAAGACCACCTGGCATTTATAGGCAAGCCTCAGTCTGCCCCCTGCCTGACCCTCACTGGGTGAGAGGCAGCAGGCCTTCTCCATGCCGACCAGAATCGTACCTTCCAGAGGTTTGAGTGGCCTCAATATTGTCCTCCTTTAGACTGACACACACACACACACACGGCTCTTGCCCTGGGCAGTGAGTTAGGGACGCCTGGGCCTTTCAGGAGGCAGGAGTCCAAGGCCACCTTTCTTCTTGGGTTTGTAAGTTCTGCGTTGCCCTGGTCACTAGGGAGGGAGGGGCGGCATGCTTGCAGTTCCTCTCCCTCCTTCCTTTGGAAGAATTGTCACCCCCAGCCAGGAATCACCGGCTAGAGGGATAAGGACGGGAAGTTGGAAAACCTTTTCGGCCTGCTATTTTCAGCGCGCAACTCAATACAGACCTGTCTATATTTAGTTGCTGGAGAAATAACTTTATAATCTTTCTGAATGTCTCTTTGGCTTGTTGTCCATTCTGTTTTCTAAGACTTCAGGAGTAATTCTTTAGTCACGAGGAAAATTCTTCCCCGTCTTGGCGGGAAAAGCTGTGTGGATTTTCATTGAGAAGCAAAGTAGTCAAAAGTGATTGTACTGGACAAAAGAGAACATAAAATAACTGGCTGTGGAGGTTCAGCTTATCTTGGGACTCATAAGAGCTTTGCATTGTAAATCTTCTTCCCACGCTTCTGGTGTGCCTGATGCAGCCATGGAGTGGACCCCTCCCCCGTGTGTGCCAGCGAAAGGATCCCTGAAATAGTGCAAGAAAGAAAAAAAACAGGTGTCTTAAAAGAGAATGAGAAAGAAACCTGGTGCCTCCCTGCAGAATCCGTGGCAGGCCCACCTGTGTCCATAAGGGTCTTGGGAGGAGGAACGCCCCAACACCCCACGTAGCCAAGGAAGAGGCAGGGCTTAGGATCTGCTTTGTGTACAAACCCTCCCCAAGTGGGGCCTTGGCCGTCTCCAGGGAGACCCACCTCCTGCCAGCCGATAGAGACAACTGGATTTGAACGGACCAAAGTCTGAGTTGGTAGGAAGGTGTTTCCTATAAACCTGTTCTGGGAAGCTTTTTCTGATGGATCATGCCAAGTTGTCAAAGTCAGCAAACAGATTTTGCCAATAAGTGCAGGTGGTGAGTGCCTACAGTTTGTAGGGTGGAAGGCTTTTTTCATACCGGGAGGTACACTGGTATGCTCTACGTGGGGGTGCCCTTGAAGAGCACCCAGAAGCTGGTGCAGCATGTGGGCAGCTACAGTAGGTGTTACGTCTCTGCTCCACAAGCTGCGTCATTTGGCAGTCTGCCTCTGGGCCCAGTTGGACTAGGAATGGAATGGAATTGGGATTGGGATTGGGATTGGGAATGGAATGGAATGGAATGGAATAGAATAGAATAGAATAGAATAGAATAGAATAGAATAGAATAGAATAGAATAGAATAGAATAGAATAGAATAGAATAGAATAGAATAGGAATAGGAATAGGAATAGGAATGGAGTGGAATAGGAATGGAATGGGATTGGGATTGGGATTGGGAATGGAATGGAATAGAATAGAATAGAATAGAATAGAATAGAATAGAATAGAATAGAATAGAAATGGAATGGAATGGAATGGAATGGAATGGAATGGAATGGAATGGAATAGAAATAGGAATAGGATTAGGAATAGGAATGGAACGGAACAGAACGGAACGGAATAGAACAGAATATAATTCCTTATTGGCCAAGTGTGATTGGACCCACAAGGAATCTGTCTTTGATGCAGGAGTGGGATTCCACCGATACGACCACCGGTTTGGTGATCGCGCACGCCGCCTTGAAAGCTCTTCGTGAGAGGGGACCAGGTTATTTGAGGGGCTGCCTCTCCTGGATTTCATCCGCTTATTCCATCAGATCGTGCAAGAGAGATATAGTGCGGGGCCCACCTCTCAGGGAATGCTCTCTTGGCGCGCCTTCTCTGCCATGGCGCTGGCCTAATGGAACATTCTCTCCCCCCCCCCCCACAAATGAGGTTATTTTCCTCCCTCCCTCCCTCCCTACTTATTTTCTGGAAGTCCCTCAGAAAGCCTCGGCCTCTTCCCAGATTCCTGCTCCCATTTGACAGGGTGGTTGACCCAGGGAAGCCGAAAAACCAGTTCAGCCAGGCTGAATAGCTACCAGATTATCAGGTGCAACATTACTACCAATATTACTACTACTACTACTGCTGCTGCTGCTGCTAAGGTAAAGGGAATAATTAAAACCATGACTTTCCTCATTCCGTTCCTGTGGTAGATGTTCACCTAGTCACAGTTCTACTAACTAGAGCAGTGGCCCCACGTTTTCATTGGCTGCAGATACTTTGTCTTGCTGTGACTGTGGCTCAGAGTAAATTGTGGAGGGGAAATTGGTACTGGATCTTGGATATATTGCTATCTTGAGTATAGTAACAGTGCAGTATATGAAGGATTTATCCATGATACCTGCATGCCAAGTTCTTAGGGCAGCCTGCAGTTTTGATCACTCAGTTGATCAAAAATGAGCGTTTTCTCTGCTGCGATGATACACAAATCTGTTAGTTACCTAGAGAACAGAATATGAGGGCGGATTAAAGTTGAGCCCAGGAGTGCTACATCAGCAGAGGGCACCTGGGTAAAGGTGTTGTAGAAGCACCCAACGTACGCAGGTAACAGCCGTGACTTGCCTAATCACCCTCCCCTATAAAACCATCACAGCCACTCACCTTCCGCTGTCAGGGACAACACTGTGGACCTGCCCATCGAATCTTCTCTGGAGGAACTGACCGCTAAGCCCGTGTTTCTTGTCTCACTTCTGCCTTACAAAGCGGTTGGGATGGGTGACCCTGGTCTCCAACTGGGAGCCACACACCTTTCACGGAGAGAAAGTGATACTCCAACCAAATCCCAAAGGTGTCTCTTTTTATTTTTCCAAATGGACACTGGACTTCCTTGTTTTTCTCTGAAGACATTTCGCTTCTCATCCAAGAAGCTTCTTCAGCTCTGAGCGAGCAAAACGTCTTTAAAGAAAAACAAGGAAGTCTAGTTGCCTCAGGGGGCGGGGGGCGACACCTTTGGGAGAACCAAAGAGGTGAGAACCAAACTGGGAGGGGGATCTTGGAGTCTTCGTGGACAACCAGCTAAATATGAGCCACCGGTGTGCAGCAGCAACCAAAAAAGCTAATGCAATCCTAAATTGTATTAACAGAGGGATACAATCAAGATCAAGGGAAGTACTAATACTACTCTATAAAGCCTTAGTAAGGCCACACCTAGAGTCCCGCATCCAGTTTTGTTCACCACATTATAAAAAAGATGTTGAGACTCTAGAAAAAGTACAGAGAAGAGCAATCAGGATGATTAGGGGACTGGAGGCTAAAACATACAACGAACGGTTGCAGGAACTGGGCTTGGCTAGTCTAGTAAAGAGAAGGACCAGGGGAGACATGATAGCGGTCTTCCAATATTTGAGGGGTTGCCACAGAGAGGAGGAAGAGGTCAAGCTATTCTCCAAAGCACCCAAAGGCCAGACAAGGAATAATGGATGGAAACTGAACGAGAGATTCAACCTAGAAATTTTCTGACAGTGAGAACAATCAACCAATGGAACAGAAGTTGCCCTCGGAAGTTGTGGGAGCGCCATCACTTGAGACTTTCAAGAAGAGATTGGACTCCCCTCTGTCAGAATTGGTGTAGAGTCTCCCACTTGGGCGGGGGGGTTGGACTAGATGACCTACAAGGTCCCTTCCAACTCTGATTATCTGTTAAATCTGTTAAAGCATGACTGAGTCTCTCCATAGACTCTGACCAAACAGTCCATTTCTCCAGAGGGGTGAAAGGGGGGGGGGCATAGCTTGTTTCCCGTATGATCAAATTGAAAGCAGGTTTTTCAAGAGGGATTAAAGAATTGCAACCTCAAGACCCGTAGCGTATTTCTTTTTTTTTTAAACCAATTTTATTAATTTTTAAAGACATACAAAACATAAAACATAAGAACATAAAACCTCTTTTCTGAAAGTTAATTGTAAATTTCAGCAAAACGAATAAAACATTTTATACACCATTGACACATCTCCTTATAAACACATACATATCCTTTCAAGTTTCTCATTATTTCTCCCTTTACTTTTATTCAATTGTATTTCTTTTCTATATTTATCTATTTTATATGTTTTTATTCACTATACTTATTTTTTCTTCTGACTTGTTTTATTCTCTTCTATCTTTTATTCTCAATTATCCTCTTCTAACATTCCTCCAAGGTTTTATTAACTCAATCAAACATAAACACACAAAAACACAAAACATAGAAACATAAAAAACATCTTTTCTGAAAGTTGCTTATTCCTGGGTTACAACTCTTTGTACAGACACAAATTCAAATTCATATTCATTTTGTATACCATTCCATATCTTATTAGCATTTTCAATTTTCTATATAGCTTCTCATCTCTTTTAAATTTTCTTAGTTTTATTTTATTTATCTCATCTCAATTCAAATCATAATATTTATTATTCTTTGTCTGTTCTGTTTCCAGCTATCCATTTATCTTTCTTCTTTAAACAAGACTTCTCCTGTACACTAATTGGAGTATGACGCCTTTATCTCTTTTCCCTACATTTATAATACTTAATATAAAATACATAGCTTACATTGGGCTTCTGTTTGGTACATTCTAAAATTATACAATATTATCAATGCCAATACAAATCTATTCGTTAATATTAATATTCATTTATATCTTAAACACTTAACACATTACTTTTCAGTTAAATATCATACTTTTATGGGAACACCTATTTTCCTTGCTTATTTCCCCCCCACATCACATATTTTAAATCATCGTTTCATTAGAATGTTCCCCCTTCTCCTACTTTCATTTAGTTCATTGCCTTCTTTTTCTTCACGAAAAATTTCACTGGGATAACACAATCTAATCATTAATATTAATATTCCTTTATATCTTAAACACTTTACCAATTTCAATTAAATATCATGCCTTTAGGGGAACACTATGCTTTCCATAGTTATTCCCCCCCCCCCACATCACATATTTTAAATCATTGTTTCACTGAAATGTTCCCCCTTCTCCTACTCCAATTCTCCCATTTATTTCATTGCTTTCTTTTTCTTGACAAAAATTTCACTAAGTTACACTAAATAATTTATCACATTTTAAATTACATATTGTTTCCAATTTTCTAAGATTATTTCTAAGTACAAACATAAAAATACAATCTTATGTACCTTTCCAGAATCCCTTTTTCAATAAAGTTTACCCATTATCTCTAAAAGACTTTTGTTTCTTTGCATCTTGCTCCCCACCATTGAGGCTTCTCATCCCTTCCTTTCTCCCTTGCTTATTCTTCTCCTTGCCCTCTTTACCCCCTTGTCTCTCCACCTCCCTTTTGTTCTTCTGCTTTCCTCCTTTCTGTTGTTTTCTAACATAGTATCCACTTTTCACCTTATTCTTCTCTTTTTTGGTTGTTTTTCCAGATCTTAAAGTCCCCTTTTCCTTTTCCTCTTTCTCCTTTCCTTCCCCAACTAAAGTCACTTTTTCATCAAAAATGGCTTCTTCTTTATCCCAGTCAAACTGTTGCGCAGTCAGCTTTTCATAAGTACAAACCGCCATTTCTAAAAATTGAAAAAGAGTGCCAAGAGAATCCTTCCCTTCTTGTTCTTTTTTATATTTTTGGTATTCAAGTTTCAATCCATCCACAAGTGATGCCATTATAGAGAGAAAAAGTTTTTCCAAACAACCACCCAAGTGCTTTTAATCAAAGATAGTTCTCAGAAGTTCCAAAATCACCAAGCAATCCAAATAAGCTGTTTCTTTTAAGTACTTTCTCCTTCTTCACTTTCTCTTTCTGGGGTTAGTATTTAGTCACAAAGTTCCATTTAAAATATATCTTTTAGAAGTCTTATTAATGTTTAATAACTCTGAAATTCTAGGCAATCTTCTCCTTATTTTCAAATTCTGCTCCAATTTTTTTTTCCTCTCCCTTCCCACTCACAGCAAAAAAGGTTTTTTTAAAATGTTCAGAAATCCTTATCCCTTCAGCATTTAATTACCTCCAATGCAGGCTTTCCGATTTCTCTTATAGTTCCATCCGCTGTCACGTTAGGAAGGAGAGTGAAAAGAAAGAAAAAAAAACTTTCCCTTTTAGAATTCCATTCGCCGCTTGTAACTCTCTCTGGAAACAATTTATCTTTGGCAACTTTCAAATTCCAGGGTACTTTCTCTTACTTTATCTCGGTCAAAAACCACTTTCACGACTCTTCCGACTTTCTTCCTCCTGCACAATCTTGTCCAGCTGCAGGTTTCTTTGTGGCGGCCATTACTGACCGCCGCTCCTCTGCCTTGGGAAAAGGGGGTTTTGCCGGCTGGGGAGGGGGTCTGCGACACCCCCAAACCCCTATCCGGATCCCCCCTGTCTTCAGCTGCCTCTACGGGGGAGCTATATCCCCCAAATGCAAATGGATCGGGGGCACCTTGACAGCAAGCGCAGCAGGGATCGCGCAGTATCGCGAATCCCTGCCGCTGCCGAAGCCTTGCAAACCGGGGTTTTTGACCCGGTAGCGTATTTCTGAAAGGAAGTAGTAATATCTTCCAGGTAACAAATGAATGCATTTGCAAAGCATTAGAGGAGCATGGGTACTCTTGCCTTGGCTAAGGCCTCCCTAGGAAGCAGCTAGTTCACATACTTGAGTGGAATCTTGAAATCTATTCTTATTGGCCTGTACTGTACAAATAATGCCAAATATCCCAATATCTCTCCTTGAATCCTTATGGAAAGAAGGAATTCTTATTTTCTACTAATTCTTCTTTTTTTAGCAATAAAGGATAGTAGCCCTTTATATAATTTCGAATTCACCTAGATGTGTAGTTATTTTTAGGGTACTGGGGTGTTCCTTCCTTGTCTATATTGATTCTGTAAATATTTATCCTCGAAGATGATATAGCCATGCAGGGAGCCTTGGAAACATTTAGGAACTTAATATTTGATCAGTAGTTTATAGCTAGAGAATGTAAAGAGGTTTAGATCTAAATTAAATCCCCCCCCCCCCCAAGGATCTCCTTTGTAAACACCTGAGCCTAAATCCTGAGCGCCAGGGCAGGGGTCACCGCAACGGAGAAGTCCTGATTCTCTGAGCAGTGCAGAGCAGTTGCTCTGTAGCGTTGCAATTTGGAAAGAGATGGGTTCGAGGAGCTACAGCTGCTAACCTCACTCTTGCCCGTCTGGCGGCTCAGCCTTGCATAGCTGGGTGAGCTGTCCAAAATTCTTCAGCCGCTTCAGTAAGTACACAGCTGTTTGGGAATACATGTAGGGACTGAAATTTACATTTTTGTTTCTTTCTGCAGCTTCCTTTCTTTCGCTTTAATTATATTTCACTCGTCTTTGCATATCTAAACTTTTAATAAAAAGTATTATTAAAAAAATAGGAATCCCTTGCCTCTGTTTCCATCTCCTATATCTTTAAAATGTTGTAACCCGCTTCTCTTCCAATAGCTAGCTAGCTCTCCCTCCCTCCCTCTCTCTCCCCTCCCTCCCTCCCTCCTTCCCTCTCTCCCCCCCTCCTCCGCTCTCTCCCTGCAATGCTTTAAGTTCATTTCTGAGATTTTTGTCTTTCTTTGCTTTGGCTTCTCTTCTCAGCAGTTTGCACAGTTTGTTCTGACATCCAGGTTGTTTTTTTCCAGTTCCTTCATTTTTGGTATTCTTCTTTTTTCACATTAATAGTTTGTTTTAAGTTCATTCTGTAATTGTTCTGGTCTTCAGTTAAGCGCAGAATGTCAAAGTGATTCCTGATGTTCTTCTCGAAAATGGTAGGTATATGTTCAAGATCATATTGTGGAAATTGGGTAGCTTTCTTCTTATTTACCTTGGTTTGAAACTTGAGCAGTTCATGGTTTATTCCACACATAGCCCTCGCCTATGTCTTCAATACTATAATTTAGCTCCTCTGACTCTTTTTAGTGATAATCTTTTCAGTTTGGTTGCTGTGTGTTGTGTCTGGTGAAGTTCTTTTTCTTTTTTTGTTTTTATTTATTTGTTTGTTTGTTTTTCAAGCAAGTATTAGACAACAGGTATAAGTATAAACATGGCTATGAATATATGAAATGGATACAAATAAAAAAGAAACAATAGGACAGGGACGGTATGCACATTGGTGCACTTATGCACACCCCTTACAGACCTCTTAGGAAAGGGGTGAGGTCAATAGTAGACAGTCTAAGGTTAAAGTTTTTGGGGTTTGGGGAAGAAACCACAGAGTCAGGTAGAGTATTCCAGATATTGACCACTCTATTGCTGAAGTCGTATTTCCTGCAATCAAGTTTGGTACGATTAACCTTGAGTTTGTATCTGTTGTTTGCTCTTGTGTTGTTATGGTTGAAGCTGAAATATTCATTGACAGGTAGGACATTGCAATGTTTGATTTTGTATACCATACTTAGATCGGACCGAAAGCGGCGTAGTTCTAGGTTTTCTAGGTCTAGAATTTCAAGTCTGGTGGCATAAGGTATTCTGCAGTGAGTAGAGGAGTGGAGAACTCTTCATGTGAAATATTTCTGGACTTTCCCAACTGTGTTAATATCAGATACGTAATGTGGGTTCCAGACTGATGAGCTGTATTCGAGTATTGGTCTAGCAAATGTTTTGTATGCTCTAGTTAGTAGTGTAATATTACCAGAGAAAAAGCTACGTAACATTAGGTTAACAACTCTTAACACCTTTTTGGCTATGTAGTTACAGTGAGCTCTAGCACTTAGATCACTAGAGATGAGTACTCCAAGATCTTTGACATAGTTAGGATCATCAACAAGGTCTTGACTATTCAGCCTGTATTTTATTTTCTGATTTTTTTTTTTGCCAATATGTAAGACAGAACATTTATTTGTTGAGATTTGAAGTGCTTTTTCAACATCTTTTCTACTGTAAAATCGATATGTATTAGATCATTGTAGTTGTCTGTGGTTCGACTAGGAAATATTGGGCATGATCCATTGCTGTTTACAAATATTGAGCCAAAGAATGTGTTAAAGAGGTTGGCTTTAATGGTGTCATCCTTGCAGTCTTTACCATTAGGTCCTATCAGGGGTGGGATGGACCTTGAGTCTTTTAGTTTGTTGTTTACAAAATCGTAGAAAGCGCATGTGGAATTGGTGCATAGAAGTTTTTCCTCTTGTTTAATGTGATAATTGGTGCATTCAGTCTTTATCTGGTGGCATAAATTTTTGTATCGGCTTTTAAAGATCATGTGTAGAGGCGTTTTGGTTGTGTAAAGACAGTGGTAGCTATGAAGAAACCACTGAAGTCGAAGAAACTGATAAGTCAACCTCCTATTTCATTTTGCTTTCATGTGCCCCAAAATCCAACTATATTTTCCTCTTCCGTGTTTCTAACTTTAATATTTCAGCCTCCAATCACAAACAGCACATCTTGCTTGCAGAGGCTGTGGATTCAAACCCATCTCGATCTTTAAACTTCTTCTGCACTGGTGGTTGCAGCATAAACTGGAATGATCGTCCTATTAAAGGGATATCCAGGAAGTCTACTTATTTGGACATGGATTGCTTTGTAGCCAAATACTGTTCGTGCTTCCTACGTAGCTCTTGGCACTTCTTGCATGCAGAATGTCGCCCAGGCGCCCTGTTCAGGGTCACCCTTGGGAAGGAGAGCACAGAAGGACCTTTGTGCAACACCCTATGGACAAAATCGCTTTGGTTCATTCTTGGTTGGAGTCCAGGCATAGTGCGGTTTCGGGAATGGACTTACCCTAGGAGCAGTTGGAGCAGTTTGATCCTGTTGGACCTGAGGAGGTGGATGGGATCTGTAGCAAGCCCATTCTCTTTAATCTGGGGGGATGGGTAGAGACTTTTGGAAAAAAGGGGATCCCTCAGGTATCCTGGTCCCAAACTAGAGCTTTATAGGTAACCACCAGCACTTTGAATTGCACCCCGAAACACACCGTTAGCTAGTGCAGGAGTGGTGCTACCTACTCCTATTGGTATGTCACGATTACCATTTGTTGGTGATTTATGATTTATCATTTTATTACTTGTCTGTATAGTGAGAGCTTATGTACCAGAGACAAATTCCTGGTGTGTCCAGTCACACTTGGCCAGTATAGAATATCCAGTGAGGTGTCAGTTCAACAACCACTTTTAAGTATTAACTCACTTTTAAGTTTGAATTCACTCCCAATAGTGAGAACAATTAACCAGTGGAACAGCTTGCTTCCAGAAATAGTGGGTGCTTCATCACTAGAGGCTTTCAAGAAGAGGCTGGGAGCCATTTGTTGGAAATGGTATGGAGTTTCCTGTTTGGGCAAGGGGTTGGACTAGAAGAGCTCCAAGGTCCCCTCCAACCCTATTCTGTGCTCTTACGTTCATTAGAAGCATGTTGTTGCCCGACTTTCCCCTGAAGGCTAGAGTTGCAGAGTGTTTGTTTTCTTGATTGCATATCCTGTTACCCAATAACAGTTCAGATTCAACTAGGTGGGTTTTTTAAATATTTTTTTTAAAAAACTGATCAATTAGTATATAGGAGAAGTAAATGCAATTAACACACTCCAACCCGAAGCATACCGGGTGCCTAAGACAGCCTGCTTAAACAGGGCCGTGTCTTTTGGGCTCCTGGGAGGAGAACAGGGATCCCGGGGGGTCTTTGTGGGAGGCCCTGCCCAGTCAGAGGCGAGGCCCTCTTGCCCTGGCACCTCCCATGCCTTCCTAGAACACTGTTTGCAAAGGAGCTAGCTTTGTGCAGGTGCACATGAGACCTGGCCACATAGACTGGAAAGCATGGCAGGTGAGAGTTACGCATATTAACATTCTGATTAAAATCTCTCTACTGGAACTTTTATTGGGCAGGCAAATGGGAGAATGTCTGGTTTGACAGTAACGGCTGTAGCAATGGCTGCTTTCGATTAGGGGCTGCTTCTGTCTTGAACAGCATTTCTGTTGAAGGTTACAGTTTGAAGTCTGGATGCACAAAATATTTCACCAGTTCAAGGTTCTAACGAGCAACCCTTCAACACAAGAGTTTGAATTTACTCCCATCTTCTCAGTACCTAGCATTAAAGAGATCACACCAGAAGTGGTAGTGCTCTAAAAATTCTCCCATTGTATAAAGGTGTATCCCAGAACATCCATATTCCCATGTCTCTACATTTGGAGCAGTCAAATATGTAGGGGTGGATGGAATTGTTCAGTTGAATGAAAGTTGCCCTCTTTGCCTCTGGAGACATGGAATGAGTTAGAAGAAGAAAAGCCAGGACCTAAGTAATAATGGATGCGTTCTCACAACATACTTCAAAGTGCTTATTGAACTGACATTACCAAAACAAACTTGGTTTGTGCAGTTCATTAAGCTACCAAAAATACCTAATACTTGTGGAATTAGATCAGACTTTCCATGCTCTGTTGGGAGATGGGAATCTCCGACCTTCTACTGCTCATCTTCTCTTTGAATCCTTCTCCAAAAGCCTTCCAAGCCATACTTACTGTATCATGACTTGTTCTCAACCGACTTGGCAATGGGGTTGTCGTGCTTTTTCTTGCGTAGACTTTCAAAGACATGATTTTAGACCCAGATTCTCTTCAGTCACACAAGACTTGCCTAGAAGAGATGCCGTGGTGCTTTCTGAAAGGGAGATGCCTTCAACATACCCAAAGTAACCCTGGGGATGTCGCCATAATCTAAAGTCCTGACAGAAAAATGATTCCATACTCCTGAATGGCACGCCCGTCAAATCTTTAGAAGCTCCCCATGCGCAGTGCTGCAAACTCATTTCAGATGTCTTGCTGACCATGCACGTCGGGTATTTTCCCAGCTCTGCCTTTCACGATCTTGAAATTAAATGACAGCATACGAGTGGGTGGTGAGGAATTACCAGGCTCATTTCCTTCCTCCGTAAGACGCCATATTGATGCGAGTCCACTCCTTTGTGAACAGTTTGGCATTGTGTAATTGTGACAAGACCAGGAGGCACTTTTGTGCGGAGCTCACAAATCCTTAGTCACCTTGGCCATGGATAGCCATTGTTCAGAGTCTGAGCAGGTATGGAAGTGTTTGGTTTCATTCTCAGGTCACCAAGTTATGGATTGGCCTTTAGGTCCCTTTCAAAGTCCACCCCCCACCCCCCCCGGATGTTTTTTTGCCAACTGCTGATCTCTTCCAGCTGAATCTTCCTGAACACAATAAACCACAATATGTAGCTTCTGCATGTGGAGACCAGACAGGAGTTGTTTGTTTGCTACTCTCTTAAATTACATTCCCTGAAGTGTGCCATTTGTTCTCTAAACCAGCAGATGCCAGGCCTTTAGTAGCCGCCTGAAAGGAAAGTGAGTTTTTCCCAAGTGAGAATCTTAAAGGTCCTCTTCAGCCATGTAGAGTAGGATGAAATTGGTAAATGATGTAAGAATTCCTGCAAGGGAGATGGTTTCAGTAGAGGACCAATGCAACACTGTACATTCTGGAGGCGGTTTTGGGGTCTTCTCACAGCCTTCTGGTTGACCAGAGAAGATAAGAGCTTCTTCTCTGATTCTGGGACAATCTGCAGCTGTGCAGAGAGCAGAGCTAATCAGTTGTTCAGAAACATAGCCTCATAGGGCTGGAAAGGGATCTTGGAGGTCCTCTAGTCCATCTCCTCTGCCCAAAGCAAGGGTCGTTATGCTATCCTTGACAAATGGTTGCATAATCTTTTCTTGAAAATTTCCAGTGACAGCCATAGCTGTTCCATGGATTGATCGTTCTCACGGTCAGGAAATGTCTCCTTATTTCCAGGTTGGATGAACTGAACCTCTGATGACCTCCCAGCCATTGCTTCTTGTCCTGCCCTCGAGAGTTAGGGAGACTAAATCGACAGCCTCTTCCCTGAAGTAGGAACCAGTAAACTTGAATCTAATCTCTTGGATAAATACCTTTCCCTACTGGTGGAAACTACATCGCAACCCTAGCATACTGATCCGTGTAATATTGGTAGATCGCGACAGATAATAGACTTACAGGGACCTTCTAATTCAACTGCCTGCTCAAGCAGAAGACCCTATCATAGCTTGATTTAATTTTATTTATAGCCCATTTTTATTATATGTACAAATAACTCAAGGAGGCAAACATATCCAACACCATTTCCTACTCCTGTTTTCCCTACCACAACAACAACCCTTCTGAGCTAAGAGCGAGCGACTAACCCAAAGTCACCCAGCCAGCTTTCATGGCTCAGGCGGTCTCCTGCTTTCTAACCTGATGCCATAACCGCTAGACCAAACTGGCTCTAATGTTCTCCCCACCGTTGTCCTGCAAGGGAAATATGAAATTGCCATATGAAATCTGATGCTGCTTTTGTGATAGGGGTGCCATAGAAACCACAGTGCATGTTCTTCTATACTGCGAGTACTGCAGGGACATTCTCCACCAGTTGATTATCCTTCTTTGATTAAAATTTCCAGGGTACTCTGATAGCGTTCATCTACACTGTTAAATATTCAAGAAAAAATTATTTCTCTAAAAGCAGCAAAAGTTTGCTTACATTATGTGTAAGCTTTGCCAACAAATGGTTGTTAATGGTTCTTGCTATTGGGGGAGGATTTTGTATTGTTCATTTTATTGATTGTATTTTTATTGGTCAACGACTCAAATAAAGTTCCCTGTGACAGCCCTTCAAGGACTAGAAGACTGCTATCATGTCTCGCCTCAGTTTTCTCTTCATTAAGCTAGACAACTCTGGTGTCAGGCATAAGCAACTAGAGCCAGCCATTAATAGCTAAAGTAAGCAACTGTGCCTAAATTGTTCTCTGACTGTATCACCAGAATCTCTGCAAAACTGCTTGCTTTCCCTGCAGAATGACCAAATAAGGCTTTGTGAATCTCGAGGCGGGGGGTCACGTTTATGCAAGGATTCTAAGCTAAGCTCACACTTGACACCCCCTCCCTCCAGCCTAATTGTCAGTTTCCAAAAACCTAGTTCCTTTAGCCATTCTTCTGTGGAGTTAGCCTCCAGCCCTCTAACCATCTCCGTTGCTCTTCTCTGCACTCTTTGTAGAGCCTTAGCCTCTTTTTTGTATCGTGGTGACCAGATGTGGATGCAATATTCCAAATGTGGTTTCACCAGTGAAGCAGAGGTGTCACTTCCTGTGATGCTGATCCTGTCCTTCTGTTGATGCGGCCTAGGACTGCATTGGCCTTTTTGGCAGCTGCAGCACACGGCTGGCTCATACCTATGCAGGGGTCCATTAGGACAGCTGAACACCCCTCACAGGAGGGAATTGGTAGTCTTTGTATTTGATTGGGAATCACAGTTCAGGTCTCCCATCAGCCATTTGGTGGCTTTGGGCCAACCACTAAGTCCATCCGACCTCATGGTTGGGCTATGAGGGTAAAATAAGGAAAGTCACTTGGAGCTGCTAGAGAAAGAGTAAGATATGAGTCAAACAAGATTTTCATCGTCATCATCATCCATCATCTCACTATTCCCCAGGACCTGGCAGTGTCTGAGCCACCCGTGGATGTAGTCGGCATGTTCTGATTTGAAACTCTCGTGCCCTAAGCCATGCCCTGTTATTAGTGCTGTCATATTTCATCTCGCAGCAATTTGCTGGGTGGAGGATGTTATTGTGCCAAATTCATTGATAAACTTTAGTAGCAACTTCAGTTGGATGACAGATATTGTTTGTATTTGAGTGCACTGAATGTTCATCTCCCTATTCCTATTTTACTTATTCCTACGTTTAATTGCAATATCAGCTAATGAGCGAAGATTAATATAATCGCAATAATTATATTTGCTTGCTTGCTTTTTGACACATTGCACTAAGGTGTATAGTAGGAAGCAGCGTCTTATAGGATTCTCAGAACACCCTTCAGACCAGTGCAAGGTGCAACTGAACCGAACCTGTGTGAATGTGAGACCAGAGGATTTTCTTTGGAAAAAATTGCAAAATTGCAGTTTTTGCAATCGCAATTATATTTTTCAATTACAATTACAAAAAATTAAAAATGTTTCATTTCAGCATCTTCAAATTTGACTTCCCAAGTATTTCCAAATGAAATATAAACTAATTGCATTTGACAGAATGTAAAAGCAGGGCCTTAAATATTATAAACAAGAATTTGAAACCATATACAGTAGTTTAAATTAGAATGTTCTGGAATCCAGAAGAGGGAAACCTGAACTCTGAAATTTAGGCAAAAGATACTGCTGTGAAGGCTGGGCTAATGCGCAAAGGGCCCACGGAAGAGCCATGTGGCTTTATTCCAAGCAGCTTTCTCAAACTCTTTCCTTTTTCAGACAGATCATGTTCAAAGGGAGCAAATGACACCACATTTGTAGTGATGTGGAACACTTACATAATTTGTATTATTTGCACAATAGCATTGCAGTAGGTGTGACATCGTTCTTTCTTAAATTGATACCTACGGTCATGTTCCCTGCAGATGGTATCATTTAACAGAATTGTAGTAACCAGAAAGTTTCAATTTACTTCATTGTGTTGACATTAGAAATCAACATGCTACATATTTAATCTTGTATCCCTGGAGGCGCTTTTCAGTCCGATGGTGAAAGACACAAGTCATTTTTTTCATTTGGAATGTTTGTATACATTTTTTTGTAAAATTTCTGCTTGATTTAGGATCCTGTTTATCTTTGTGCAATACTTATACAGTACTTACAAACGCTCAGTGATGTATGATTTGATTAATAAATCGAATAAATAAATTTGAATTATATACATTCATAATTTTACATTTCTTTTAGGTTTACTTTTACATACTTAACCTGTACATTATAAAATTATTTTTACTATAATTGTCACCTTCAATAATAGATTTCAAATAAGGACACTCTGAGTCCATTTACTGTCCTTTCCCTTTTTTAAACAAACATTTTTATAGCTAATAAAACTGAAATGATAATAATTGGATCTGATCCATTTCATATATGTGGCCTGATACTTCTTTTTCTTCTCTGCATCTATGTGTGGAATTTATTTTTTTATTTTATTTTATTTGGTTTGTCAATTGCTTACACGATAATAGGTATAAGCAAAAACATAGTTATGAATACATGGATAAATGGAAGAAAAATAAAAGAAACAATAGGACAGGGACGGTAGGCACATTGGTGCGCTTATGCACGCCCCCTACAGGCCTCTTAGGAAAGGGGTGAGGTCAATAGTAGACAGTCTAAGGTTAAAGTTTTTGGGGTTTGGGGAAGAAACCACAGAGTCAGGTAGAGTATTCCAGACATTGACTACTCTGTTGTTGAAGACGTATTTCCTGCAATCCAGTTTGGTGCGATTAACCTTGAGTTTGTATCTATTGTTTGCTCTTGCGTTGTTATGGTTGAAGCTGAAGTATTCATTAACAGGTAGGACATTGCAATGTATGATTTTGTATACCATACTTAGATCGGACCGAAAGTGGCGTAGTTCTAGATTTTCTAGGTCTAGAATTTCAAGTCTGGTGGCATAAGGTATTCTGCAGTGAGTAGAGGAGCGGAGAACTCTTCTTGTGAAATATTCCTGGACTTCCTCAACTGTGTTAATATCAGATACGTAATGTGGGTTCCAGACTGATGAGTTGTATTTGAGTATTGGTCTCGCAAATGTTTTGTATGCTCTAGTTAGTAGTATAATATTACTAGAGAAAAAGCTATGTAAGATTAGGTTAACATCTCTTAATGCCTTTTTGGATATGTAGTTACATTGGGCTCTAGCACTTACATCATTAGAAATTAGTAGTTCAAGGTCCTTGACAGAGTTTGGATCATCAACAAGGTCTTGACTATTCAGCCTGTATTTTATTTTCTGATTTATTTTTTTTTGCCAATATGTAAGACAGAGCATTTTTTTGTTGAGATTTGAAGTGCTTTTTCAACATTGTCTACTGTAAAATCGATATGTATTAGATCATTGTAGTTGTCTGTGGTTCGACTAGGAAATACTGGGCATGATCCATTGCTGTTTACAAATACTGAACCAAAGAATGTGTTGAAGAGGCTGGCTTTAATGGTGTCATCCTTGCAGTCTTTACCATTAGGTCCTATCAGGGGTGGGATGGACTTTGAGTCTTTTAGTTTGTTGTTTACAAAATTATAGAAAGCGCATGTGGAATTGGTGAATAGAAGTTTTTCCTCTTGTTTAATGTGATAATTGGTGCATTCAGTCTTTATCTGGTGGCATAAATTTTTGTATCGGCTTTTGAAGTTGGCAACATGGCCAGATTTGTTTTTCCGCCAAAGTGATTTATTTTTGAATTGAAGCTTCCTTATTTGTTATGGGTAATCTTTTTTTCTGGTTTTTGGAGTTGTTATTTGTACATATAGTTTGATGGCTCTTTTGACTTCAAGTAAAAATATGTTGTAATGGTCTTCAACAGTATTGCATCCAGTGAATAGAAATTGCCAATCAAGGGAGGAGAGATCGTTGTCTATAAGATCATAGTTGCCTTTTTTGAAGTTATAATTGGGGATGACGTCGTTGTGTTGATTTTTGTGTGGATGTATGTTGAGACAGAAGTCAATCATTCTGTGGTCACTGTTGAAAAATGGTTCTTTAATTTGTATTCCATAAATTGAATTCAAACTATTGCAGAAGATGAGATCGAGGCAGTTGTTAAGTCTAATATTGTTGGTTACTAGTTGTTCCAGTCCCAGGTTTGTTACAGCATTGTAGAAGGTTGCATGTATGGGTTCAGTTTTACATTCGGTTAGTTAATGTGAGGTAGATTGAAGTCGCCAAGAAAGATAAAAGTGTGTGGGCAGGATGTTGCCCATGTTAGTAGTGAATTTAGCTTGTTTACATGTTCGATGTCATAATCAGGGGCTCTGTAACATAGTAAGAATCGAAATGTGATATTTAAGGACAGTTCACAGATGTTGGTCTCAGGAAGAGCAAGCTCTTGTGTAACTTGGATGTTTTTTAGATGTAAGGACTTTTTATAGAAGATAGCAACACCACCTCCTCTACGGATTTCACGATCGGTAAACATGATAGTCTTTTACTGTGGTAATGGAGTCAGGGAGAGATGCGTTGAGCCATGTTTCACATATAAATATGATGTCGAATTTAGCCATATTTAATAAGAGGAGAAATTCAGGTATTTTATTCGCAAGGCTTCTTGCATTGAGTAGCTTGCATTTAAGGCCAGCAGTAGTTGGAATTGAGGTAGTTAGGGGCGTGCGTGCCTAGTTTTGAGTAATGGTGGTGCCATGTTTTTCCATAGATGTAATGTTTTGTGGATATGCGTGAAAATAAATGCTAGCACGTATGTTGTGATACACTTGTGTGTACTTTACAAACGGCCAGCGGGGAGGCAGGCTGGCAGGCCTCATTGCTTCCTCTTGCCCCACCTGTCGCACCTCTTTGCTTTCCTTAAATCTACATTTGTTGTGACAAAAGGAGCATCAATGAAAGCAGCATCCTTTGTCCTCTGACATAACTCCAACAGCTTAAAAGCTGCCAGTTGCATTTCTGACATGTCAAAGTGTCCACCTGCTTTGTTTTTCTGGGAGTCTTGCCCAAGCCAAGTGGGTTATGAAAGCTGAGGTGACATACGATATCTAAGGCATGGCCAGGTTGGAAGCTCCTATATGCATACACCATCAGGTGCTTTCCAAACTAATTAGGCAGGGCAGGAGAGACCAGTCGTGTTTATTTAAGAAAATGTATATGGCCACCCACTCTTAATGATCCTGGGTGACTTACAAAAATAAACCATTTGCAACTGACCTTCACATTGCTTCCAACCAGTTGTACTACAGTTACTCTGTAGTACAGAGTTACAGTTACTACAGACTCTTTGGGGTGAAATCAGCCTTTGCTGGACAGAAAAGAGTGGTTTGCAGTCATAATGTAAACACTGGAAACTGTCAGCTTTCCTCCAGGACTCGAAACGGAGCTTAATAGTATCCGTAGGAAGGTTTGAGTGAGGACCAATTAATGCAGGATCCAACAGAGGGGCTTTTCTTCCTAACAATACACTAGGACAGTGGTTGCCAACCAGTGGGACGGGGACCACTGGTGGTCTGCGAGAAAATTTAGGTGGTCTTGCAGAGAAATGTCATCCCCAAAGCAATTAATCCAGACTGCACGGGAACACAAGGCTGCGCCACCCACGTGGTCTGCGGTAACACAAGCCTTGCATCGCTTGCGTTGCAAACAACATGACATAGTGAGTGGGGGGGGGGGGGGGGGGGGGGGGGGGGGACTTGCTCCCCTTACCGCACGTACCTCGCCTGGCTGCCAGGCTGCTTCTTTCCACTTCTTTGTTCTGCTTTTGGCTACACGCAAGGAAAGCAGCAAAAGTCTTTTTTTTCTTTCCCCCAAACTTCACCAGAAGTGAGTCTTTGGGACCCTGCAAGGCCTCCTGCTCCAAGAGGCTGCACCAGCAAAGACTTATTTCTGGCAGAGTTTGGGGGAGAGAAAGAAAGACTTCTGCTGCTTTCCTTGCATGAAGCCAAGTCTCTCTCTCTCTCTCTCTCTCTCTCCCCCACCCCCCGAGAAAGGAGCTGGAGACGGTATCCTGCAATCCCAAATAAAGAATGATTGATCAGTAGGAAAACGGGATGGGGAATTTTCCTGCAGACTTTTTCGGGGATTTTCCCAGGGTCTCTGGTCCGCGGGATTTAAAATTATAAGTTTGGTGGTCCCTGAGGTCCCAAAAGGTTGGCGACCCCTGCACTAGGGAGCTGTCAGGAGTCCGAACACTGGACACTTCCTTGCTATCTTTTCTCTTTAGTGGACCAACTCTTTCCTTGAATTTTTGTGGTTATTTATATATTGAAATATTTGTTTAATTATCCTTGACTTTCTCTTTGTTCATTCTGACCGTCAACTTATCTGAATCTTTGCAGATTCAGGGTATTTGCTGATATACTGCCTTAGTTATGTGTCCCTCTTTCCATTTTTTGTACTTGTCCTTTTTTGTCTTTCAGTTTATCAGAGAGATTTTTGTGCAACCGTACTGGTTTCTTCTTTGATTTCTTGTTTTTCTTTTTCAGTGGTATAGCGCTGGACTAGGCTTTTATTATCATACTTTTCAGTTTCCCAAGCTTCTTGAGTTGCTTTTCCCCTTTAGGATTTTCATCCATGGAATCTTTCCCAGGCTCTTTCTGAATTTGTTAAAATCAGCTCTTTTGAACTTTAAGAGACGGGTTGGATTATATTCTGTAGCTTGTGTTTGCATTATATTGAATTCCAATATGACATGGTCACTTTTGCCCAAAGTTCTGGCAACTTCAATTGCCCCTATCACTTCTTCTCCGTTAAGTAATAATAAGGTCCAGTATAGCTTTTCCTCTAGTATCTTTTGGATGATCCACAAGCATGGCAAGCAATTCTAATTTTCCAACTGGTGGTTCACAGGCTTAGTTTGCTGGCTGCCTTCATCAGATCAAACATCACAACTGGAGCTTTTTGTCAAATTGCATTACCTCCTGGATTATAGAATCCTGTGATCAGAGGGGATCTGCTCAGACCTTCCCAGATAAATGGCTATTCAACTTTGACATAGAACTTTCCATGATGAAGCACTCAAGGATCTAGGGTGTTCCACTGTTTGACAGCTTCAGTCAAGAAATTACTGCTTATTTCAAGTTTGGATTTCTGTTTCCAGCCATTACTTCACATCTTGCCCTTAGATGCTAGAGAGAAGAAATAGGTATCGCTGTCACACATTAATCATCTTCCTTTATTTTTTAAAATATTTTTTATTAGAAGCTTTAATTACAATAATAAAAGATAATACAAACCAAAAAGAAGAATAGAAAGAATAACAGAGTGAACTGAACTAGCAAGATGACTTATCCGCCTACATCATTAACTGGCTTTCTTTCATGTGAACATGCCCAGGCCAACCATATTTTTATAGCTCTTCTCTGAACTCTTTCCAGTTCCAGGCACCCTTCTTCTCACACGAGAGCCAAGCTGATTGCATTGAGGTGTGGCTAACCAGGGCAGCATTGCATTGGTATTATTTCCACCTGTGATCTTCATGTTACACCATGGTTGATGCAGCTCTGTATTGCATTAACTCTTTTGGCAGCCGCCACATATTGCTGGCTCAGCCTTAATTTCTGGTCTCCCAGAAAGTCCAGGTTCTTTTTACAAGCAATACTGTTGAGCCAGGTACCACTTGCCGTATATACTTGCGCATTTGGTTCTTCTTACCTAAATACAGAACCATACATTTTCCACTATTGAACCATGCTTTCTTGGATCAGGCCCAATATCTAAATCTAATCAGGACACTTCTGAGCCTTAAGCCTGTTTTCTGAGGTGTTAGCAGTCCCCCATGACCACTCTGAGCTCAGCATCCCTTCCGTCTAAGTCATTTAAGACTAGTGAGCCTGGGACTCAGCACTTGGAGATGCTCCCTGAGTTGTCTCTCTCCATATTGACATCATGAATGACCGTGCTTGGGACACTAGTCACTTTGTCAAAGAATGAAATAAGATTTATTTGGCATGATCTGTTGGTTTCTGGTTGTAACTTTGCTTGCTTCTAGGTCTTTGCAAATCTGTTGCTGTATTATCTTTTCCTACAATCTTCACAGGTATTGATGTTAAAGTGTTGTTTCCTGGATCTGGGTTTTTTCTTCTTCTTCTTCTCCTTTTTGATGTGGATGGGATCCACATCGGTTCTTTTCCAGTGCTTTGGCACTTCCCCTATGCTCCAGGAGCTCTGAGAGATTTTATTTAGTGGTTCCAAGGTCACCACTTCCAGCTCTCCAGAACTAGTGTGTAAACTCCTGGAAAGGTGCTTTCTTACTCACTGTTTACCTATTTTGACTTGCCTTCCTATCCCTGTCTCCCATGGCGTTGTTTAGACTGTTTTCTCCTTTTGCATGAAAATAGATGCAAAGAAGGAACTAAGCAGTTCCACAGACACCTTCATTCTGAGCCTTAGCTTTCTGGACTTTAACTTTGCAGATTCACACTATTTGCTGATAATTCTATTCTAATTATGCGCTTCTCTTATGAAAGTACCAAACCTCTAAAATGTCTTGTCTTCTCTCTGCCCTTTCAATAGCTGAGTCTGCTTCTTCTCTGGAAGCTGCATCAAGCCTTAAGCCCACAGCTGGAAAATGAGGCTTTTTGGGGGCTTGCCATGGGACCATAACCATTTAGTCTCCAAACTATAGCCTCAGCTTGGCTTTGGAAACAGAATTACACTCTGCAGCTTTCTCTACCAGGTTGCTCTTCCTTATTTTTCTTACCTCGTGTGGTCCCCGTGCAGAAGCTCCTGTGCCATTCACAACCTCCTGCTTCAGCATAAAAGAGATTGATTGTCCTCCTGGGGAAACAGCTGGCAAAGAGTGCCTGCTCTGGGCTCTGACTGGGCAGCGCCACACTCTTGGCTTCCTTGTAAATCAATAACAATCAATAGCGACTCCCACCTCTAGATGTTCTACTAATAGCTATTTATCCTTTTTTTAAAAAAACTTGGATTAACAAATTGCACCGATAAGGGGCATCAGGAAAGCTGTGTGTTTGTTATGGCTCTTGATGTAGAGAAGACTGCAATAATGAGTCGCTTGCCAAGTGGAAAGGCAATGAATCGTTCAAGAATAAATCTGTATCATCTGCCTGTTGAGAGGGTTTCCAAAGACACAGACCAAAGTAGTGGGAACACTCCAGAGGAAATAAAAGCTTTTTCACAGTTTGTGTATTTTGAAAGATCATCAGAGTCTCCATCAGTTTAATTCAGAGTGCTTAGTTAGAATGAGTCATCCCTGAAAATAGAAAGCGATCGCTGAAGAAGATGGAGGAGCGTTTCTCCCCATAAATGTAAACTTTCACTTGATTCTCCTCGGCTGCCTTGAGATTTTCTTGCCCAGACACGGACTTTGGGCTTGGAAGTCGTGATGCTTGATCCTGGGGTTCTGCTCTTTAACTCAGAATCCTTGGTGGTAAAACGACCAGTCATACAGTATCATATTCTTAATATTTTCATCTGGTTCTATTAAATGAGTAGTAAAGGGCTCTGAATGCCTTGCCATGCTGGGACCCTATGACACCCCCCCCCCCAAATAAACCCCCTCTCCTCTCGTCCGTCTTGCTCTTTGGTGCCCTGACTCTTTCAGTGGAATGTGTCTCCGGGGTCCTCTGGATGGTGCCCTGAAATGCCCCTGAAGGAGGGACCGTGAGGCTGAAGGCCCCCCCCCCCATGGCTATCCGTGTCTTTATCAAAGGAAAACGCAGCGTCCAGAAAACCTCCTTCCCATGGGGCAAAGTTGAGAAAAGGCGATATTGGCAGAATAGTTTGAAAATAGGATTAAGGGATGGTAGAATAAAGGGTGGGGGAAGAAAGAGTATTTTGGAAAAGAAATCGGAGGAAAATACATCTTCTAAAAATTATCAGATAAATAATAATTTTTTTAAAAAAAATGTTCCCAGAGTGTTAAGGTTCCTTTTAGCCTTGGAAAAACGTTTAGGTTTATCTACTACAGTTGAAGAGGCTTTAAGGGGCATATTTAAAGGTTGTTTTTAAGACAGATAGTCAAAATGGAGAGCTAAGCCAAGAAGGTCTTCCGTTTGCTCTATACGGAGTCTATTGCATGAGCTGAAAGTGTTGGGCACTCAAAGTTCTTGATCAACGTGCACAGATGGCTGAGGTCCATTTGCCCCAGAGAATCCAGGAAGATATTGGAGAGAATGCCACAGGGAGGAAGGGCTCAGCCTCTTTTCCAAAGCCCTTGAGGGCAAGACAAGAAGTGTTGGATGGGAGATCATTAAGGAGAGATCCAACCTAGAACTAAGAAGAAATTTCTGACAGTGAGAGCACTGAAGCAGCGGAAGGGCTCGCCTTCAGAAGATGTGGACGCTCCACACTGGAGGCTTTGAAGAAGAGACAGGACAGCCACTTGTTTGGAATGGTCTAGAGTCAAGATAATGCTAAGGATGATATCCTTTAATGTGGTGGAATATAGTTCTGATTTTCATGAGGAAGAGGATGCTGGGTTACTAGTCCAACACCTCTGCAGAGCACCACTGGGGCCTCTGTAACATAACGCTGAATCCTTCGGTATGAGCTTCTAAACCTGGTGGCACATTCCTACTCCAGGGAAGGAGTTTTCACAGGACTGGCTGGGACTTCTGCTGCTTTTCTCCCCTTTCTCCTCTACCGCCTCATCCGGGAAAGCAGCTTTTCAGCTGGCAATGGGGAGGGCAGGACTCCGGGATGAAGGGTAAGCGGGAAGGGCTGCTGGGAGCTGGTCGTGTGTAAAGAATTGGGCGGAATTTCACATTAGGGCCCTCGAGCCTCGTGGTGCTTTGTTTTTCCTCAGGAGCAAAAGGGTCTTGGGTGTTACCACAAGTGCTAATAAGGTAAATAACAAGGCTTTGGGTTTGTTTTGTATTCTTTTTTAAAAAAACATGGTTGTTTTGTCAGCCCCGTGGCCCGGGAGAGAGGGAGAGCATTATAGTGAGGCAAAGAGTCCAATGACTTTTATTCAAGGCCTTGATTACCGGTTGTTGATGTGATTTTGCTAAGGAGGGCCCAAACAAAGAGCACAGTTGTGTAATGCCTGGAGGGTCGTGGGGGTGGGGGGGGGGGGGGGTTGCTTACTCTGGACTCAGTCGTTGCCTGGGAGACAGCTGCTTGCGACTGACATGAGCCTTGGAAAGCAGAGGTGGCGTTCCCACTGGGGCTGGGGCTCAGGAGGCCCTGGGCTCGGACGCCAGCTCTCGCGGCGGCAAGCAGCAGGCTGCTGAAGGGAGTCTGCCACGCGGCTTGGGGGCCACCAGCCACCCCGAACTTTGGAGGAAATCAACATTAGTTGATGGTGGCAAATCAAAAGCAAGCCATGCCCAGCCCGTGGAAGCGTAGTAGGCCTTTCTCTTGCGTTGGTTCATCAAAGAGGTGCTTTTTAAAATGTGCCTTATTGGAGAGGATGAAAGAGGATTTATTAAAGTGTGTGTGTACATTGCTTTAAGGCCTAAATGTACCCAGGCATTTTGGGATCCAGTCTGCCCATCAGCACAATTTATTCATGCAGGAGGGGCCACAAATCCTCCTTTCATGGGAATTTGTTTCTGCCCAGGACTTTAAAGGTGGTGACCATAAAAAACACAATAAAACAAAACTACCGGTTTGAGCAATATTTTGGTCAGATGGTTTTAATTGTTCAGTAAAGAACCTGTTGCAGTTGCTGCTTTCTGCAACCATCTCATCCTGATGCCCAGGCCTTCGGTACACAAAAGGCGTTTAACAGGATTAGCTGGCAAGGAAGATTCTTCCGGGGGTTGGGGGGCTTTGAAAAAAACTGGAGCTTTTCCCATAAATTCTTGGAGGAAGCTTCAAAACACTGATTTGTTATGGGGTTAATTCAGGAAAACGTGTCCATTATCAAACAGAAAGGGAAGCGCTAAAGCAGGCAAAGTACATTTGGATTCAAGCATGCCAGAGTAAAATTTGGATGCAACGTTAACACCATCTAGTTTTTGGGGCTTCTCATCTCGGCAGGTTCCTGGCCTAAGAAAGCAAGTCATTTTGAGCCTCATCGTCCTTGGATCAAAGACCCTGGAGAAGTTCAGGCCTGTAGGCCAGACTGGGAAATCCCAAAATAAATAGCCTCCATGTTGTTGCCGAGAAAAATGCCAGATTGTGTACATATTGTCCCCAGGCATTCAGCTAAACTCCAGATCTGTTTGCTAAATACTTTTCTTTGATGAAACTCTATGTGAGAAAGTTGGGGATGTGAATAACCAAAGTGGATTTCAGCAAAGAGATGGTAGATTAATCTTCAGCTGTTACAATGAATGATGTGATAAAGTTGACCTAGCCAGCTTGAAAGGAGCAACTTATCAAACTGAAGTTGCTCTGGGGCAATCGGGTTGATGGGAGTTTTATAATAATGTTGTTTCCCATGTCACAAAGTCAGTGTACTAATGATTGTGGACTACTTAAAAAAAATAATTGCTTAATTAAAACGCTGTGGTGCAATTTTGGTTAAGAAAGACACTCAGCTAGGTCATATCTTCCTAGTCTTGTATCTCAAAATGATGGTTGCAAATGAAACCTTCCACTCTGCTTTGCTTGCACTGCTATTACTATGTGTCCCCTCGTTTCTGCTATTGACCCCTCTCTTTTTCCTTCACTTAATTATTTGCTCTCCTGACCCACTTTATTTATCCATCTAATATAGGGAGCCTCCCTTCTCATGAGCAAATGACTCTGGGCGTCGTACAAGAAAACTAAATAAAGGTTACGTTCATTATCATTAACCAAGATGAAAAGCATTGAAAACTAAAACAGGGAAATTAGGCAGAGGAGCCACTATATCAGTTGGCTGCCCTCTGGGGTCCCCAGGCCTGCTGGCATCTCTGGGCCTTGAGGGACCTTCAGGCGCTCAGGAGGCCCCAGACCCTCCTCCCTTTAGAGGGCAAGAGATTGCACAGTGCAGAGTCACAGCAGAAATGGCCGCCTCCCACCCAGGACTCACCCAACGGAGCTGCTTAGGTGGGGGGGACCTGTAACAGGCCCATCCCGTCAGATCTGGTGGGGCGGGCAGCCATGAAATTGAGGAAGGGTGACCCATCCAATCCTTCCGACCCGGGCCGGGTAGGGCTTTAAAGGCCAACAGCAGCTATTTGAGTGGGACTTTCCCCAATTTTACTTCCTTTCCTCTCATGTATTTCCTTTCTGCTTCTTCCTTTCCCGGGGAGGGTCTATGGCTGTGACGGCGCACCGGTGGGACGCGTGCCAGAAGGGGCACACAGAGCCATCTCTGTCGGTGCCCCGATCAGGTCCCCTGCGCATGCGCGCACGCCTCCCGCCACCCAGCTGATTGCCGGGTATCTGCCGTGCATGTGCGGGGAGCAAGGGGCGCGTGGGAGGCACATGCGCAGAGGTGCAGGTTGCGCACGCGGGGGTTGTGTGCACATGCACGGGGGGGCGGGGGAGGATTGCCCACACATTGCGTTATGGGCACACACGCACGCACTTTTGGCATGCGATGACGAAAGGTTGGCCATCAGTGATCTAAGGAGACCTTCCACCATGCAGGTCACAGTTGTCCCACAGGTGCTTTTTTCCCAGGAGGCAGCTGGACTTTCTGGTTTCTCTTTTTGAGGATGTCTCATTTTTCATCCCAGAAGCTTCTTCCGCTCTGACTGGATGGAGGGAAAGGGAAGGACGGATACTCCTTGCAGGCAGCTGGTCCTTTGCATCTTTTAGAGGGTCCTTGAGGCCACTTGGGGGTTTGTCTGTGTCCTCAGGGTCACCTGAGTGGTGCAAATGGGGGTGGAGCCTTTCTCAGGGGGAAAGAGTTTTAAGCTCAGAAACAATGAGCCAGACTGACAATCCCCCCCCAATCCTTTTTCCAAGACCCCTGATTCCACCTCACTTATTATCCTGCCCCCCCACCCTTTTGTGCCTCCTTCCCAGCAGCTCCCTTCTCGTTCTTCTTCCTCCCTGATGATTTTCATGAACTTTGGTCCCTCCTTCTCCTGCCTCCTGAGGTTGCAGGGCTTTTCATGCTGTTTCCTCCTGGGCACCTTCGTGTTTCTTCTGAGTAACTCCCGATGAGACCCAACTCCTCCTCCTCTCTTTTCTTTAGTGCAACACTTCTGCATGACTTCAGTCTTTGAACTTGTGGTCTGGGGCAGTGTTTTTTTTAAATTCTCCTTTCCCAGTTATTAAATCGTCGTATCTTTGTTAATTACAGATGGAGATAAGCACAGGTGTGCTCTTCTTTTCTTTTTTGTCAGAGGACCAAATGTCCTGGCTGCTTAGGCATCCCATCGCTCCCTTCCCTTCTCCTCCTCCTCCTTCCACCAGGAAGTTTCCTTGGCATGGAAGCTTTGGCCGGTCTCACCTCTTTCACTTTTCCCCCAGGAAACCGTGTTCCTCTCCAAGGGGAAGTGAAGACCTGGCTTAGGATAGGGTACCAAGAGGTACAAGTCCCGTGGCTTGAAGGGTGCAAGCTCTCATAGCAGCTAAGGTGCACCATCCAAGGAGAAGGAATGAAAGAAGCAGCCAGAACAGACTACATAGTGACAGAGTTGGAAGGACGCTTGGAGGTCTTCTAGCCCCACCCTCTGTTTGAGCAGGAGACCCTCTACCATTCTGGACAAATGGCTGACCAACCTCGTCTTAAAAGGCTCCAGGGATGGAGCCCTGAGCAGAGGACTTTCCAGAAGCCATGTGTCCAGGAACAAATGAGACCCTTTCCCTCTCTTTTTCTCTGCCCATTTGTTTAATGATGCATCTTTTGGCATCTTAAAAAGCCACACGTTAATTTCAGTATAAACCTTTGATGACAAAGGCCATTGGCTATTCTCCAAAAACAACTTGGTATCGTACAGATCTCCTTGAGAGAGGGAACTGAGTAACAAACATATTTGATTTCTCTTAAAAGCCTTTTGCCCTAACTTTACAGCAGGAGCAAAGGTGTACTTAATTTTGCATTGTTCTCTGCTACCACCATAGCCAAATAAATGTTGCTGGTTGTGTGGTCAGATCTTCTTACTGAGCTTTAGAAACTACTTATCTCGGATGTTTTGGGAGAACTTTTAGAAGGCCTGTTTTGGAAGGCTAAATAAATATTTTAATGGACACTGTAATCAGGTGAAATTATTTTGAATTGTTCTATAATTTGGGTTTTGTTTTGTTTACCATCCAAGATAAATAAATGATAAGAGATATAGAAACATAGCCAAAAAAAACCCTACCCTGGAGAGATTTTCAAGTGACTGATTATCAACTGTGTCTCATCATGTTTGCACCATAAATCTTGAGCTCCATAAAGATTCTGTAGGTTGTCTGCAGCAGAAGAGGAGAGCAATGTGGGCATTGTGCTGCAAAGTCCGCTTTTTCCATAACGTAAGAGTAATAATAAGAGCCCGAAAGACCCAGAATCAGCCATCAGCACTTCCAAGTGCTGCAGGCCTCCTCTTCCTCCTCCTTTTTTACATCAAACCTGTCGCTCTCCCGGCAGAGGCCGGATTTAGCCAGACCGGCTGTCAGTGACTCCAAAGTCCAAAAGAGCTCGATATAAGACTGCACCCCAAGCAGGCTGCAGCTGGTCTAAAGTCTTGGGGGCCGTAAAGGAGTCGTTGCCCCCATGAGTCTTAATTGGGAATCATTTGGAAGTGGGGCAGAAGAGGAGTGGAACAGAGCTGCCTTTTTGCCCCAGTCAGAATTCTAGCAATAGCCTTTTGTTCCAGGGGACCGATTTAGAGAGCTACCATTGAATAGATCGTTGTAGAATGCCACCACCTAGTATACCTTTAATTCAGTTAAGTACAGAAGGTTTGCCATGATACACCTACCTAGGAGTTGATAACCCATGGGGCAAAGGATCCGTTGCCATTTTGCAAGCAACCCTAAAACGTTTGTTGAAGACAGTGGATCAACCTGGAAAGAGTTCTCAAGTATGGGTCCTCTCCAGAGGGTAACCAGGGCAGAGGCCAATCTGAACATCACGCCTCATGAGAAAAGGCAAACTATGTTTAACCTGAAGACTGAGAGAACTTGCCACAAATATTTCAAGGGCTGTTCCCTAGGATGCGGAGCAGGAATATCTGTTTCTGAGCAGAAACAGAAACGCAGACTTTGGCTGCAAATTCCTTTTGACAGTGCAAACCCTCCCTAGTAAATTGGAGCTGTCCTTTGTCCTAGAGATGGACTGAGTGGCTGCACCTGCTTGGGAATGTTTTCTGATCCATTATCCCTTACATCAAATAGACTAGATGATCTCCAAATACTTTCAAGCCAATATGTACTTACTGCAGGCTTCTTTTCTGTCTTGTTCCCTCAACTGGCTCCTTTGTCCCCCTCATATCCTGTTTGAACTTCCACCCATAGAGGGATGCTGTTATGGCTTTGCTTCCACTTAGCCATTCTAGTTGTGTCCAGGTTTCTCTGTACCTATTTCCTTCTCTAGCCCTCCATACCTTAAAATATTTTTAAAAAATCTGCCACTTTCGTACTATATTCTTTCTTCCAGCCCAAGGCTGCCTTGAATTTTCCAAGAGGCAGATTAGAAGTATGAATATGCTGATGGGTGTATTTGGTAAGGCGGTTTCAGAGCTGTGCTTTTCTGAAGTAGTGAAGGCGAAGACAATTAGGGCACTAATAAAAGGACCGGATGCACCTTGTGATTTCGTCCTCCATGTCAGAGTTGGAGAAAGAAAGAGACGGTCACGTGTTAATTCAGAGAACTGGCCAGGCCAGGCCAGCCTAGCCCAAATTTCCTGCTGGCATTTTAAGCTGAGAGTTAAAGGAGAAAGAAACACCTGGATCCTTCCAATTGAGGGGTGGGAGTCGTGGGAAGTGCCCAAAGTTCAGGGCTGCCGTTTTTGGGGCTGCCTCTGTGACCAGGCAAGCTAATGTAACCTTACCAAAGCTGGTACTATATGCTGAGCACCGGCTTCCAGGGCCACCTGGGGGTGTTACTCAGAATATTCTGTGTCACCAGCCCAGCCAGATGGATAATGTCACCAAAACGGACAATGGCAGTACTAGAGCAGCCTCCCTCGGAAAGGTGGGAGTTAATATTACAGTTAGTCTTCCCCCAAATAAGGCCGATCCTCCATTCTGATTTTTCTTACCTGAGATTTCTGCATGAGGATACCTCGATACCTCGGATACCTCTTTCAGCCCTTCTGTAGCCCAGCTTGTGGGGTTTGTCCTCTGCTGTGTACAGAGGTGGTGGGGCCTGCTGAGCCTCTTCCTTGAGGCCTAGCAATGAGCCACGCTCTCCCAACAGGAGCAGAGGCATGGCAGCCCAAACCTCTCGCTTCCAGCCTTTGCTCAGCCGCTGGAAGTCAGCCTGCTTCTGACGGGCCTCTGCCAGAGGGGTCTTTGGGGGCAGGTGCATCACATAGGTGCACCTTGTCCAGTATTCCCAGAAATGGTGGGGAGGCACATCACTCGTTCACTCCAATCATTTTTGCTTTCCTTGATTAAAACCCCTTCAGTCTGATGCGATTTGTGTATTGATTGATGCCTTTGGTGTACATGTGTGTTTTTCATTGCAACAAAATCACCCCACCCCACTTGTTCCAGCTTGTTCCTCTGATCTGTTAATGACAAATTTCACTGTAATTTTTTTTTAAGGTAAGCAAAAGTACCTCTGTGCCAGCCGAAATGACTGCACCATTGACAAATTCCGAAGGAAAAACTGTCCCTCCTGTCGCCTGAGAAAATGCTACGAAGCAGGGATGACCCTCGGAGGTAAGTCCCGCCACATTTGGCGTCTGGTGGGTTCACCAAAACGATGCTCTGCTCTTTGGATGTCCCAGAACCAGTGAAGCCGAAACTCCCCCATAAAATCACAGGGGAAAGGAAGAAGGTTTATGTCAAGAGTGTATGAGTTTAGAGCCATTCACCGATGAGCTCTTGAGACAGTCACAGCTTCTATCAGACGAGTCAGTGAAACAGATCTTCTATGTCGGGGGTGTCCAACCTTGGCAACTTTAAGATTTGTGGACTTCAACTTCCAGAATTCCTCAATTAGCCATGCTGGCTGGGGAATTCTGGGAGCTGAAGTCCACAAGTCTTAAAGTTGCCACGGTTGGACACCTCTGTTCTATGTCTTCATGCAGGAAACAATCCCAGCAGATGAAACTCAAACAAACCTGAGCGTATTACAAAGGCAGGTGTCCATATTCCCCAGCCAAGGGACAAAAAGTTGCTGGAAGAGACATTGCTTTGAGAAATGAGGAGGCAAAAAAAAAAAAAAGACTGCCTTTAAGAGTAAACTTGCAGTTAGCAATGGTGAAGACTGGGCAAAATAAGGACAAAGAACACAGCATGCATACCTGTCTACCTTTGTATTTTAATAGTATCTCCTTGTAAACTTGTTGTCTAAGATAAGCAGTCTCCGTTGCTATTTCCTGTGTTCAAGCCCCTGTTTATCTTGGCTGCCCTTTTCTCCAAGCGGTCTGATACCCTTCTTGAGGTGTGATGAGAACATATGAAGCCTCTTTGGATGGGCTCAGATCAATATTAGATTAGAATAACTTTATTCTCACGTTGAATATACACTAATCAGCATACATTAAAATGAAGTTTCATTGCATGCAGCTCTCAAAGGATCTCCACCTCTAATATATACTACATAAACGTGACTATATAATTAATGCAAAATTATGCATATATTATATGACACAGAGAAACAACACAGTCTAATCTGGATGTATACATGTACATGGCATGAGAAACTAATCTTGTGAGTTTACCAGATGGCCTAGGGATCAAAGCTGTTCCAGAATCTGGTAGTCCTGCTAGAAATACTTTGAAACCTCCTCCCAGAGGGGAGCAACAGAAACAGACCATGAAGTGGGTGTGGGGTCTCTAATAATGCTTCGAGCTCTAAGCTCATAATGCTTATAAGCAGTATCCTGAATAACAGGAAGCGAGCTTCCTATAATCTTGGTTGTCCTCACCACTCTCTGTATGGACTTTCTATCTGAGGCTCTGCTGCCACTAAACCAAACGGTGATGCAGTTTGTTCAAATGCTGTCAATCATGCCTCTGTAAAAAGTGGCCAGGACAGAAGGAGAGAGATGTGCTCTCCTCATCCGACGCAGGAAATGCAGGCGCCAGTTTGCAAATGCTTCACTAAGGATGATGTGTGAGGAGACCACTTCAGATTGTTTGCTATCTGTACCCCCAGATACCCCTTAATACTTAATACTCTATGGCTGCAGCCTTGCTACTGAGTGGACTATGACTATGCGGCTCTTTCTAAAACCTTGTGTACCTCCAATATTCTGACCTTGGAGGTCTCCTAGCCAAACTGCCTGCCCAGTGCAGAAGACCTTTTCCATTCTGGATAAATGATTGTCTAAAAATAGTTGTCTATCTCTAAACCAATCTAGAAAAGGCTACATACAAAAAAAGTATGTGGATTAAAAAAGGCTAATTAGACAGCAAGCTATAGAGGAAAAATTTGCTGTGAGGGACCCCTGGACCCAGTACTGCTTTTACCAAACACACCCACATACCCACAACCCAGAATGGACTATCAACTTAATCTCATGATTATTTTAAGTTTCACCTGAAGAAGCAATACTACCCTAGTAAGCAACCTGTACTCCTGGGAAGATCACTTTTTAATAAAGTGAATTATTACCCAGTTGAGTGCTCAGCACCCCAGGGTCCAGCCCTATGGTTCCTTGCTTCTGACAGGAGGCCTTTCCCAGATTCAGGGCCATCACTCCGGCCTGTGTTGGTAGAAATGCTGACCTCACTTCCCAGCTGTAGAAATGCTGCCTCTCCCAAACTCCTCTGTATGCAATTCTAGGCTTCCATCTTGCCTCACCGATGCCTGGAGGTTAACATAAAACATGGAGTGATGCAACAGTTTTTATTTCTTTTAATTTAATTTAATTAATACCATCTTGTAAACTGCAAGGCAGTTGATCTTAACTCTTTCCAGTTCCCCTCTGTTTCTTTAGCATTTACTTTACTCCTGAGTAACTCTAGGCTCTGCCTGGAGGTGCTTAGAGGAGGCCGTATGTTGATTAAATTTAAAATTTGTTGCTGATTGTGTCCCACATTAGTGCAGTTATGATTTCTGAAGCATTTCATACTTTGGGCCATTAGGTGCTGGAGTAAAATTGAGATGAGTTTAGCCAATTTCACTTTGTAGCCTAAGTATTTATTTCATCTATTTATTTTACTTCAGTAGTCTTATATGCCACTTGAGTCATGCCTGATGCAACAGCAGCTTACTGACCTCCTAAAACAGTAATAAGGTTAAGAACATAACAGTAGAATAAAATAACCCTGTCTCTAATGTATTTCGTCGATCATATTCTGTGCTCCAAGGAACAACTGTAACACTTCCAGATATATTAAAACGATTCCTTCAGCCCAAAGTCTTGCTGGAATAGTCCAGCCGTAATGGAATTGCAAACAGGAACGGGGCCAGCCTGACATTAACAAGGGGGCAGTGAACAAGAGGCTGCAACCTCAGAAACCCTGCAAGAGATCTTCCCAAACGATGGGATCTAGAGGGAGCCTTCTCTTGGGTAGAGACTGTTGGGAGAATGTGATCCCACTGATAATTGGGATCCGACAGGAAGACCTTTCCACCCTGTAGGAAAGGTCCACCTCATTCATCTATCAGTTTTTTGAGGGTGATAATAAACATATGGATGAGGGCAAGCCAGTAGATAGCATCTTCCTAGATTTCAAAAGCCGTTGATAAAAGTTGCTCATCAAAGACTTCTTAATAAGGAGAACAGCCATGGAATGAAAGCAGATGGTTTTGCAGATCAAGACCTGGCTAAAGAATAGGAATCCTGCGATCTCGTCCTAGGACAGGTGCTTTTTAACACATTTATAAGTGATCTGGAACCCGACATGGCTAATGGAATAGCCAGCTTTGCTAATGACACTAAGTTGTTCAGGGTAGTAATGACAGTAGAGCATCTCTGCGCATTAGAGGTGTTGAAATGGCAGGTGCCATTCAATGTGGGCAAGGGTAAAGTGATGTACATTGGTACCCAAAATCTTAAGTGCTCATAGAAATTAATAGGACCAACCAACAATGGCTGATGGGGAAAGTGACCTTGGAGCAATGATCGAGAGATGAAGGGAGGGGCTGGCACAGTCAGCATTTACTGTTAAAAATAAAAAGCCAACGGCATGCTGGGAGCAATAAGAAAGCAGAGACGGCAATATCATAATGTTCTTCTATGAATCAGTGGCATGACCAGATCTGGAATATTGTGTGCAGTTCTGGTAGCCGCTCCTTAAAAAGGAGATAATAGAGCTAGTGAAGGTTCAGAGGAGGACAAGTAAGAGGACGGAGGGGTTGGAGCAGCTTCCTTAGGAAGGAGGCGAATGAAAGGAGACGTGATTGAAATATACAGCACTGGACCTGCGGAGGATTAAATGGGCACACAGAAGCTGATTTTCTCTTTCCCCAAACGCTAGGCCTAGAGGTCCATTCGGTGAAATTGAATCCAGGGAGGATCAGGACAGCCAAGGACCCCCTTTTCCCCCCCACAATGCATAATTAAACTTTGAAATTCACTATTATGAGATGTTGTACTGGCTCCCAGCTTAGCTGGCTTGAAATATGGGTTGGACCAATTTATGGAGTTCATCGGGATTAATGATTATTAGTCTTGATGAAATGCAGCTAATGGAATAGCAGGGAGATTCGTGGCCTCCCTTACACGCTTGTTTGAGCACTGTGGGAACAACCTGCTGGACTACATCAGTTAAGGGCCTGATTCAGCAACGTCCTGAGGAGAAGGGTGACTGACGAGCCTGCCCACCAGTTGTTGGGTTTTTTTGTCAAGCATCTCTCCAAAAAACAGTCCATGGGTTAGTGGGGTAGCTGACAGGCTAGGATGAAGGGGCAGGGAACTTTCTCCGTTTGCTAGGTGAACATCTTCTCAGCTCACACGTCCCCTCCCCCACCACTGGGCTGGACTGTTCTAGAACACTTTTCTGACTTCAGTCTTCTGGAAAACTGGTAAGCCTGTTTCAAAACAGAAGTCCACCGATCTTCTCAAAATAGCCCATATTCAAGGATGGAGTATATTCCAGAGCATTAATGCTGAGCCAGACAGTAGTACTTCAGGAGTGTCGTGTGTGTGTGTGTGTGTGTGTGTGTTTAGGTTTATTAACTGTGTAGCTGTATCCAGAGCAAAATGTGAGCAATCTTTACTTAGTAGATGCGACCTATTCAACATGTCAAATTAAGGAATCCCCTTTCCAGTTGATCAGCGTGACCCTCAAATTGTGGGTTATGGAAATCTCTCCCTTTATGAATTAAGGAAATAAAGGCCCTGTTCCTTGATGGAGGAAGTTCTTCACATAGTTCAATCTCATTCATTACTTGAATTCAAGGTTCAGTTGGATTTCTTAATGAGTCTTGTAATATCCTGCAGAAATACCACTGGGTTCGGGGGGTGGATGGGTGGGGGTCATTGTAAACGTTTTAATTGCTTCTTTAGTTTTGTCTTATGTTATGGTTCAATTAAAAGTCTCCTTTTGCATAGAAAGTAGACTGCAGCGCAATCATTTTAAAACTGACATTTGTCAGTTACACTGTCATACTGTCTATCCCATTTTTTTTAGCTTACCAAGAAATAGGCTGTAGTCTCCTTTGTCAAATGCTTTATTGAAATCCAAGTATGCATTTCACTGGTCCGCTGATTTTGTCAAAGAATGAAATAGAATTTGTTTAGCATGATCTGTTTCTGACAAACCTGTGTTGGCTTCTGGAGGACCAATTTATTTCCTTGATTTTTTTTCTTGTTTTTTATATTATTTCTATTATTTTTGACATTTGTTGCTAGTGTTACTTTATTCTGAGCCTCAGATTTCATGATTTCATCTATGCATGTCTGGGCTATTTGTTGATACTCTGCTTTATTTATATGTCCCTCTTTCCATTTCTTTGTATTTATCCTTTTTCTCCTTTCAGTTTATCAAAAGATCTTTGTTCAACCATGCTGTTTTTTCCTTTTTTCAGTGGTATTGAACTGGCCTTTATAGTCATATTTTTCAGACTTTCCCTAGCTTCTTATTTTCCCCTTTAATATTTACATCCTTGCAATGCTTTGCAGACTTTCTAAAAGTCTAAGACAATGGTTTGATTATATTCTGTTGTTTGTGTTTGCATTATATTGAATTGCAATATGACTTGGACACTCTTCCCCAAAGTTCCAGCAGCTTCAAGCCCCTCAGTCATTTCTTCTCGGGGTTCGTAAGAATTAGGTCCTCTATAGCGTCTCCTCTTCTTCTCTCCTCTACCTTTTGGGGGACAAAGTTGTCCGCTGGGTTGTTCAGGGACCTGTTCAATCTCCCACTTGATGCAGAGTTTGTTTCCCAGTTGATATCAGGGTAGTTAAAGTCCCTTTGAGAGTTTGTGTACAGGCACCTGAGTCCTGTCTGGTGACCCTGGCTAGCCTTCCTATAGCTATTTCTGAGTTTTTCTTCCTTCTTCTCACTCCCTGCCTCATTGTTTGATTGGTTGTCTTGGGGTTTATGCTTGGGATCAGGCCCTGAAGAGCCTAAAGATTGGTCACTCTCCCCCTTTAATTTTAGTTGAAAGCCTTTCCGATCAGTTGAGCCGGTTATTTCCTGACTATTTTCCTCCCCGTTCTCGTGAGGTACAGCCCATCCTTGCCAGAAGCCCTTCATGTAGGTAATGCAGACCATGGTCTAGTTTTCTTGGCAGCACCAACTCTTAAGCCAGTGGTTCATTTCCAAAATTTATTTATTTTTTATTTATTTATTTATTTTTGTCAATTGCTTACAAGATAATAGGTATAAGTATAAACATAGTTATGAATACATGAAATGGGTACATATAAGAAAAATAAAAAAGAAACAATAGGACAGGGACGGTAGGCACATTGGTGGGCTTATGCACGCCCCCTACAGACCTCTTAGGAAAAGGGTGAGGTCAATAGTAGACAGTATTATTTATTTATTTATTTATTTGATTTGTCAATCACTTACAAGATAATAGGTATAAGTAAAAACATAGTTATGAATACATGGATACATATAAGAAAAAATAAAAAAATATATGTAAAAGAAACAATAGGACAGGGACGGTAGGCACGTTGGTGCGCTTATGCAGGCCCCCTACAGACCTCTTAGGAAAGGAGTGAGGTCAACAGTCGACAGTCTTAAGGTTAAAGTTTTTGGGGTTTGGGGAAGAAACCACAGAGTCAGGTAGAGTATTCCAGGCATTGACCCCTCTGTTGCTGAAGTCGTATTTTAAATTCTTTGTTCCCTCATTGGATGTTGACCTTTTGTTAGAAGTTGGAAGAAAAAAATCACTTGCGCGTCTAACTTTTTAAGTTTCTTGCCTAGCTGCTAATAATTCCTCGGTATTGTTTTCAGGTTCATTGTCATCTGGTTCCCCCCTACGTGAAGGAGAAGAAAGAGATAATAATCTGTGAGCTTGATTATTTTAGTAAGCCTGTCAGCCACACCTTTGTTTTTTGCTCCAGAGAAACAACCTTCCTAGACTGAATGTCCAGTCTAACAATGGCTGGTTTTCTTCCCCATAGAGCTGAATCTCCTGTCACCAAGACTCGCCTTTTTTTTCCCCTCAGGGAAGTCTGGGCTACTTTTCCTTCTTTCACAGGAGCACTTGGTGAGGCCTCTTTCTAGATGCCTGCATGCGTCCTTCCAGGGGGAGGCCGTGAAGTCAGTTGCTCAGCTCCAGAGAGGCTGGGCCAGACAGCTGGGCTTTGTACTTGGTTGCTCTTTTTTTCCATGAGTGACATGCTTCTATCATGTACCAGGTCATTTCTCCTAGAAATTGTTTGTTCTTTATTATGTTCAATTTGAATATAGTCTTCTTGCTTAGATTGGAGTTTCTCATTTTGTAGGTTGAGTTTCAGAGTGGCTAGAGTTGCTCCTAGCCACCCTTTCCTTTTACAGGTGAAGAACTTTATTCTTTATAAAAAGATCTGCTCTTTTTTCTCTGCTTCAGAACCCTTCCAAGCCTTTTGTTGCACAGTTCATCATATGAAAGAAGGCTAACTGTCAGCTGGTGCTCCGTTCAAAATCCAAGAAAGAAATACTTAGATTCTTGTAATTAGAGAAAAGATATCTTTTACTGGAAGTCAAGTGGTAGCAACAAGAGAATTCTGAATCTGAGGAAAAAGGCACGTACATCACATATATCAAGGGATTGAAATGTTTCCACCCCCAATAGTTCAAATGGTCCTTCAAATTAAAAGTTGTGAACCTCATCATGTGGACATCTCCAGGTGGTGATGATTAGTTGACCTTGGCTTACTCAGATAAAGGTTTGCAGTTGCACAGAGAAGAGAAAGCTAAGCAAGAAATAGAAACCCTCCTCAGTTTATACAATATTAGTTAGTAACACCTATAGCCTGTTTCCCATACTTTTCCCCCTTCCTCCCCCCGTTACTCATGACAGCCAGAAAGAAGCAAAGCAAAGGAAGAAGATCTGGAAGGCTGACACTAACAAAAACTTCCACATCTGAAGTATCTCCTAAGGAATGTGCACCAAGGGGCAATCTGCCAGGTTATACTGGAGGCGGTCAGTTGTAAAGCTTCCTTGGGGTCCCAGGTCTTGGCCAGGAGAAGAAAATTCACAAGCCTGCCTGAATTGCCTGCTGGCCAAAGCTCCTAACTCTGATCTCTTCCCACGGGGGTTGGGGCAAGGGCTCTGCTGGCAGGGAGGAGAGCTGGTTCCTAGATGCCTTTGGGATTTTGGTGACTTCGGTGGACATTTCCACAGGTGCCTGAAAGGTTTTTGGCCCTGCAAGGCAGAAGGAGCCTTCTCCTGCCTTGGCTCCTGTGGCTTCAGAGCCCAGACCCTCTTATGGACGTGAATTTGCTCTTCTCTCTCTTTCTTGCTCCGTGTATTCTTGAGCTCCCAGCAATCGAAGCTGCTGAGCTGAGGGATCCGGCTAGAATCAGAGCGGGCTTCTTTCCCGCAACGTTTCTCCTCCTCTGTTTTTCAAAACCATTCCTAAACTTTTCTTGGCCAGAAGACGAGAAGGCCTTCTGCAATGAAGACCAATCGAGCTGCTTTTTCCTTTTCTGAAAATGTGCTTTTAAAAGAGGTTAATCATTTAACTCATTAACCAGGATACAATTGGCCAGGAGCAGAAAGATTTGCTTTTTCCCTTTGAAGTTGAACTGCTGAAGAATGGGAGGTATGGCTTTCATTTAAAGTGGTTGTTTCACAAATTGTGTCACATGTAATTAAATAAGGGCATTTGTCCATCAATAAGCCCCTCCTCTTTCAGCATGCCAGAGAAGGGGAAAAGGGGATCATTTTCTGCAGGTAAAGGTGGTCAGCTAGATGAGGATAAAAGGGGGTGGGTGTTTGGAAGTACCTCCGAGACATGTTTAGGTTGGTTTGGACGCCTAAGCTAACACTCAAAAGTGGAAAGGAAATGCATTATTTACAGAGAGCAATTCCTTTTCTCTTGGCTGGGGATCCTTCACTGATCCAGCAAACCGCATACACACTGCATGCACCCCAAGATAAAGTGGTGAGAAGAGGATCATTAGCTGTTCTTTGGGGTTCCTCTTGGGACACGGCTCTTAAAGTCTTCCTCCTTTCTTGGAGAAAGAAACCATATTTTCCCTTCCTCTTGTCTTTCAGTAGTGCCCTTAACTGCCTTTCATTTTTCTTAGAATCCCTGTTGCCCTCTGAGCTCTTGTCTCCGTCCCCTTTCTCCTGCCACTTCCTTTCCTAGGGCCTCTTTTCTTGGCACACCTTAGAGGCTCATTACTAGGTACTGGAGAACCCGTGATTTTCCTTTTTCTGCACATGTCTCACCACATTGTACTGCATGTACCACATTGCTCAGTTTGGCTGTTTTATCCTTGGGGTGGAGAAGCTTCTGCAATGTATGGAATGACAACATTGCTTTGTTTATTGTTTTCTTCTTTGTCTGTTAAGGAGTAGCTCCTGCTGGGTGTTTTGGGGGATTTGAGGAAGGCCCACTGGGGATTTGATGTGTTTTCATTCTTCTCCTTTCCCATCTTTGCTGGTAGGCAGGCCTTCAGCTTGGTGGAGCAGGGTTTTGATACCCCCATGTTGTGCTCCAGTGGATGGTGAGACTCAAAATGTAGATATCGATCTGTGCATATGGGTTTTCTGTAAACTTCAAAGTTAGGACTTCTGTTTTCCTTAATGTGACCTGCACAATCCAGGAAGGCTAGGCTAGTTTCCTTAAGAGGTGGATTTGATTTATCTGTCCACAGAGTTGAACGCTTCCAATTCTTATGTTTTGATCTTGATGCAAGTATCCTCTAAATACCTGGATCAGTGAGTGGGTGGAATTCCTGTGAAGGAGTTTAGGGCTCTGGTTTCTACCTCTTCAATGCAAAGATTGGCCACAATGAGAGACACCATTGAACCCATGGCACAGCCATGTTTTTGTCTGTAGAAACCTTCATTGGATTTAGAATACAGTGTTAGGCAGAAGTCTAGCATGGCACATATGTGGCTTGGGCTGAGTTTAATTCTGTCACTCAATGTGATGTTTGTTAGCAGCCATTTCTTCACTATTGTGACAGCTCCAATTGTTGGGATGTGGGTGAAGAGTGGAGTAACATCATAGAAATCCTTGGTCTCATCCAGATACAATTTTAGTTTCCAAACCTTGCTGGCAAAGTCCTGTGAATTGTTGATGTGATGGATGGTGTTCCCAACCAAAGGAGCTAATAAGATGGTTAGATGTTTTGCAGTGTTGTAAGTGACAGACTTGATGCTGCTGACAATTGGTCCGAGTGGAGTTCTCTCTTTGTGGATTTTGGGCAGCCCATATATGCATGGTGTGACTTACCCAGGGTAAAGATAGTATTGGGGCTTGTCAATAGCATTGTACTTCAGTAGTAGTTAAGAAAAATAGACTAGCCTTCCTGTACCATGCAGTACACATTAAGGAACGTGCATACTTTAAACCCAAGAATACACTAAGGCAGAAGCTTGTCCGCCCCAGGATAAAACGCCCAGACACAAAGTAAGCAACATGGTACATGCAATACAATGCAGTGAGCCATGTGCAGGTCTGTACATTGGGGAAACAAAACAACCACTTCATAAGCGCAACATAGGTACAGCATAGGAGAACAAACCCATCAGGACAAGTTTCAGCAGTCCATCTGCATTTAAAAGACATGGCCGCTCTTTGGAAGACAGCAAAGTCCACATTCTGGACAGAGAGGACCTCTGGTTTGAACGAGGGGTCCAAGAGGCCATCTAGGTCCACATTGAACAGCCTTCTCTCAACAGAGAGGGAGGGAGACAACGTCATCTGTCTCCAGTCTACAACAGGGTCCTTTCAACAGTTCCAAGAAGGCTCCACCCCCACTTGCACTACTCAGGTGACCCTGAGGCCATAAACTTCCAAATGGCCTCAACGGCTCTCGAAAAGGATGCAAATGACCAACTGCCTGCAAGGAATATCAATCCTTCCATTTTCCACCCTCCAGTCAGAGCTAAAGAAGCTTCTTGGATGAGAAGCAAAACATCTTCAAAGAAAAACAAGAAAGTCCAGTTGCCTCTTGAAAAAGCACCTTTGAGACAGCATCTTTGGCAAAACATTTAGCTAATTAACAGAAATTCTACCCAATAAAGATAAGTGTAATTTATCCCATCTTATTCCAAAGAGGCACAAAGTTATTTTGAAACAGTTTAGAATTTGTATTTGTGTAATTCCCAGGTATTTCACTTTTTTCTCCACCTTTTTTTTGGTCAAATTTCATGGTCCCGAGACGTCATATTCTTAACAAGCATTGTTATCTTCTGTTTATTTATTTTAAAGTCCACTAAAAGTTTTAAAATGTCACTGCGGACATTGTAGCTATTATTTTCTGTCCCCATTCTTCAAATATCTCCTAGTATTTCTAATGTCATGCCATCGTTTTGTCATTTTGACTCAGTGCTGACCAAAGACAAAAGATAAGCCTGTCTCGTTTTTATCTTTCATCTTTTATGCCTTGAATCTTTAGTCCCTACTAGTGTCCAATTTCTGAAATCATAAAATCTTGAATTTCTATTATGACTAAGGGAAACTAAACCATTTTGCTCCTACAAGGTGCTGCTGGATAATTATTTCCAGAATCTTACACTATATAATTAAAATTCATCTGGTCCCTTAATTTGTCGGATTAAAGTCTTGTTAAGCTTTTGCCATTTATTTCAAATTCTTTAAATTCTTAATCTTATATTTAACAAAAGTCAGCCCCTGAAAGTTCAAAACAATCTAGGAAAGTTTCAAATTGGAATTTTGCTGTGCTGGAAACACAAGCACCAATACTGTAAAATTGGAGGGATAAAGATTTGTTAGTATATCAGGCAGGAGGTGGGCTTGGCTTGCATTTGTAGTACTATTTGTTATGAACCTGATAACCGTCTTTGAACTCAGAGTACAGCATTCTGCTGTTTTAATGCAATAACTGCGGCTGCAGTAGAATCAGCATACCGAATCAAGTGCTGCATCTTCTCCGTATGAGCAAAAGTTTGGGCGTTGTTTTTGATGGTGATTTTGCTAATGCCCTTTGCCTGCAAGTGAAGCCCTTCTTGTCACCCTATCTGGCCAACTGAGTGGCAGCCTTTATAGACCCTTTTCTCAAAGAGCAGCAAAGTGGTCAAGATCCACCCCATCCCCAGGATCTTCCCCAAACCAGTGAGCAACCCACCCAAGGTGTTGTCTTTCTGACCTCAAGCGCAGCAGCGGCCGGCAACTTCTCCCCAGCCAGCCCATGAGTGCAACTAGAGAGAGGGGAGGGAGGGAGAGAGAGGGAGAGAGAGAGAGGGAGAGAGAGAGACTTTTGTGCCCAGTCGTGTCCGCAAAGGATTCTGAGTGTTGTGACGAATCTTAGTGACAGAAAAGTTTGTCGCTGTCCCTGCTCTATCATTGCACTGATTTGGAAAATAACAGAATATCATTCTTGGAAGGGACATTGGAGGTCATCTAGTTCAACTCCCCGCTCAAGCATTTGTACCATTCCAGACCAAAGGTTGTCCAATCTCCTCTTAGAAACCTCCAGGGGTGGAGCGGCACCGACAACCTCTGAAGGCAACCCATTTCACTGATTAATTGTTCTCCCTGTCAGCAAATGTCTTCTTAGTGCTAGGTTGGCTCTCTTCTTGACTGGTTTCCATCCCCTGCTTCTTGCCCCGCCCTCAGGCGATTTGGAAGCAGGTTGGTCCCCTCCCCTCCTCTCTGGCAGCCCCTTAGAGATTGGCATACAGTGATATCATATCACTCAGGAAGCTGCCATTTTCATCACGTTACGCTCAGGGGGGATCCTAGCAGAGTTCCCTTCTCTTCCCCTTGGTCTCTTATTCCATTGTGAGCCCAGCCATTCCCACAGGTTCTGCTGAAAGGAGCGTTTGGAGAGTAGGCAGGTTGCCTTTTCCTTTCCGCAACTCTTCTTGCCCCCCCCGTCCCCCCCGCCCTGGCTGCCCTCCCCAGCACTCTGTGCCGCTCCGGCCATTATCCTCCAAGCGCTTCAGAGACGGGGCCCGTCTGTGGGGCAGGATGTCTCCTCTTTCATCAGATATTTGAGCGAGAAGCCGAGCATTCCTATAATTGCCTGGAATTAACTGATAAATGCACCCAAATTGCTGGAGTGTGCGCTCCCGCACGGCCAGCACACACGCCATTTGAAACATGGCAGGTTAGTGGTCTGAACTGGTGGGAAAGAGAGGGCTCTGCCCTTTAGTTGCAGAAGCCTGAAGCATTGGCGGTGGGTCTCCAGGCTCAGAAAGACTGGGGCTACCAGCTGCTGAGTTTGGTTTATGTTGTTGCCAGGTCACCGTGCCCCTCCTGTAATTTACAAGCAGCTCTCCTTTTGTAGCCAGGTACGGCAGCCGTCTGCAAACAAATGCTTGCAAACCCACAAGAGCAAAACATCCAACATTTGGTCTTCCTAGGGTGGATGGTCCAGCGGCGTTCTTGATTGTTAAGCCAGGAAAGATTTAAGGGAGCCAAGAAGAAATCTGTCTTGTTGAAGCAAACTCTAAAACCCCTTTCCCAGTTCGACCTCTCGGTTAACTCACTTCCCTTTCCCCAAACTGCAGGCAGTTGGCAGGGTGGGCCAGGCAGCTGTTCTGTGAAGCCTTCTATTCCAGCTGAGATTAGTTCTGCCCAATGCCGGGAGGGAGACATCTCTATTCCCCCCCCCCCACCCGGTTTCTTTCCTCTCTTCCGGTGTGAAGGGCTTGGGCAGCCTGGTCCCCTCAACTTCACCTGAGGGCTTGTATTGAACATGAGAGGAAATCAGACTATTATCGGAAGGAAGGAGGAACACTGATTGGCTCTTCCAGCAGATTCTCTAATAACAGCCCAATAAACCCCCTACTCCAAAGATCTGGTTGGGGTCAGTTTGTCGTGCAGAAAATCTAATGTCTGAGATGGGGGAACAGAAGGGGAACTCATCAAATCTGCAGATGACGGTAAACCGGCAGGAATACCCACCGCCTCAGAAGAGAAACTCAAGATTCAGAAGGATCTCAACAAATTTGAACACGGGGCCCTACCTAATAAAAGGCAGTTCAACAGAGAGAAAAGCAAGATTTCACACTCAGGCAGGAAGAACCTGCAGAGTGCGGAGTAGGCAGAACCTGCCTCAGAAACAGTAACTGTGAGAGGGACCTTGGAGTCCTCGTGGACAGTCACTTAAACAGAAGCCAGCTGTGTGCGGCAGCAACCAAAAATGCCATTACAGTCTTGGGTTGTACAAACCGAGTCATTAAAACCAAAAACCACATGAAATATTAGTACCACTTTACAAAGCCTTAGTAAGACTACACCTAGAATACTGCATCCAGTTTTGGTCACCACGTTACAAAAAAGATGTTGAGACTTTGGAAAAAGTGAAAAGAAGAACAACTAAAGCGATGAAAGGCTTGGAGACTAAAACATATGAACAACAGTTGCAAGAATTGGGTATGGCTAGTCTAGAGGAAAAGAGGACCAGGGGTGACATGATAGCCATATTCCAGTATTTGAAGGTCCTAACAAGTGAGGACAATTAACCAGTGTAACAGCTTGCCTGCCTAAGTTGTGGGTCACTGGAGGTTTATATCAGGCATCCTCAAGGTATAACTCACGGTTATGATGAGATTAATGTCCAATTTTTGCATAGTTGTCTTCATCGTGTGAAAAGATAGTTATCTTCATCCCATAATGATACAGCAAAGGGAAGACTCCAGCACGATACTGGGGTCCAAGCAAGAATGAACAAAGCTTCCCCCCACCCACCAGAGGTCAATTCAGTGACCAATCAGGATTACAGATGTGACCACATGACATGAACTACATCTCCCCTGAGGCATTAACTACACTTCCCATGAGGCATTCCCTTAAGGGGACAACTCTCATTCCCAAACTAACTATATACTGTTTAACCAGCACAAGGTTCTTAAGAAGAAACTGGACAGTCACTTGTCTGAAATAGTATAGGGTCTCCTGCTTGAGTAGGGGGCTGGACTAGAAGACCTCTAAGATCCGTTCCAGCTCTATTCTGAATTGAATCGAATTAATTATGTGTCAGAGTTAACAGTGATGTGATGGTACGTCACCAACCATCTCCATTTTACCTTCATCCTGCTCCCTGGGGAAAATCCATGTAGCCCACCCCAACAAACCTTCAGGACCTTGAGCCAGGCAATACAAATGCTATCAAACTTGTATGATATGCTATGAAGTCATATCCAACAGGGCCATCATAATGTGCCCAAATGCCATAACTTCAGGATATATGGAATGCACAAATAAATGTTCTTGAAGGTCTTTAGCGCTTACGGCTGCATTGCTAGGGTAAAATATACAAGAATTACAAGTGAGAGTGGGCTCCCGTAGCCTCGGATAATAAAAGGCATGATATCAACTGTGTTCCATTGGACCCTCTCGCACCTGTGTGGCTTGACCGCAGCCCTAAGTGAAGAAAATGACTACAGGTAATCCTTGGCTTGTAACTGACTCTTCCAAGTTACAACTTTTACCTGGAACAATGGAGTTATGATCCAGTTTCAAAGTTCTGACCCCACATGCACGGTGACCACAATTTGGGTGCTTGGACACATGGCTTCAATTACGGCCATTTGCAGCATCTTGCAGTTACTTGTCTACTTGATGATGGTGGTGGTGATCATGGTGTCTGCATTTTATGACAGTTTGCTGAAAAGCAGAAGTTACTTCTGATCTTTGGAAAAACTGAAGCATAGCAACCAATGGGTACACCAAACAACCAGAGCATTCGTTTTATGACTGTTGCATTAGTCGGTCCTTACGGTTGTAAAATCAGATTGGTCATGTGCCCAACCTTATTTATGACTGTCATAACACACTACCGTAATGGGTGGGCTGCACACTTGCTATCTTCCATCAGAGGAATTACTTAGAGGGTAGAAAGCAGATTTTTTTGGCACTAAGAGCTGCCTCATTGACAAGAATGAATCCTGAGGTATCATCTTGACCTTTTGGTTCCTTCTGTCTTGTGCTGGCCAGAAGTGCTGTCTAAAGGGACCAACTTTGATTTAGTTTAGCATTGGCTGACATTCCTTGGGTGCTTTTATTCTCCAGCCCTTTATCACTAAACATAAGATCAAACTGAAGCAATATCCAGGGACTTGCAGGCCTATCCAGGCATGGTTGATAGAACTCTTAGGATTGTGCAAATTCATAAGCCTCTTAGCCCCAGGGTGTGAGTGTGGGTGTGTATAATGGTTTTTAATTGAACCTTGTTAATATAGCAACATTAACAAAGTATTATTTTCTCCATTTGCCAAATTAAAGTGGAGCAAGGATGTTCTCTCTTCAAAATATATCTGTGAAAGAATTTACTACTTATTTTTTTTTAAAAAATTGCTTTGGGCCTCTTGGTTATCTTCAGTAGATTATTGTGGTTTCGTCTTGATGGGCCTAAAAAAAACCTCTTTTCTGTTTCAAGAGTTGTTGTATTGTAATCCCATTATATTCAGAGTAGCTCCAGATTAATCATCTGTAACAGCTCTGTCTTTTTCATGTGATGCACCACGGGAATAGATCTCAAGGGGACGTGACACCATGGCCAAAAAGGTGCTGGTGAAGATGCGTTGCCACTTTGACTCCTGGCCACACAGAGGCAGTGGAAGAGGCTGCCCGCGGTGAATTCGGGGGAGCTAATTGGCACACATCTGCATGCTCTTCATTGTTCAACTAGATAAAGTGCCAGAGGTTGCGGGAGTTGGGGCTTCATACAGTTCATGGCGTCAGAGAATGTAGAACAAAACCTGGTGGTCTGGCTTTGAGTTGGGAAGAATTACTTGGTTCCTCCTCCCTTTCCAAGCAAGGTAGAGCAGTTACTCCGCAGCTCAGCTGCATCGGTTCTTTAACAAAGCGGCAATGCATTTACAAAGGTGCGGCCCTGAAGCCTGGTAGCGGAGAGATAGAAGTGCTTCCTGTTCTCAGTCCACTCCTGCACATGGACTCGCAAGGTCAGCTGTGCGATTTAATTACCCTGCCTGCCAGGTGGGAGCCTGCCTGCCTGCCTGCCTGCCTGCAAGAGTGACATCCAGTCCCCGACAGATGGTTCTGTGCATATCAAGCATGTTAGGATGGAAAACCTACATCATCAGGTGTACAAATTAATGGGCTGTTAAGAACAATCGGTGTTTTGAATTTGCCACTAAATAGCAAATTCAAAATGAACATAAAACAGTGTTGGAGACTGTTAGGTACTAGAGGCATTTACAAAGCAGAAACGTCCCCCTCCAGGTTACAGTTGGTGCAGGGCACAGCGGAAGGAGAGCATCTTTGGTGAGGAGGCAAAAGCAGACAGACTTGACGATCTGTAGGCGAGGGGGAAATGGACATCCCTACAGGCCAGGTCCTTGAGATGCGACCCTGGGTTTTCAGAAACGGGGTGGGTGGATTTGTATTGATTGGACTCCCTAAAACTAGCATGTAGAGTATTCGGAACATTTCACAACCTTATTTAGACACGCACATCACACTTACATGTATGCACACACAAACAAAATAAAAGGGGAAAATAGACATTTGTTGAGAAAATGGGGAGAAAGGGATGTTAAACTCCCAAACAGTCCCATGTATGGAACAGGAATAAGAGTGGAAAGTGTTTTTTTCTCTGTGATCCGCAAGGTTTTCTCTTACAAAAGTGCAAAAAAAAATGCTTAAAGAAGTGACCTTCAATCTTAATCACAAAAAGTATAAATAAAAGTGACTCTTTTTCTCCTAAAAGGATACAAATATCTCTTCTTTTCTGTAACCCATCCCTTATTTAGACATAAAATTATCATACGTTTTCCAGTCCTGGTGCCAGCAAATATCTGTAAAATGGTCAGTACAGCTTTATGAAAACTTGTGTCATTTTAATCTTGGTCAAAGAATCCAACTTTATATTCCTTTCTTTTACCTCTGACAATTTTGATCTTTAATTCTTTCAGCTGTTGTCGTGAGATTTGGTTTTTGTTCAATCTTCCCAGCTCAAAGGCTTCTGAGAGGCTTTAGCAAAGTTCAAAGTCATTATCCCCTTCTTTTGGTCTATCATTTGTATTTCCAGTTTCATTTTCAAAGCTTTAACCAGGTTCTTGTCCATCTGGGTCTTTCTCTGGGCATGACACTTTAGCTGCCTTCTTTATTATCCAGTATTTCTGCTTTTAATATTTCTACATTAGGGAATTTTTTTACATCTATCACCTCATCATGAACATATTTTGGACAATCAATCTGTAGAAGCAGATATCATTGCTGACATTACTGACATTGTTTACAAATTTCTAATCCCATTTTTTGAAAATCTCGTGGAGTATTTCAACATTATAAAGTTTGGGTCATTTTGTAAATCCCATACAAAGAAAAATGCAAGGACAAGTTTACACTTTGGGTTGTTGTTCCTTTTCTGCTTGGAGTCTTAAGTCCTTCCCAGTGTCCAATTTCTGAAGTCCTGAAGCTTCAAATATTTGTTATGACCTAAGATACACGAAACAATTTGCTTTCCATGCAAAGCTGTTTATTTTATATAATAAAAGCTTATAGTAACAAATATTTAAAATTTGCCTGGGCCCATAATTTGTTTATAACTTTCTTAAATCAAAGTTTTATTTGCTTTTTACTATTAATTTCCAATCGTTTACATTCTTAAACTTATGGTTATTAGTTTTTTTTTTCAAGAATGGAAGTAAATTTACCAGATTGCTTTTAAACCTTATTGCTCTGAAGGACTCTAATAGCATTAAGATAATTAAATAGGCAATTTCTGAAAGTGGTTAGAAAATGAGTTAGTTACTGTGTGCCCAAAACACAAACCAGCCCGAAGGATCCCTATGAAGCCGACTGCTTTTTAGTTGCATCTTGTTCGAAAGGGTGAGCCCTGGAGATGCCAGCTGTCCTCTGGACGCCTGTTTGTCACCTACAGACAGAGGCCCCAAGGCCACCAACTCCCAAGATCCACCTGTGCTGATGAGTGTCGGTTTCCAGGGAGTTTAACTGCCCAACAGTCTCCTGCTCGGCTTTGTTTTGACCAAGCTAAGCGTCCCCTTTTAGAAAGAAAATCTCGTTTAGTCCTACGTTACAGATAAAACCCAGTCCTTCCCAAGGTCGTGTGCTTACTTGGGACGAGCAAATGAATATACTGTATGTGTCTGTTCTAGGTCACTTTAACCTTCTCTGCCTGCTCGTTTTATCTTTCCTTTTAATGTTAGCTTAAAAGTAATTGTGAAAATGTGTGCTGTGATTTAGTGTCCACCAGACTCCCTTTTTGAATCCCCCTCCCAAGTTGTCTCTCTCTTGACCCCACAGAAAGATGCGAAAACGTTCCGTGGTTGGATGTTTGTTACTAACTCTTTACTAACAGTAGGCAGCATCAGAAGGGTCCCGTTGGGTGAGAGAAGGGGGTTTACTAAGCAGGAGAGAAGGAAAAGGGAGGTTTGGTGTTCTGATCAATACAACCTCTTTATTATTGATGCCATTCATTATTGATCTAGTCCGCCAGATGTCAAGAGTTATAAAACCTTGGCTTCAGACTTGCGTCGTTCAAACGCGAGCCAGCTGTTCAATCAAACCCTAATGGCCAATGTTCGCAAGCCCTGGGCTGAAAGTGGCACAGCCAACTACGATTCCTGCTTTGTAGTCGTAGCTCTTCCTTTCTGTGAAGCCGCCCCCCTTCCCCCCTTGGTTGGACCAAGAAAAACAGCAGGGCCGAGTCCAGGCAGCTGCCCAGCATCAAAAACCTGAGTCAAAGACACACACATATACACACACACACAAAAATCCAAGTATCCTCTGCCCCATCAAGCATCCCACCAATCCAACGTCAAAGCTCCCATACTCGGGATAAAGGATGTTGCAGGGGGAAAAAATGTTTCAGAAGTAACCAACTTCATTTGTTCCCTTCAGTATTTCTTGTTCGTGTGCCTTCTCTCAAGGGCTTCCAGAGGTATCTATGAAAGTAGCCAGCCACAATCGGTTAATACTCTCTGTTTTTTAGTATGGGCACGATGCCATAAACCGTTTTGAGTAGACCTGTGCTTCCTTAGCTACCTCCAAGGCAACAGAAGGCCTGGCTGCCCTTCATTAGAAATGGGGGTCCCAGGCCTGGCAGCTGCCCAACCGTTGCCCAAAGATCCCGATCAAGGGTGCTCTTTCAGGGGTCTGCCCATCCCCGCCCTGGGCATCTTTAGGGGTGTGATTTTAAAGATCCTCAGGATGAATGATAGCCGCCTCTCTTTTGGGAGGAGCCATGTTGCATTTTTATTGCCATCCTGCCTGCCTTTTTACTTGGCGGCCTCAGGCCCAAAGGCGCTCTTTCAGCTGGGCTTGGGTGCCAAGGAGGGATTTTGCAAGCCTTTTTCATTCCTGACCTGCCCTGCTCCTCTGCCCAGGGCAGGCTGACCCAGCTTCCACCTACATTGGGCAATGGGAAGGGCAACAGTGGATAAACCAGGCTACCCTTGTTTTTCATCCTGAAGCACGTTTTGTACTTCCATGGGCAGATGGGGGAGGGGAGTGTGTGACCGGTGCCAGTGGTTGCTTCCCCCACCAGTGTTTCTAATGATAACCCAAACATTCAATACCCAATACATTATATTCTCTCCCTCTCTCCCACTTGCACACATGCGCACACGCACACACACCCCTATTTGGGTTGTGTGGTTGAGTTGGTCCATCAAGTTGGACAGCCTTCTCCTCTTGGGGAAAGAGAGCATCTAGTCTTTTCCTATCCATAACCGAAGCAACCATCGTTATCAGCGGGAAACCAGGACTTATTCCCCCCCAAAAAAGCGGAATCTGTCATTTTGGAACAGCTGGGCCGATGGGAGAGGGAGAGGGCTGGGCTGGATATAGCAACCTGTTTGTCCAAACTCTGGAATGTTCTCTCTAGGGTCCCACTAACTGACCTCTTGTGTATTAGAGGAAAGAAGCGGGGCCGGCAAGTTTCCCAATGGGGCATTCACTACTTCTAGAGCAGTGCTTCTTCAAAACCTCAGCACCTTTAAGATAGGTGGACTTTGGCTCCCAGAATGCCCTCGCCAGCTTCCTTGCAGACCACACATCCTACAGCTGCTGAGGCCCACTGCTACGGCAGTCTGCTGCAGCTGCCAAAAAGGGCTAATGTTGTCCTGATCTGCATCAACAGAGGGAAACCCTCAAAGTCACGTGAAATGTTAGTACCTTTTATACTGTGCTGACAAGACCATACCTGGAATACTAGATTTTTAGTCACCATAATAGAGAAATCTTGAGACTCTGGAAAAAGTGTAGAGAAGAACAACAAAGCTGATTAGCAGTCTGGAGACTAATAGTACGGTGAACGGTTCAAGGAGCTAGTTATGTCTAGTTTAACAACGAGAAAGAGTAACGTGATCACAGTCTTTCAATAATACTTGAGGGGCAGTCACATAGAAGAGGCGGTCAACTTATTCTCCAAAGCCCCTGAAGGCAGGACAAGAAGTAATGGATGGAAACTCTCAAAGAGAGATCCAACCTAAAATTAAGGAGATATTTCCCGACAGTGAGAGAGGACATTTAATCAGTGGAATGGTTGCCTCCAGAAGTTGTGGATGCTCCATTACTGGAGATGTCCATGGAGATTCTCAGAACTGAAGAAGCTTCTTGGATGAGAAGCAAAAGGTCTTCAAGGAAAAACAAAGTCAAGTTGCCTTTTGAAAAAGCACCTTTGGGACAACCGTGGCCTGGAGGATGGAGAATCTTCGCAGACTACAAGCAAAAACATGAAATGAATGCTTGGCTAGCAGTGTTGTGGCCACTGAGGTTTATCCAAGGCACAACGATTACTAACTGAACACCTCCCGGCATTTGCCGTGGTCCCATTCACTTGGGAGGCCCCGAAGTTGCAGCTGCAAACCAGGGAGGAGGTCATGAGAAGTTGGGCAGGGCTGCTCTCAGGTCTAAAGTTCACATCTTGACTTCTGAACATTGAGTGGCGTTGCCACTTCTCTCGGAAACGGCCATGCGGGCAACTCTGGAAGGTCAGATCTTTCCAGACGCTCGGCATCTCCCTCGCCTCCCTTGTGGGCGACCACTTCATGTAGTCAAAACAGGAAAACTGTTGTGGCTTTGGAGCACAGATAGGCCCTGATATGCTGGCGGTAGAGCTTGGAGCCAAACTGCCTCAAGGTTAAGAGAGGAGTGCAGCGATGTACTTGGGGAAGCTTATCAGGACCTTGCCAGACATGGTCGGATCATGTTCAGCCATCTCCTGGTCACCATCCCAACCTGCATAAATAACAGCACCGAAGTCGTGCTGCGTTTTGCTCTTGTTTTTCAAAGGTTACTCACTTTCATTTTTTTATTGCCACTTTTGCAGAGCAACCTCCCTTAATTGCTCTTACTGTAGATCATCCAAAGCATATAATTAAAGACCAGCTTTTGAATTGATTTATTGAGATGCTCTTTGATTTGACGTTTTTATGTTTGGAGGCTTATTTTTTAAATTATGGCCAGAGGAAGTTTCAGATAAACCTCATTTAATGTAGGGAGCCAGATCCTCCAGGACCTCAGATACTGTTTTAAGTAGTCAGGATTTTTCTCTATCTCCCCCATTATTTCTCATTAATTATTTTATTTTCTTCCAAGCTGGCTTTTGAGAAGGAGGGGGTAGAGTTTCAGGGAGATATAAAAGCATTTTATTGTCTAGAACAACAAAATCTGGCTCTGTAGATTTTATGGTTGTAAGCAGGACAATTATGAAAGCAAACACCCAGGAGTGGAAAATAAATAAATAAATAACGGCTACAAACAGTCCATTTCGGAGAATTAGAAAACTCGTAATCACAGACTTCCTGGGGTTTTAGTCATCTTTGTGTAATGTGATGCCAAGGTCTGAAGGTTGCCTGGATCGGCTTAGATCTCCCGGGCAGAGCAGCTCCTGGGCCATGCAGGACATTCAGGACTACGCTACCTGTTCAGTCGCTGAGCTCAGCAAGGGCCAGGGTTGACAGAGCTGGCCTACACACACACACAAACACACACACACCAGCGAAACAACTACAAGGACATAGAAAAACGCCTTTCTTTTTCTTAATTCGGTAGGGCAGGGTTTAAAAGATGGCTGCCCTTCTTCTGGGTCACCTGGACAAGCCAACAGTCCTTGTCTAAGCAAAGCCCAGGGCAAGTCTTGACAAGCTGTGGCTGGGCCTGCAAAACACACTTGCAAAAAAGCTGGAAGGCAGCCAGTGGCCCCTCCTTGGCCCGGCCCAGCTGAGTTCTGCCACTCTTTCTCTCATGAAGAGGGAAGGAGACCTGGGCGAGGGAAGCTGGACTTCAGGAATTGTGCAAAACTAGGCAAGCGCATTCTTCCCATTAAAAGTATGGTTTAAATGTTAAATTCGGGTGGAAAGTTTTTATTTTTTTAAAAAAAATGTATAAGTTTTGGTCAGTAGGTTTGCTTGTTTGATGTGTTTAATGATGAGAAGTGGTGTGTTTATCTTGCGCCACTAGCACAAGTAAAGTCATTAGCATTGTTCCTGGGCCAGACAAATCCATTTATCGTTTATGGCAGGGCTGGGGAAACGGTGGCCCTTTTATGACGTGTGGATTTCAGCTCCCAGAATTTCTCAACCAGCCCCAAGTCATAAAGGGGCCCTTGTTCCCCACCTCTGATTTAGAGAGTCAAGGATTTGAGAGCCCTTTCAGAACCCGTGAAATTGCAGAACTTCTACGAAAACGGTGGCGCTTGGACCGGCCCACATCCGTCCAGCAACCCAAAAGAAATGCACAAGGGCAAGAGGCAATTCAACGAAATGACCACATAGAAGACAACCCATAAAGTCAGTAGAGCGTCCTGGTTGTCTAGGAAGATCTGGCTTTTTTTAAAAAGACAACCAAAATTGAATATTTAGTGGGGCAGGGAATCAATAAATTGCACACTAGCAAAAGCAGTGGGACCAGTTAAAAAGTAGAACAATTTAGACAGATCAGAGAAAGGCTGTGAAGGGAACCAGAGGACCAACCGGGAAGTCAACCTCCCAAGAGAAAGAGATGGTTTCCTTTTGAAAAGAGCTGATTGTCCCACTCACAGGCAGGAGGAATCAGGGGTCTAAGTTAATCCCCCCCAGAGATCAGGATGGCCCCCTCTCTCTTCCGGAAGGCCCTGAAGATGGCCTGGTTCTGCCAGCGGGCCTGGGGAGCCCAGAATGGGAGGGATCCCTTCCAGTGGCTCGTTGTGTGATCTGCTGCCGTTGGGACGGCGAGGAGTTGGGGGTGATTATGTACTTATTTATTTTCCAGATTTTGTTCAACTGTACTCTTTTATTATTATTTTTTATTTTACTGTCAGGGCTCCGGTAGTCACCCCCATTTAGACCAGAGAAATATTTTATGAGTTGACATTTACATTCTGTAAGCTGCCCCGAGTCGCCAGGGGCAAATAGCCGGCAATATTTAATCGATTAATTAATAAGTTGCCTCTGATCCCATTTGAATATTAGGAAATCTTGCTAGTATATTTAGTGTGAACTTTAGTATGAAATGGAGAGCTGACCTGTACGGAGTGGGGGAGGGGAAGCGGAGCAAGACCCCTCGGTGCTGCTGCAATAGCTGAGCCTCCCTTTTTACTCAGCCTTGGAGGTTCCCATTGTGACGGGGAGCCGCCACAGAATTCACAGCCTCCAGGCGGCTTCCATGGAGCCCCCAAATTAACATTTTTAAAAACACAACATTTAATTTTTAAAAATGACACAGGCTGCCAGAAGGAATGAGAACTTTCCTAAGAGATCTTACAAGATTTTGGGGCAGGGTAGGTCATCCAAGGGACGCGGTGGCTCAGCGGTTAAGATGCTGAGCTTGTCAGTCAGAAAGTTCGGCAGTTCAGCGGTTCGAATCCCCAGCGCTGCGTAAGGGAGTGAGCTCCCGTTCCTTGTCCCAGCTTCTGTCATCCTAGCAGTTCGAAAGCACGTAAAAAATGCAAGTAGAAAAACAGGGACCACTTTGGTGGGAAGGGAACAGCGTTCCATGTGCCTTGGGCGTTTAGTTAAACGCACCAAACTTGATTGCAGGAAATACGACTTCAGCAACAGAGTGGTCAATGTTTGGAATACTCTACCTGACTCTGTGGTTTCTTCCCCAAGCCCCCAAAACTTTAACCTTAGGCTGTCTACTATTGACCTCACCCCCTTCCTAAGAGGCCTGTAGGGGGCGTGCATAAGCCCACCAATCATGCCTACCATCCTTGTCCTATTGTTTCTTTTTATTTTTCATATAAGTATCTATCTCATGTATTCAAAACTGTTTATTCTTATACCTGTATCTTGTAAGTGATTGACAAATCAAATAAATACTAAAAAAACCAAAAACCCTAAATACTAGCCCTGCCGGCCACATGACCACGGAGACGTCTTCGTACAGCGCTGGCTCTTCTTTGGCTTTGTGATGGAGATGAACACTGCCCCCTAGAGCCAGAAACGAGTAGCACGGATGTGCGAGGGGAACCTTTACCTTACCTTTAGGTCATCAAAGATTAATGCTCCGTTTTGCCCTGGAGCATACTGGCCCCTGCCACATAAAAAGGTGGCTCCCCTCTACCTTGTAGAGAGTATATATCTCGTCTTGTAGGATCAGGTGAAACACGTTTGCAACATGCTCTTCTGTTTGCAAGAAGGCTGGTCAGAAATCTAGTTGTTCAGAAATATAAAAGCATAATGATGGGAAAAAACCCAGTTACAATTCCTGCAGCAGTAGATTCAGGCTATATTGCTGCTCTGGGCGTTGGGGAAAATTCCATATAATCGTAATGGTGAACATTAGCAGTCAGTACCGAATGTCGAGAAGCATTCAGAGGAACATAATTCCACCTTGTCACACTGACTGCGACAAACACAAAGAGGAGGAAGGGCACTCATTTTAGGGGCACCCACCACCACCATGGTGTCGATCACTCCCAAATGGTTTGTTCAAATCCTAACCCGTTAATTTTTGTAAACGCTAACCATATTCCTTACAAATTTGTGCAAGTCTGCACAGCATTCCCCTGTGAAACCTTGCTTGAGAAGATTGGACCCTCAGCGCAAAGCCTAGCTGAGATAGTTGAAAATCTTAGAAAGTGATTTCTTATTTCTTCGCATTACGTTTGCACAACTGAATGGGAGCCGCATTAAAATTCTGTCCAGCTACCTCTCCGCCTGGGCTGGCCAGAGGAATCCAGAGGGACCCCGTGGGCGGTCTGGTGGCTCTGGTGTCTGCCCCCCAGAGGGGCAGCGCCCAAGAGCAGCAGGTTCCTAAGGTTTAGTTATGTGAAAGAAGCGTCCCCCAATTTTTCCCTCCTTTGATGAAATGCCCACTCGTGGTATAAACAGTCAACCTGTCATGGAACGTTTTCTTAGAGACCCTTTTTTTTCCTCCTTTCAGCCCGCAAGTTGAAGAAATTGGGCAACCTGAAGATGCAAGAAGAAGGGGAGACAGCAGAGCCCTCGAGCCCCACTGAGGAGCAAGCCACGAAAATGCCGCTGGCGCATCTCGATAGCCTGGAATGCCAGCCCATCTTCCTCAACGTCCTGGAAGCCATTGAGCCCGGCGTGGTTTGCGCAGGGCACGACAATAACCAGCCCGACTCCTTTGGCTCCCTTCTCACCAGTTTGAATGAGCTTGGAGAGAGGCACCTGGTACACGTGGTGAAGTGGGCAAAAGCCTTGCCAGGTAAGAAGCACTTTTTCTGGGGGGGGGGTATACCCCCAGCTCCCATTCAGCCTATCAGGATCTGAAGATGTTAAGCAAGCGGGGGCGGGGTGGGGGGGGCTTCTTAGGTGGCGGAGGCCCTCGGTGAAAGTCGAAGAGGAGACGTCCTGGCAATTTTAGAGCTGAAGGCTAGGCTGGAGTTTGAAAAAAACTTCTTGGAAGAAGGTGGTAACTAACATAAAGCATAAAACGATAAGGCTTGAAGGGACCTTGGAGGTCTTCTAGTCCAACCCCTGCTTTCTTATTGCCACAAAAACTGCATGGGATGGTCCATGGGAGGGGTTGCCTTTATCTGAAGGACACTTGACTGGGGGTAGGTGGCATGGATACATTCCTTGGTATCTCTCAGGCTCCTGCTGTATTAGACTTAGCGGTTTTAAATGCAAAGAAAGGGCCAAACTCTACCGAGAGATTTATTGCCTATTCGTATTTCTTGGCTTCTCCGCATAAGTCCTGTGGGTATTTTGAAAAAATAAAACGGCTCAAAAGGTCGTCACCCGAGAGCAGCCGTACTACGAGTCTCCTTTTGTGCTCAGAAACCCCAGCTGCCGTGCTGGGCTTCACCTGCCTCTTTGTCCAGTGCCCCCCTTGAAGACTTGCCTTCCTCTCTTCAGCCAGAGAAGGTGCCGCCTTCCTAAAGGTTTCTTTGCTGCCCAGAATTTCCTGCTCAAGGATTATTTGAGGTTTGTTTTGAATTGATGGATACTGGGCTTCTGTTTCTTATGCAAAATAAGAAAAAAGTTTCTGTTCAAATACGACGCACCGCTCCTTCTTCCATTATCGTGCCTATTCTTTGAACTTAAATTCTGTTGTTTTCTTCATCGTCTGCTGTCAAAACAATGGGTAAAAAGCCAGTTGGAGAGGAAATTCGCGCGTAAGGAATCCATCAGTGTCAAAGAAAAGCTGAAGAAAAATCCCAGGCTGCCATTCAGTTGAACAAATGAAAGAAGCAGGTTTTTTCAAAATATTGAAGGGCCTTACAGGACGAGGTGCTCCCTGAGAAAACATATTTCAGACCGGTCCGTGAGATCTTAGCCTTCTGATTCGTTCCAAATGTCTTTTTCTTTATGCCCCGCATGCAAGCCAATCAGAATTGAATAGGGGCAGCCGATAGTCCTATTCCAGTCTTTGTCCAAAAGACTCAAACGATGCACCTGGACCCGTTCCTGTTGCATAAAGTGCCCGAGGTGACCCTGTCCCAGGGAGCTTCAAGGACCCAGAGACCCCCACCAAGGCCCCCTTTGCATCCCCCAGGACTCTCACTCTGAATTGCCTTGAATACAAGACACTTGGGGCAGCTAATGGGGAACCCACAGGCCTTCTGCCTCCACACTCCCTGGCCCGCCTGCATTTTGACAACGATACGTGGAACAAAATACATGGAAACCTGGGCTGCTGGGAAAGTGAACGTTAGCCATTAAGCCACTAAACCTTTATTCTCCCAGGTGTCCCTAGGGAAAAGGGGCCGTGCCGATGCCTGCTCCAAAGACAGCAACCAGGGTCAAATTGCCTAAACTGTCAACCAACCAAGAATTGCCACCCATTTCGAAAGGATAACTTTGCATGGAAGATGTTCGTTCTGTCAGTCTTACAAACCGCTGCTTTTCTCAAAGTGTCATTTTAACTTTAATTAAATTGTATTTCTCAGACCCTGTTCCAGAAATTGTGAATAAGGATAATGAGAAAGTCGCTCCAATTTGAGATTGTAGGTGTCATGTCATCACGACTTCCAAGACCGATGCCTTATTAGCAACCCCATAACTTGCCGGTGGTTCTTATCTCTGTTAAAATGGAGCTTTTAAAAAGTACTGCCTGGTTATCCACGCCTTCTGATTTTGAAGGACTCCTGTGGTAAACGTCCATTACAACCCATGGTCCAGTTTAGAACGAAGCATCCCAGGGTTTGACTGTTTGGCTTTCCTGCGTCTGGAAAGAGGCAAGAAAACTCCTCAGCCAGCTGGGCTGGTTTCAGCAAAGGAGGGCCTGCTCCCAGTGCCCCCCCGCCCAGACCACTCCACTTCCTCCCTCTGGCTGCTTCTCCCAGGCCATGTGGGGAGCCAAGGACGGAAGGGCTAGGAAGGAGCTGTTGCTGGCTCCTCTTCTCCGCCTCACTTTTGCCTTCCCTTCACAAGTAATGAAATGGCTGCCTCCCTAGTCTTTGACCGAGAAGGATGCAATGTTTATTTATTTTATTTATTTATGAAACTTGTAGGCCACCCATCTTACCTCAAGGTAATGTCCAGTTCAGTTGCCATGCTTTGAGCAGAACGCTGCTTGGGTTAGACCATGATGGGGATGCTTCATGCCCTCTGTTGGAATCTGATTCCGAGGGGGAGGTTGAACAGATGACAGGGAGTGGAAGTGTGGCTCTGGTGGCTGTGGAAGAAACTGGGGGAAGGGCACAGTCTGGCTGGGCATTCAGAGGAAGACCCAGGGCCACCCCCTCTTCATCCCAGGGCATGCAGGGAGGAACGGAGAAGGGAGCAACGTGGCTTATGGGGGAGAAAAGGGCCCTGATTCCCTTCATTAGCTGCAGCTGGGAAAACAGGATTTAAAAGGGGCATTTGCTCACAGCACCATGCTGGAAGCAAAGCCTGCGTTATCTTTGTTTGTCGAGCCCTAACTGGGTTATGGTGTCCTCCCAACTGTGTGCGTTTCATTATTTTTTGAAGTCTGCAATTCCTTATCCTGCTCTGTCTCGTTAATTGCTGCAGTGTGGTTTGTGTTTTTTTTAATTTATAATCTATATGTACTTTGGGTTCAGACAGAATTTTCTTCCCTTTAAAAACTGTTCTTGGGAGAGTTTTTTCTCCAGCCAAAGATAACTGGACATTGGGGGCCAAGTTGGAGATATTAAAAGGACTTTACCTACTTTTGTGACTTTGTTGCTTTTTTGCCACGCCCCTTTGGGTCATCACAGGATGCTTCATGCTCCAAGAGCCCCCGTGGGACTGGGGTGCACTGGGACAAACGAGAACACGGGCAGCTCAGGAAGGTCCCCTCAGGAAAGAAACTTCAAGGCACCTGGATCAGAGTGAGGCACCTCGGCGCAGCCAGCTGCCACCACCAAGTCCTTTTTGCAAAGCTCGCCAGCCCTGCTCAGTTGCGAGGCTGAGTTTCCGAGAATTTGGCTATGAAACACACTTTCCACAACTCTTCTCTTGCATCAACTTTTTGGCCATGTCTTCAGCTAGCTCTTCAACACCAGAGGATTCCAGAAGGCCACAGACGAGGCTGTTGTCCGGCACATCTAGAAAGTACCTAATGGGAAAGGTCGGATGTCAGACTTCGCCTATGGCCTTTACTGAAGCTTTTAACTGGGTCCATCCATGGACGGGGGGCGGGGGGGGAGAAAAGGCCAAGGAGGTGACTGTGACTGCTTGACAAAAGTGGATCCTGACGTCTCTAACGCCGCCTCTGCAGGTGCCCCTGCTGCTTTTAACTGCAGGCAGGCCTGATTGTCCTTAGCTGTGCTAGCCCTCATTTTTGTGGTTGTGTTGCTTTTATTATTTCTCATTTGATTATCCATAGCTTGTGAAACTTGTTTTAATCCACTTAACCTATCTTTGGAGCCTTTTCCACAGAAATATGAAGTACGTGGGTTTTTTAGGGTTAATGAATTAATTAATACACTCCTAAATCTATCATTCTCAGAACTTCTAAATCTCTTACTTATAAATGTGCAAAGCCCAAAGCCCAGAACAAGTTTTAAAAATTTAAAAAAACTAATGATAGGATAGGAAGATAGATTGCAATCTCTGGTTTTCTTCTGTTTATGTAAACTATAATTGTGGTTGGAAGATTTTGTGGTTGGAAGATTTTGTGGTTGGAAGAGAACTACAGCTGTTTTTGGACAGTCTTATCAATGGATTCACTTCCCATCTTGATCAAATCGCAAAGCACTTCCTGAAACAATTTTTTTTTGATTGACCTGCTTGAAGGTGACTACTAGTTCCTGATCCCACCTCTTGAACATTGCCTTCGTCAATGATAACTGAGAAAGTTTGTAGAGAGCTAAAGCGATAAATAAATGTTTATCTGTTCATTTACAAGGCCACCTGACTCACAGATAACTATGAGCATGAAAGAATCCTTACAGCCGCTCACTGTGAGCCCAAGCCTCCTGGTGGACAGGTGATGAAATACACGATCGTCCAATGCACAGGCTCCCTAGGCGCCCTGAGGGAGCACAGCACCAGCCTTGGCGGCAAAACTAGCACTTTGTCTGCAGGAGGAAAAGAATTGCCCAGTTATTCATGCCATCGTGGCAGGGGCAGAGCTTGGCCTTCCATCTTGACCTTCTCTTATTTTAGGACCCAAAGAGCATTAACGTCCAGTTGAAGCACAACGAAATCCCGCAAGCCGCGTTGAGTTGGTCATTGGATCAACTCCAGCATAAGTGGTTCCATTCAGAAGACGCTGGACACATCACCTCCATGCCACTCAACAGCAGCGTTTCAGGTTGGAGCCAGCAGGAAAGAAAAGTCCGCAGATAATTTTCAGTTGAGATTTTCCTTAAGAGAGGAGAAATCACCCGTCCTTCCTCTGCAGGAAGAGTAATTGAGTTCTTGATGGGCCACAAGGAAAAATAACTATTTTTGGCTTGACCAGCAAGGGTAGCAAGACAAGAAATGTGATTGTGATGTGATGGTTGCACTTCACAGGGAAGATGGGATTCACGTTATATTTTGGCTGACATGTCACACCTTCGGTTCACAATTGGAAACTCCATATTTTTAAATACAATTTTATTAACAATTTTGGTTACAGTAAAAAGTAATATAAACTAAACCCAGAGATAGAGAAGAGGAAAAAAGGGGGGGAAAGTAGAAAAAAAATAACTCTTCAGCTCTTACAAGGTTAAGCATACATCTCTTCTGCCCAAATACTATCTCTTCTTTATAAACAAATCCATAAAACGTCAACTTTTGAATCTTAGTGCCAGCAAACAGTCGGGGAAGGGGTTGCCGGGAAAGGGGAAGGGGAGGAGGATGTCTTATTTTAACCTTAATCAAATTCCTTTTCCTTCTTAACTCTTAATCAGTTCAATACTGTCATAGGCTTTGTTTGGGTTTCAGTTCTTTATCCCATCACACAAATTTTGTCAAGGCTTTAATAAGCCTGTTTTGTAGATCCAATAAGAAAAATATCTTTCAGATCATTCTCTTATCGTTTGCATTTCTCTTTTTTAAGCTATCTCGACAGATAAAAACTTGTTCCACATCTGTCATTCCTTCATCCATCTCTTTTGGGCACGTTCTACCCATAGAAACCATTCACACCACCTGCATAACTTCTCCCTCCTCCCTCCGTTTATGGCAGGGTGCCAGCAAGCTTAGCAGTGCATAGTAGGGAAGGTGGCAGAGCTGGCAAGTATCTTGTTAGCAACTTGTCGGCTCTTCCTCCAGCCAGATGGACCCTCAAGGGTGGGCAATGGAAGCTATTCGGAGTCCCCCCTTTAACGGCTGTTTTTCTCCTCTTTTAGTTCTGTTGCTTTTCTGCCAGTTGCTTTAAGCAATGGATACAAATTGGTATCTTCCTTATAGGTAGCACCGGGAGAGTTAAAGCCTCTTTGCAACTGCAGTCATTAATGTTAAATAAATATTTTGTTCCGATTTATCATAGGAACTGGCAGCTAGCCAAAGGCATGCCTCTTCCTTCGAAGCCCCCCTTCAAGGCAACGCCATAGAAGGGCGGGAAGGGCTGCCTTGGGGACCACCCTTGCCGGCAGACGGGGGGCCTCCTCGGTCTGGCTACCCCGGCAGGAGAGGTTGAGGCTCAGCCTCAGGGGACTCGGAGTTTCGGGCCTGGGGTAGGCTTCAGGAGGGGGCAAGGTCTACACCTGCCTGAAAATAGGCCTAAATAAATGTCTCGCTGAAAGGAAAGGGAGAGTTAGAGTGTGAAGGGAATGACTGTGTAACCATGGATCTCCGTGATTCTGGCATGTTGAACTGTTCTCTTCACACCTATTTCCTGCCTCTGCAGCAAACTCAGCAGGGACCTGCCTTTTTTTTCCTCTTCTCTTTTCCGATGTCATCGCAACGGCACTAGCAGCAGACGCTAAAAACTGCACATTTTGACAGAAATCAGCCTTTTGCTTTTTGACCACTAAAGCTGCCCTGTGAATTGTCTTTAAGCTCTTTCAAGTAATGGGAGCCATTAACTTTTTCAGCAAGAGCCGATCTCTGTTTCGTCCTTCCTAATCGCATTTGACAGGGAGGTTTATTTGGGCTTCACCTGATGCTGGGAGTAAGTTCAAGAGTTAGCGGGAGTGGAGGAACCAAGGGCAAACGAAGAGGCAGGTTGACGTCTCAGAATGGGTAGAAGGGACAAGGTGAACGGCTTAGCGGAGGGAAAATGTCTAAAACTCTGTGAATGATGTACACAGAAAACAGACGCAGCTGAATGAAGCTGGCTAAGATGCTGAAGTGGCCTTCAGAGAAGTGAATAAACAACAGTTTTGGCCTAAGGAGGTAGATTTGTCCCAAGTTGTTCCAGAAATCAGGACCAGAAACAAGAACCTTAGAATAGAATAGAGCTGGAACAGACCATGGGAGACTTCTAGTCCTGCTCAAGCAGGAGAACTTAGACCGTCTCAGACAAGTCCAGTCTCTTCTTAAAAACCCCCAGTGATGAAACATCCACAATTTCTGGTGGCCAGCTGTTCCACTGGTTACTTGTCCCCGCTATTAGGAAGTTTCTCCTTAATTCCAGATTGCTTCTCTCTTTCATTAGTTTCCAACTGTTGCTTCTTGTCGTGTCTTCTGGTGCTTTGTAGAATAATTTGACCCGCATTCTTCTTTGTGGCAGCCCCTCAAATACTAGAATACCGCTATCATGTCCCCCCTAAAAGTCCTTATTTTCTCTAGACTGGCCAAACCCAAATCCTGCAGCCGTTCTTCATGTTTTAGTCTCCAGGACTTTGATCATCTTAGTTGCTCTTCTCTGAACTTTTTCCAAGGTCTCAACATCTTTTTCGTAGTATGGTGACCAAAACTGGTTTCAGTATTCCAGTGGTGGTCTTACTAGGGTTTTATAAATCATACGATCTTAATTCTATGCCTCTGTTTATACAACCCAGGATTGTATTAGCTTTTGGGGCTGCTGCTGCACATGGCTGGCTCATATTTAAGTGATCCTCCTAGGACCCCAAGGTCCCTCTCGCAGTTATTGTTTTTGAGCCAGGTCTCACTTAATCTGTACTTATATCTTTGATTTTTTCCTACCTAAATGTAAAACTTTGCATTTCTCCACATTGCAATTCGTTTGGTTGGATAGTAAGATAACAACTTCAAGCAAGGAAAAGGAAGTAGAGGTCAACTGAACATCAGCAAACATACCTTAATGTGAAGAGCCGTCCACTAGCGCAACAGATACTAATAAAGGGGTCTAGGGGTATCTTTAAAAAGAGGCTGGATGGTCATCTGGCCATTTGCACTGGGCGGGATTTTGGACCCTAGGTCTAAGACCCCTCCCCATTCTTACATTCATATTCAGATCAAAGTAGCATCCACAAAGGGTGGTCAGAATATTAGATGGTAGCTGTGCCTGGTTGAAGGTTTGCTCTCCTTTTTGACATGCCTCAGATATGGATGCCTTTGTCCCGATCTCTTCCTCCTTTTGAGTTCTCTCTCATAAGGGATATGAAAAAAAAAGCCAAAGCTTCAAGCAAGCAGATTTATGTTGTTTTCATGAGAAGAGCACAGTTTTAACTTAAGCAGATAGAATATGTATTTCCCCAAAATGTGAAATGAGTAATGGCTGGACATAGGATAGTGGGGGCACATGATAAAATTGGAAATGATATTCCCGCATTTCTTCGTGGTGATTTCCACCATGGAATTTTCCTTTCATTACAATAGCAAGTCAGGGAGTCAGTATACACCTTCTGATGCTGGATTAACTTACAGAAGAGTTTTCAGGGCATTTAAAAAATATATATAGAACTGTTCAGAATATTGCTAGAAAGAACTTATATGAACTTTAATATTTTAATAATGAGCTGAAAATATTAATTACAAAAATGATAGTTCAGTGTTTACCGCCAATAAAATAATTGTTAATGAACATTGTTTAACTACTATTTAGAAAAAAAGCCATGATGAACTCAGATTGTTGGGTGGAAGATGCTGACCTTGTAAACTACTTAGAAAGGGCTGTAAAGCACTATGAAGCTGTATATAAGTCTAAGTGCTATTGCTATTGCGAAAAATGCTAACAAAGTTTTTTTAATTAATATTAGTAGAGTTCAAGTGAAACTTTTAATTATGCACTGAGATACCAGTGGGAAAGCAGGTAAAAATGTGCTTGATGCCAAACACTTATTAACTGCGCTTTCCAAAACCAATGCAGCATTAGTGTGATAGGGTATCTCAAAGTGTCATTGAGGTGATAGCTACAGGCAGGTTTCCTGCAAATTCAGCGATAATCCAAACTGTAATTTCAGCTTTAGTTGTTGTGGGATTTTTTTTGTTAATGCTAGTAGTTTTTGAAGATGTTAAACTTGTTGGCTTATATTTACCACAGATAGGATGAATTCCATCTCCAATTAAGTTGTAATGCAATCTGTAACTGTAAGAAAGAAATCTAAGATCCTTTAATTTTTTTGCCTCTTCTTGAAACTTACTTAGATGATGTTAAAGAATATTACAAGCTCTCGTCTGTGTACAGATCACGGCAATCTATATGAATGGTTTGAACACTCTGACTTCTGTGTTAATGTTAGCTATCCTATGCTGTCAAATGCCTGTACAAAAACAATATTGCCATTTTTTTCTAAGTATAGAAATTGACGCTGAAAGAATAGCACCAAGAAAAAATTCTAGAAAAGAATCTTCTGAGTTGATCCCCAAGGACCTTAGATATTCTCTATCACAAAATTCAGAAGGTCCAAATCACACTTTTCTGCATTGAGGCTTATGGCTGTTGGTTCATAGGGAGAAGACTGTTCATTTCCTGTTTTAGAAAATAACAGACCAATAAAGCACAAGACAAGCTGGGTGGGTGGGATATGTCACCGAGACCTATATATTTTGACCCTAGAGTGATCCAAAGAAATTTGGATTGCCCATGTGGATTGCACAAGAACAACAATTTCCCAGTGAGACGTGGTTGTGGGGCTTGTGTGCTGTGAGGAAGGTAGAAGCTATGCCAGAGGTTCAACCCCACTGGACGGGCCTCCTCAGTGGAGTCAGACAAAGAGGGTCTTCTCTCCCATTAAAAGTATGGTGAGATATAAATGTCAGAAAATTATACTGTCTTGGATGTCACCAGGGTTAACAAGGTCCACGCTAGATGTTGGAGATCCTGGACCAGAGGTGGTATTCTACTGGTTCTGACCAGTTCTGGAGAACCGGTAGCGGAAATTTTGAGTAGTTGGAGAACCAGCCAATCCCACCTCTGATTGGCCCCGCCCCCATCTCTTCTCTGCCTCCCATTGAGTCCCAGCTTGCACAGGAGAACGGAGCTGGAAAGCAGGCCAGTGGGTGGGGAGGGAAGGGGGATTTTGCAGTAACCTTCCCCTGCCACACCCACCAAGCCACACCATGCCCACAGAACCGGTAGTAAATTTTTTTGAATCCCACCACTGTCCTAGATATCTGGCATCAAATTACATGAACCTCTGATAATTCTGCTTGAGAACATTCTGGGTTTTATTGAGGCATCCCAGCAGACCTTGGACTTAATGCCTCTCTCCTCCCATGGAGTCATACAGCGGCCCAGGCTGTATGCCACTCGGAATCCAAATAGTTTATGGTGTGAACTTTTAGTTTATTTTCTTTCCAATTTCATCCCTAATTATGTCCTTTTTTATAAAATAGCTTGTTCTATAATAACAACAGAAAACCTTCAGTAAGAAAATGTGTTGTATATGACTTGTCTTTCCCTCGCTACCAGATTTAAAATGCCACAAGCTGCCATCGGTGTTGGAGAAGGCCTTCTGTCGGTCTTGAGGTGCCAGCGGCCTGAGCCCAGGCTAACAACCCAGCTGCTCCCTGACCTGAAGGAAGAGCTTTGCCTCCAGCTAATTTAACCTTTCTGACTTTTCTTCCTAGGGTTCCGCAACCTGCACGTAGATGACCAGATGGCCATCATTCAGTATTCCTGGATGGGCTTGATGATTTTTGCCATGGGATGGAGGTCCTTCACCAATGTGAATTCCCGGATGCTTTATTTTGCTCCAGACTTGGTCTTCAATGAGTAGGTTGCCTCTGTTTCGTGTTAGACTTGATTGAGAAAGTGGAAAGGGGGGTTACCCTGTGGTCGGCTTTAAGCAAAAGCCAGAGGAAGCCCCCCCCCATTTCCTCAGGAACGGCAGGGCAAATGAGCCACAGGGTCACTTTCAGTGAAAAGGAAGCTTTCTCATACAAGGTCAAACTTTTTGAGCTCAAATTGTGTCTGCTTGACTTGTTTCAATTCTTGAATGCAACGTCATTGAGATTACATTTACACAAGAGTCAAGAGGCAAATGTGCAGCCACACAAGGTAGCGTTTGCTTTGTTTCACATGCTCATTTCTTGTGATGACCCAGGGTGGAATACAAAATAAACCAGTCACAAAAAACAGGCGAAGCCCCTTTTATTCCTTCACTTTGCTTCCAAGCTCCAAATATCCTTGACTGGAGACAAAAAACTCCCACACAAGCAGTTATAAGAAGGAGAAAATGCCGTTTAAATTATAAAGAGTAAAAAAAAACAACACAAACCAGGCAAGATAAGGGCTGGAAGACGTCCACAGATATCAGAACACACACTGGGAAGGACACCGAACTCAGAGAGGAACAATAAACTAGAGATATTTCCATGCTATGTTTCCAGCACTGGCCCTTACGCATGCCTGTCCTCTTATCCAGTTGTCACAGCTGCAGCCCATGAAGAGGATCAAGGCCCTGTCCTCCTCCGTAGACCACGTCTCTCCCTTATCCTCTCCTCCCTGCGTGCCCCAGGATGGAGAGGGGATGGGCCTGGGTCCTCCTCTGACTGCCCAGCCGGCCTCCACCCTTCCCCAGCCTCCTCCACAACCTCTGGAGCCCCACTTCCACTCCCTGTTGGCTGTTCCTCCTCTCCCTCAGAGTCAGTCTCCACCAGGGGCATGACACTTCTTCTGAGAGGCAGACGTAGAGATCAAAATTTCTGGAAAGTAGATGAGTAAAAAAGTAGACCTCGAAGTCTAAACATGAGCTTAGTTAGGAGTGTTTAGTAAAAGTTTCTTCCAGAGAAATGTTTCAGTGTAAATAGTGAATATCTATTTTCCAGGCATATGCTGCATTTTCTCAAGTGGTCAAGGACTGGTCCTTTCCTTGGGTTTTGCGTCCTTTGAAATATTCCATCTTTTGTTGATCTCTGGCATGAAATGCTGAGGCCTCACCACTTTGGAGGATCAAAGTTCTGTAAAGCAGTACTCCCCCTCCCCCCGCATGCAGCTGTCTTGACCCAAGCACAGCCACTGTTTTCTGCACTTCTGGCTTCTCTATCCCAGGTCTTGGGCAGACAGGGGACTTCCCATGTTTTCTTCTGTGCACTATTTGACTACCAGAGTTTCTGTATGCAGTTCGTGTATTCAGTTACTTCAGTCCCTGGGCATCTGTTGGAGAAGGATTCAGGCTGACCTTTGTAGCCAGATACTACAGAAATGAAGTTCCAAGATCTAGCTGTGTACTTGGCGTGCTTGTTTTCAGATGACCTTGCCTACAGCTGCATGTGCCACAGATGGCAAGAGGCCTTGTGGGAGGGCCTATTTCAATAGGGCCTTTTATCTGAACAAAACAGGACAATTGAGAACAGCTTAGATCAGAATCTATGGAGTAAATTGTAGGGCTGACAGAGAAATTAAGATTTGCATTTTCTTTCACTTATGTATTTTGCCATATTTACTAGTGAGTGGTTTTATTACTATTCTCTATATTATCTTTTGTATTCTGATACGGCCTAATGGTCAAATAATAAAGTATTATTAATAAGGCAACTTATATGGCAAGATCCATTCCCAAGGCTTGTTAGCTGGCCATTACAATGTGGCATATTTGGAAGTTTACAGGTTATAAGATAACTCTGGATCATTTTTTTAAATACTTATAAAAGCTCCCCTCATGATATTTTTTCACCCTAAGAATAATTATGGAAATAGGAAGGGGAGGGAGAGAAATAGGTAAGTAATAAATATTTTGGAAGAACTGCTTTCAAATTTTGTTAGTCATTAAGGCAGCCACATGTTCTTTCAAGCTGCTAAGCGAGACTGGGAAAAAAAGGCCCAGCAACTTTAATGAATGGACTCATTAAAACAGCCATACTTGTAATGTCAGCCATACCATTAAAACCATATATGCTTAGAGTTATTTGGAAAAAAACATGGCTGCTTTAATGAGCAACAGAGAGAAGTTTGTGATCATGGAAGTTCCAACGCATCCTTCTGACTCATTTTGAAGTGTCCATGATCTCATGAAAAGGATGTTAGGCACTGACTGGAAGTACATCTACATGGAGGAAGTACCCAGTGGGGTACCACAAGGTTCCATCTTAGACCCAGTATTCTTCAGTATCTTCATAAATGACTTAGATGAGGGAATAGAAGGGGAACTCATCAAATTTGCAGATGACACCAAGCTCACAGGAGTAGCCAACACCCCAGAAGACAAGTGCAGGATACAAATAGGTTTTGAGAGACTTGGACAATGGGCCCTACCCAACAACATAAAACGTAACGTAGAGAAAAACAAGTTTTTACACCTATGCAGGAAAAAGAAAAGATACGAATACAGATTAGGTCCACCTGGGTATGTGCAAATAGATTGAGCGCTCTTCAGGCTTCCTGGGCTATCTTGTAGTTGGCAGATTCCACATCTCCTCACCTGTCTTTTCATTCCTCTGGAGACAGGCACACATTTTATTTATTGATTGATTTGATTTGATTTGTCAGTTGCTTACAAGATACAGGTATAAGAATAAACATAGTTTTGAATATATAGATATATTCAAAACTATATGGATACATATGAGAAAAATAAAAGAAACAGTAGGACAGTAGGCACGTTGGTGCGCTTATGCATGCTCCCTACAGACCTCTTAGGAAAGGGGTGAGGTCCATAGTAGACAGCCTAAGGTTAAAGTTTTTGGGGTTTGGGGAAGAAACCACAGAGTCGGGTCGAGTATTCCAGACATTGACCCCTCTGTTGCTGAAGTCGTATTTCCTGCAATCAAGTTTACAACGCAGACACTCAACCTTACTCAGCAAAAGTTGATGGAAGAGATGGAAGGTGGCTCAGTGCATAGTTAGACCAGCAGGAATACATGGCAGCCTGAAGACGAGATGCTCCTGAGTGCTGGGAGGGGGTCCTGCTGCTTTGGGACGGATTTCCCAATGGGGCCTGTTAGCTGAGGGGCATCACTGTTTCCTTGCTACAGGCTTTCTCATAGGAAATGACAGAAGTCTCAGGGAAGGGCTGGTGGGATTTTGCAGAGGGGGGAAAGGGGGCTGGACTTGGGGCTATGAGGGCCTTTGTGGAGGGAGGGGTCAACTTTTGCACCATTATGTGACCAACAAAATAAGCAAGAGAGACGAAGTTTCCATCAAGACTGAAATGGTAGCATTCATAAACATCTCAAGCCGTGTACAACAGTGAAATGCGTGGATTTAGTTCTTGTGAGAAAGGCAAACTCTGCTAAGCTGTTTCTCTCCTATTCATGCCTTAACTTCTTTTCTTCTCCTAGGTACCGAATGCACAAATCCAGAATGTACAGCCAGTGTGTCAGGATGCGACATCTCTCTCAAGAATTTGGATGGCTTCAGATTACTCCTCAAGAATTTCTCTGTATGAAGGCTCTGCTCCTCTTCAGTATCAGTAAGCGGCGGCATTTTTCACCCCCCTGTTTTTGTACTTAGAATAAAAGATAAAATAAGAGGGTTGGAAGGGACCTTTGGGAGTCTTTTAGATCAACCTCCTCCTGCTCCATCAGGAGATCCTGTACCATTCTGGACAAACGGCTGCCCAGTCTCTACTTGGAAACCTCCAGTGAAGGAGCACTCACAGCCTCCAGAGGCAGGCCGTTCCACAGGTTAATTGTTCTCACTGGCAGGAAATGGGGCCGGACTAGATAACCTCCAAGTACCCTCCCATCTCTGTTATTCTGTGTTCTCTGTGGCAGCGGCCCTATTGGTTGCACTTTTGTAAGGGAGGGAGGGGCACCGCCCCCCTCAATATTCCTGGGTCTCTTTCCTGGGTCTGCATCTGTGCCTTTTACTTCCTCTCCTTCTCCTGTTTCAGTCCCAGTGGACGGCCTGAAGAATCAGAAGTTCTTTGATGAGCTCCGGATGAACTACATCAAGGAGCTGGACCGCATCATTGCTTGCAAAAGGAAGAACCCCACGTCTTGCTCACGTCGCTTCTATCAGCTCACAAAGCTCCTGGACTCGGTGCAGCCGGTAAGTGCGAAAGTGGGGGAGTTGGCCAAGGGGCTTGGGGTGCGGGGCAAGGCCTGCTCAGACCCCAAAGGGCTTCGAAAGAGGAAACGCAAAGCCCAGGAAGTCATAGGATCTCAGAGCTGCAAGCGGTAGTCCCAAAATCCTTGGGCCGAGCCCCAGAGAGACCCAAAAGTAGACAAAGTGGTTGCCGTATTAGTATTAACCAAGTTACCTGTAAAAGGAAGTTTCTGTTCTGTCATTCTAGACTGGGGCTCCTGGCCCACCGCTCAACAGCCACGTGCAGCTTGGGCGGGAAAGAGTCCCCCACCGCTTAATTCCTGCTGGGTGTTTCCTCTTTGGGTCAGAGCCAAGCTCTCCCAGTCCTCTTCAGGGGGCCCTGCCAGGACGTCTTCTTGGGGAAGCTCCGTCCGCTAAGTTTCCGTGGATTGGAACAGGTTCCCTGTTGGATCCCCAGCTCCCGTTACGTGTAGAAGGGGGCAGCTGGCGTATTTCCCGCTGCCGGCCCCACCAACAGAGGGCAGGGCGGTGCTTCCATGCAGCGGAGGGGAGAGAGTGAGAAAAGACCAATGGGCGGCACATCAAAGACTTGTCTGTCTAAAGGAAGGGAGAAAAGGAAGGCGTGGGGGAAGGGAAGCCCAGAACTGTGGTTTGAAAAGCCAAACCTGATTCCACTTAGGGATCTGTGGCTAACCGGACCTGGATTCGAGTCTGGGCTGGCTATGTGCGCCACACCTGTCAGCACCTCCTTCAAGGAGCTCCCGGCCAATCGGCCGGTCTGCACACGAGATCCCTAGCACTCATTGGGTGACGCTACTCCCTTCCGTGGAGCGTCCTCTTACCAGAGGCTGCGGAGCATCCAGCCTCACCACCAGTGTTAAACATCTGGAATTATTCCACGCTACTATTTCAGGGCAGGGGGTGGGGTGGGGAGGGAGGCGGGGAGCCCTTTTTATGCAGGGTTTAGGGAAGAAAAGGAGATTCCGTCTGAATTTGAGACTGGAGGAATGCTGAGTTAGGCAGCTGCAAGGAGAGGGACCAGATGGGGTGTCCGGCAGCCCCTCCTCTTCCATGGACATCACCATGTTGGGGCGCATTCTGGGGCAGCCCTTGGCCACGGAGCAAAAGGGTCTGGCCCTTTGGTTTGAAGAGGAGCTCTTGCCTGGACAGTGGGCTCGGAGGAGGAGGAGGAGGAGGAGGAGGAGGAGGAGGCTGTGGGTCACCGCTTGCCATGAGAACTCTAGAAGCTCCAGCAAAACAAAACAGAAAGTCACACCCGGCCGAATGTTCTGCGCATTTCCTGGTTGCGGGAGAATAAAGTGCCCTTACAACACAGGTCCAGCCAGAGCAACAGGATATGAGGGACCCCTGGGAATTCTTCCCCCTTCCCTTTGAAGCAGCCCCAAACTTTCCTCCTTTGGAACCGCCGGGGGCTCCTCCCGTCCTCCAGGGTGTGGAAGCACACACAACCCCCCCCCCAGCGAGACAAGGGCCTCCCTGTGACAACCTCCCTTTCCCTCCTCAGATTGCCAGAGAGCTGCATCAGTTCACCTTTGACCTCTTGGTGAAGTCCCATATGGTGAGTGTCGACTACCCTGAAATGATGGCGGAGATCATCTCGGTGCAGGTCCCCAAGATCCTTTCTGGGAAGGTGAAGCCCATCTACTTCCACTCCCAGTGAGGGCGAGTGGTGGACGGCCTCCTTTCCTCGGGCCCCTGGACTCCTGCCCTGCAGTGCCTTGGCCCAAGAGGCACAGTGTGTGTCCCCCAAGAGGCACCGTGGCCACAAAGAGCTCCTTGCTGGGCCCCTTTCAGGTTCACTTTTCCTGCTTTGCCCTGAACTTGCCTTCATGTCAAGAGATTTGCCGGCTTCGGTGGCCCGTCGTGTGCGTGGACTTCCTCTTCCAGTTTTGTGGCGTGGCGCCTGGCGGCCCTGTTTACATTCTTGTGCTTGTGCATTCCCCACCGCGGCTTTGGTGGCCCCCCCTGCACACCCAGGGAAGGGCCTGGCCCAGAACCATCCGCGGCTGCTTTCCCGGTGCTGTTTATTTTCTGCCCAGTGGCAAGCAGGTCATAAGGGAAGACTTTCGGGGTGGGAGTGGGGTGTGTGTGTGTGTGTGTTGGGTTGGTTTTTCAGCAGTCTTTGCAGCTCCTTTTTCATCTCTCCAAGAAAAGGTCCGAAGCATCCCTGGAAATGGCGGGAGACGCAAACCCCAAAGCAGACCAAGAGAATGTAGTGGCTATCCATGCGCCTGCTAGACTTTGCTTTCAGACAGGGCTTTCTTTGCACATACAATCAGGCTCAAGACACCCCATCCGTCGTCCAACTACGTACGTAGAATAACAGGGTTGGAAGAGACCTTTGGAGGTCTTCTAATCCAGCCCCCAGCCCCGCTCAAGCAGGAGGCCACAGACAGCCGGTCCTGTTCCCAGCGCTCGGACCTTCCGCTTCACCTTCTCACTTGAACAGACACCCGAGGAGAGCCGGGTGTCGCCTGTTGCAGTGGCTGGTGTGGAAGATGCTCGCAGAGAGCCCGATTCCTGCAAGTGGTTCCGAGGGCCGCAGGAATGGGCGGAAGGCAAGAGGAGGGCTGGAAGTTTTCCCAAGGCCCGGAAATCATGGGGGCTTTTTTGCAGCTGGTACTACTTCATCTTTCTTCTCCTGTGGACCATGAGCCAGAAGTAAAAACATTTGCCCAGTGAATGTGAACACATTCCAGTTGTGAGCTTTTTTTCTCTTTTCATGCCCTCTCTAACGCTCTCTCTCTCTCTCTCTCTTTCTCTTTCTCCGTTGTATTTCTTTCCCCCTTCCCAACCCTCCCCCAGTCAGCCTCATCCAAGCTCTGCCTCTTGTTGCACGACATTCAATTCCCTTCCTTGGATCACTGGCTTTTTGCGAGATGGCAGGGAGCCCCCTCAGCAATCACACAAATCGGTGATCCTTCCTGGGAACATCCCTGCACGCTGTGCTCGCCCGGCCCAGAACCGTTCCTTTCCTGACGCTCTGCAAGAAAGCAGTGACGGAGCCCCTTTTCTTTTCCGTAATCCCTGCTGAAGAGTAGGAGAGAAACCGCCTTATCAAAGGAGACGAGGAGACCACCACCCCCCAATTATACCTCTTTTTTTTATTTTCCTATTAGATACCACTTTTTAGCACAAGGTGACATCTACTGAGAAAAAGATGAAAATAGAATCCAATCTTTGGAGAACCGCCTGGGCCGCCTGAGGCTCAATTCTCAAATCTGCTTTGATTTCAAGATGTCTTGCTCTGAGTTTAAAACTTGCCCACCTCTGAGTCATTTTGATCTGATGCTTAAGATCATTAATTACCTGGCCGTTTTTGTGTCTTTACATGGACCCCAGGCTTCAGCTAAAGGAAAAACAAGGTTATATTTCTAGCAACGCAGAGTAAAAATGACCAACATTCAGTTTCATCTCTGCAGAAACAAGAACAGTAAAAACAGCAATACATTGAATTAAGCTTTTGCTTTTGAGTGATGCTGTCCACTGCATTGCCAAAATAAATCTATTTTGGCTGCTTTTTAATATTTGGATTGTTAATAACAATAATTGGAAGCAACCACTGAAATACGTTCCTGTTTTCTATACTGAGGCTCCCTCTCCTCTCATTTCGTAGAGCAACAGTGACAATGCTATGGATATTTGGGGCTTTTCTGATCCTTCTTCATGCTATCTCAAGAGATTTAAAACACACACACACACACACACACACACACACACACACACACACACTGAAGCTCTTTTTTAAGACAAGAGTCTACATTTTGGGTGCTTGCTTTGAAAAGCTCCTCCTCTGAAATGCATCAAACTGGATGAATTGCACTCTTAACCACCCTTCCCTACAGACTCAATATAATTTCATTATTCATTTTAGAAATATTGCCTCAAATGCACCTATAAGCGAGTGAAGATAAGGCCATCAAAAGTTGGGCAGAAACCTTGAAAGCCCTTCTGACGAGCCCGAATGGCTCAGGTCAGGGTGTTGATTCAACTTCCCTCGGCTGCACGGGATATGTGTGACGTGCCTTCCACAGAGCTGGCTGCGGGGAGCCACAGCGTCCCAGGGTGCATGCATGCACTGCACTTGGTTTCGGGGTGCTTTCCTCCCATACTCAAAATCATCTGAAAACCTTGAAACCCAAGGGCAACGCGTGTCCTTCGTGCTAAGCGGCCGCAGAAGGGCAGAGTTCCTGACATCTTCAAGATCCACGCACAAGTAAAGTGCCACCTCCGTTAGACCTCCGCAACCTAGCATGGCTGCTTCATGTTTTAGATACCACAGTGAACTTGCTAGTTTCTTCAAGTACCCCAGGATGACTCATTTGGGGTTGCTGTAGCCGGTCACTCAGCAGGTTCATTTCTCATCTGTCTCTCCAGCAATCTTCCAATCAGGTCCAGAAGCTTCATATTCTGGCCATTTTCTGGAAGATCCTTTCAAATCCTTTTTAATGAATTGTCATGTAAATATTGGAGAATGGATTACTGGTGGCCGGGAGTTAAGTATTTGCTTTCTTCAGTTTATTTACGGTGGACTACAAGGGGAAAAAATTAAAAAAAGGGGGGGGAGCTTATGAATTATGAAAAGCATTTACAACATCATAGTCATCGGTCCATATTTTTAGAACTGTGCATTTTATGCATCGAAATGATTATGCATTTTAAAAAGTGTACTTAGCCTTGAGTTCTGCCATATGAAAATTGCCTTTTGTGATACGAAAAGTTATTTGCCAGAACCCAACCGCTCTGAAAATGCGCAGGGGTTGGACAAGGACTGACAGACTGGGGGCGGGGGAGGGGGGTTGAATGCTGCTGCTGCCTATTCTCCCCCCCCCTGCGCCCCCCCAGCCCAGGGCATGCTGGGTCTTGTTCCTTTGGCAGTTGAGAAGGAGGAGAAGGAGCCGTGAATGGGAGGAAAGGGACATTCCCATTGGACAAGGAAGGGACCTGCGCATTTGACCCTGGACGACGTCACAATTCTGACGACAAAGCCTGTGCATCACAGATTTGGGGTTTATTCTATTTTAGTTTGGGTGTGGGAGGTATGTGCTTAAGAATCTTAGATTTTCTATAGTTAAAGATGCCGATATCTATGTTTTCCCCTTTCTTTGGGAAAACTTTTCTCCGATTCTTGCCCCTTAAATTGTACTGGAACCTTGAGTTCTCTTTTGTCCAAAGCACTTTGTAAAGGCTTAAGCTGCTTCTGTGTTCACTTGTTGCAATTTTGACCGAAAGAATGTGTAGTGTTAGTACCAAAGAATGTTATTTAAAGTGGGGAGAAACAGATGTCTGACCCTCTTGCTCCTTCTCCGTCCCCAGGACGAAGTGCCTGTGGGACTAACCGAGACCAGGAAGCACGGGGATCTGAGGGGACGCATGTCCTTCCTGGCCTGCTGAGCAGAGCTGCCAGCCAGAGGGGAGAGGGTCTCTTGGGTGGGGAAGAGCCCCTGTGGAGGATTATTTGCACTGGGGGGGGAGCCGGGCCCTAATTTTGCTCCCACTTGATCGCACTAAAGGTTCTCGGGGTTCACAGCTCCTCCGAGAGTGGAGGAAAACAGTTTGGCCAGAGAGCACAGCCTCAGTGTGAGTGGAAGGCTGAAGGTGTTTCCTCTGCTTCCCTTACCTGTACCTGTGAGGATGCTGCAAGCCACCGGGGGGGAGGGAGGAGGGCCAGGCTGCGGCCAGCAGGGGGCTTTTTGGGTTTTGTCTCCCTTCTTGGAGAGGAGCCGCTCTTGGCGCGTTGACCTCAGAAGGGCGCCAGGGAGGACACTCAAAGGTCGGGACAGAGTCAAGGGCCCCGCTGCATCCGTTCTGGGCAGAAGAAGTGTCCAGCTCGCGCATTGAATGCATAGAAAGCAAAGGGGTCAAGGCACCCGACTCTTGTCCTTGTTTGGAGAGCCTGGTAGGGTGGGTTGGGGGTTAGACGCTCTCCTTTTTTAGCATAGCTGGAGCCAGAAATAATTCTGTAAAAATTGTGGCACTTTTTTGAAAAGTTACATTTGTTAATCTGCTTGTGTATTTTTTTAATTCAATCTTTGCATACATAGATTATTGTTAGATGAGATCACCCCAATGGCTGTGCGCTAGAGGTGTGTGTGTGGAGGGAGTTAGATGGACTTGTACAGGTTTCTATGGTTTTAGTACAGTCAAATAAGCTTGTGACGCTGTAAAATATCAATACTAGCCAAAGAGCTGGAATGTTGCCCTCAGAACAGGTGCCCACGCGGCTCTCCAGGGCCCAGAACTGCCTGTCAGAAGCGTCGAAGGGCAGTAGATAAAGGATGATTTAATTAGGCTAAGAATTCATTGAAAGAATATGAAGTGGATGGATGGATTCTTTGCTATGGTCAGTGGTCATAAAATCTTTACATACATAGAAATGATTGGTTGATTGATTGATATTGATTGGGTTGATTGGTGAACAGATCAATTTCTGTGCATTTTGCATATTACATGACAAAATGTGGCCATACTTAAAGAGAATAATGGCCTTATTATGTCCAGGAAGTGGTCTTTAATTAATGGTGCCAAAGCAGATAGAACCAGCCATTTATTTACCGACACCAGTAGAAGAAAATGCAACTGACTTTATGAGTGTCAGAATTAGACACACAAGTGTGATTCAGTGTTGGACATTTGGATGGGGATGCTGGGTACAACCCCAGAAGCAGCTGCAGCGAAGGTCTTGGGGTGAGTGGCATGAGACCAGGACAAGCCACCTTTTCTGGTGAGTTGTAGCCGTCCATCCTGGTTGCAAAGGCTAAAACCTGAGAGTTCACGTACGCCCAGCCCCAACACGGAGAAGTGAACTGGGGACTGTTAAAGAGAGTAGGTTACAAGACAAAAGAAGCCTTCTGGTTCTGACTTCATTAGTACGTTGTATGATTAATAGAAGGTGACCGTTGTCGTTGGACAGCGGGCAAATTTCATGCTGTCAACCAGTTCTGATCTTTGTAACCTTGGATTTTATTGTTCCTCCAAATACAGTTTTAAAAAGCAAACCTTGATTGTCTGAATCCGTGTGTACATTTCCTGTCTTGGCTGCTTTTTTTTCCCTGCTACTCTACCTATGAAGACTCTACCGACTTTTTGATGCAGTTTGTGGGTTATTCATCTAGACCAGCGATCCCCAGTTGTTTTGGATCCGTGGACCCCAGGAGAGGGAGGGGGGTGGGGATGGTTTGATGCACACAACCTAACTCCCCCGTGTGCAATTGCAGCTTCATGCACACTCACCCACCACTTCCACAGCCCGGTCCCCAAGAGGCCGTGGACGTCTGATGTAGGCAAAAGGACTGAGAGAGAAACTTAGGCAGAGGAAGCATTTTAAAAGCGTTTTCAAGCTATTTATGCAGACTCGATGCTGCCGTAGGAAATCAGTCTTACTGAAGAGAAAATAAATAATTAGCTTACATCGATTACTTAAGAATATATTTTACAGGATCTGGGTGAGAAGTAGAATCTTTTCCTATCCCTTCCAGCTGGACCCTAAATATGTTTAGTTTTTCTGCATGGTTCTTTTCTTTTTCGAGGTGACATTTATATTCTGAATAATAACTTACACCTTCCTAAGGACAACAGTGGCCACCAACTTCCCTGCAAATACTTCTCAGGTAACTGCGCTGAAATGACTCATTTGCAACAAGTTTAAAGAAGAGAAAATGGCAGACCCCAGGCTGGTCTGCCCTGAAAGGGACATTGGCTACCCAGACAAGCTGCCTGATTGGCTGATCCCAGGTGCCCATCAGAGGAGCCATTCAGGAGCATCTCTGCAAAGTGTCAGCCAAGCTGAGCACCTGGAAGCACCTTTGCTTGGGGAGGGAAGGACATCCAACTTCTCAAGGGACGAGAGGAGAGCATTCCTGGAGCCCCAAAAGCCTCTGAACCCACCCACTGCCAGCTCTCCAGTTTAGTATGTTAATGATAAACATTCTCTGGTGTTCCTGCTGTAGGCTGAAGAGACGAGCGATATCTTGGGCAATGTTGTCCGGTTTCCAATCTCCCCTTTCTGAAGAAAGTCATCGGATAGCAGTTTCAGAAGACCTTGGAGGAAGCAGATTCTTTGGCGTGGTTTCAGTCTGGGGGTAGAGTACCCAGGCGGTGTTGCTCAGCGTCTCAATAGCCGTTGATAAGGCCAGGAGAGCAGTGGTGCATCGGTCTGGGGCTCCTGGACTGCTCAGTGGGTTTTGATGCATTGGCCACTCGGTGGTTTTCAACGCCACTGACCAGCTACCGAGGCTCGGGGTGGTAGGCACTAGGCTGCAGTGGTTTGTCTCCTTCCTCGGTGAGGTCATCTATCAGCTTGGGATTTGGTATAATCCGAATCCTGGGCCGCCAGATGATGCCAGGGTCTGGAGGCTGTTTGGGTCTGGATGGGGAGGAACCAACTTTAGCGCAGTTCTGCCCTTGGCTCAGAGATGTTTTCACCTTGGTCGTCTTGGATGGAATTGCACTTCTCGTTCAATATTGGCTTGCAACTTGGGGAGGTCCTCCTGGACTCTCAGCTACTGCTCAAAAAAAGGAAGCGGCAGCTGTGGCCAGGTTCACTTGTGTGGCAGTTGCATCTTGTCTTCAGGCCCGTCAGAGTCATTATTGCTCTGGACTTTCGCAAAGCACTGCCCCTGAGCTGCTGTGGAAGATCATCATCTGGAATCTACAGCTAGAGCGGCTTCAAAACACAACGTCAGCAGTTATGGGCCCTTCTCCTTCTTCCCGCGTGTCACTGCTGCTATGCTAATTGCAATGACTGCCAGCTGGCTTCCGAGGGCAATTCAAGGTGTTGATTATTGATAAAGCCGTTCACGGCAGAGGGTCTGGTTATCCAGGGACCACCTATTTCCTTTTTTTTTTTTTTAGACAGGTAGAATTCTTTATTGGCCAAGTGTGATTGGACACACAAAGAATGTGTCTTGGTGCAGTGTCCATAAAAGAAAAGATACTTGCGTCAAGAATCATCAGGTACAACACTTAATGATAGTCATGGGGTCCAATAAGCAATCGAATCATACTAGGAAACAGTCAGTGGGTGTCCCTTCCATGAAACATCTTCTAAGGAAGCAAGGCAGTCGCAGAGCCTGCCCTCCAGAATAGCATCCCAGAGGCAGCTGCACTTTGCTCTTATCACTTAAGACACAGACATTTGATGTCGACAAAACCATTTGCCGTGTTTAGTTGTCACTCAGATTTGAGCTTCGCTTAAAGGAGACTGCACTCTCTCTAAGGCTGGAGAAAGGGCACCAGTGGCTCGGTCAAGGGAGAAAGGGCAGACACACACACTACCCCTGTGGCTGTAGCAAGGCTGCGATGAGTAGATTTCCCCCCCAAACCCCAGCTTTGCTAATAAGGGAGTCCATCCAAGACAAAGGATGACACCAACACTGCCTATCGTGAGCAATGATCAGAACACCATCAGCTGCGATTCAAGAACGATGATAGAGACAGGAAGAAAAATAACATCACTTTTCATTGTCTCATTGCAGTTGAAGGGTTGTCAGACAGCACTTTGACCTCAGTTCAGACTTTCAAACATTGTTCTGTCCACATAACAAACTGAAATCCACCACCCGTGACCATCACTTTGCTCCTCTGCCTGGAACACGATTCCAACATGCAGGGAACCGGCAATAAATCTACTCTGCCATTTTCTGCCCTGAAGGGGCGAGGATGGGGGTGGCCTTGAGGGACGCGGGAAAGAAATGCTGCTTAGAAGACAATCACAGAAGAGAGGAGCCCCCCAGTGGCCTAAGGGTTTGAGGAAGAAACTTAGGAAGGAGCCGGCCTAATGGTCGGGGCTGGAAGTTTGTACCTTCAGACTCACAAGAGTCTGTTACTGTAGCCTACAAGGAAGTAGTCCTTGTAGTCCTGCAATCACTTCTTCCAAAGTCTGAACATCTTTTTTGCACTGTTTCTCTTCTTCTCTGTGATGCTGTCTATCCCACATTTTTATAACTTATTAATAAGTAGGTGGGGATCTACTTTCTCAAATGCCTTACTGAGATTCAAGTATACTGTGTCCACAGCATTTTGCTAAGCTAGTAATTTAATCACTATCAAAGAATGAAATAAGATTGATTTAGCATATTCTGTTTTTGACAAACCTGTGTTAGCTTCTAATTGTAACTTTATTTGTTTCTATATGTTGAGATAATATCTGCCAGCTCCTTCAGAACTCTGGGGTGTCTGGGTGATTTGTCAAAAGCAGACAGGTGTTCCACCATTTCCTTGCTTATTTTTTATTTCTAGTCTGTCTTTTACAGTAGTCTTTTTGGTAGGTTGGCCTGTAGTTTCTTTTTGTGTGAAGACGCAAGGAATGAGTTAAGCTTTCTCTACTGGCTTCCTTGCCATCTCTCTTTAGTGGACCAACTGTATCCTTGACTTTTTTTTCTTATTATTTATATATTGAAAGAAACTTTTATTATTATTACCTTTGACTTTTGTTGCAAGCCTTTGCTTTCCTGACTTCATCTTTGCAGATTCGGGCTATCTGCTGTTATTCTGTCTTAGTTATGTGTCCCTCGTTCCATTTTTTTGTACGTTTCCTTTTTGTCTTTCAGTTTATCAGAGAGATCTTTGTGCAACCATGCTGTTTCTTCTTGGATTTCTTGTGTTTCTTTTTCAGTAGTATTGTTTTGGACTGAGCTTTTATGATCATATTGTTCAGAGTTTCCCAGGCTTCTTGAGTTGTTTTCCCCTTTAGGATTTTTATCAAATGGAATTTTTCTTAAGATTTCTGAGTTTCTTAAAATAAACTCTTCTAAAATTTAAGATAGCGGTTGCATTATATTCTATTGCTTCTGTTTGCATTATATTGAATTTCAATATGACGTGGTCACTCTCGCCCAAGGTTATGGCAACTTCAACTCCCTTTATCACTTCTTCTCTATTAGCAAGAATTAAGTCCAATATAGCTTTCCCTGTAGTTCCTTCCTGTACTTTATGGATGACAAAGTTGTCAGCTAAGCTGGTTAACAATCTGTTCGACTTGCTGCAGAGTTTGTCTCCCAGTTGGTATGAGGATAGTTAAAATATCCCATTACTATGTGGTATGTTTCCTACATACATTTGTTAATTGGTTAGCAAAGAGTTCATCGATTTCCTGTGCTTGATTGGGTGTCCTATAATATATGCCTATAGCACTGTCATTTCCCCACCTTTTATATTGACCCATATGGATTCTAGGAGGTTTTCATCCTTCATTTTGTGTATTTCTGTACTGATGTAGTGATCTTTTATATATAATGCAGTTCCACTTCCTCTTTTCCTTTTGAATAATTTGTATCCTTCCATCAGTACATTTTCAGTCATGAGTTTCATCCCACCAAGTTTCTGTAATGGCAACTATATCCTATATCTTCCTTCCTGTATTAATGCTTCAAGTCCATCCTGTTTGTTCCCTAAACATTGAGGGTTAGTATATAGGCATTTGAGTCCTTGGGAGGAAGCTCAGGAGTTGACTCAAGTGTCATTCTTGACCCTCCTTGGTTAACTTGCTTCTTCAGAACAAATGCTCAACTCTTCTGATACTTCTTTCCAATAAGAAATCTTGTGGATTTGCACAGATATTTCTCTGTGAGAGGTTTTGTGTGAACAAGGCAGAATAGGTTTCTGCTGCAATCATGCACTCAGGGTCAAGTTCAAACCATGCTTTTGCCGTTGCAACTATGATCACTTCTCAGCTTGCCAATGAACTGTGTGTGTGTGTGTGTGTGTGTGTGAGAGAGAGAGAGAGAGAGAGAGAGAGAATTGGAACGTAGGCTCCAGACATCAAGAAGTCAAGGCATCAGTGCCAAAGATTTTTTACTCATAGCAATACAACGACATTCAATTGGACAGTGGAACCAATAGGGGGAGAGAGAATCCTATACTTTAATTCTGTGGGTTTGCACGGGAATCAGCTCTATCCGGTTTTGCCCTCATCAGTGCCAGAATGATGTACTCAATATAGTTTTGCCTTCAGAGATTGGATCATCTCGGCCGGGCTTGATTTGGTTGAGTTCATCAGCTGAAATGTTGACATTCAGCCTTCGAAATCATTTATCCAGAGCACTTCAAACATTTGAGAGAATCCCCTGGTTTTGCATAGAGCAGCCCAGATAGCGGTTCACACATTATGGAGTCTGGTGGCCCTGATGGCCTGAAGGGTCAGTCGCCAGTCCCAAACAACCAAAGGGAGTTTGGGGGCTCATGTTCTCCTACCAGCAGGACCACAAAGTCCCTTTCAAAATTTTCACCAAGTTTGTAACCAGGGAAGTCAGCGGAGTAGATGATTTCTGCAGGGTAAGAACATCCCCAGTCATTTCTCCAAAGCAGAAATCCCTTTAGCAGCTATTGGGAAAGGCCAGCAGAATTTTTTTTTTTTTTTATCTTCGTGTGGGAGATTTAATGAAAGGCTGAAGTTGCAGGCTGCTGGAGACTAAACCCTGAATGAGAAAATATTCATATGCAGACCTTGGTTACCTTGTCACATAACAAATGCAAGAACTTTATCTTGTAAGCGATTGACAAATAAATAAATAATAAATAAATAAATAAACTCGGACTGTTGTGGTAAGAATCAGTCTAAAATGCCCCTTGGTTTGAAATAAATTCTGAGGGATGTTTTCTATCAGCTTGAATGCAGATTGGTGGACTCTGATCATCTGAAGCCAGCACTACCCCATAAGAGGGTTTTTTTTTAAAATTAACTTGTATGAAGGGGTGGGGGGGCGGAGGGGGGAAGAGAGTTCAAGGCCTCTGTTTTGATCTCTCTCCTGGGCCTTCTGCAATGACCTGCCTCTAATCCCTGCTCAGCCTTGATCTCCTCTGCACCGTGACAGAGCCGTGGCCAGAATGTTCTTGCAAAGCAGCCGGCCTAATCAAAAGTGCACATTTCCTGGTGCAGGGCAACCTTTCCGTGCAGCTTCCTTGAGTGATCCGTTCCCATTGATCAGCTGGGTTTTGCAACCTCCATCCCGCTTTTCTATACGTTTTATACTTCATGAAATGCAAATAAATTCTTTAGCATGTTAAAAAAAAGGTTTAAAGGTGGGGAGGGAGAGAAAAATTGTCCACGGTCATTCGGGCTCTTCCTTTCCATCATTAATTCTGGAAATAAAAAAAAAAAAGCAAACAAAACTTTTTTTAAAAAAAAAATTATACAACCAAATCTATTTCCCTCTGGATTGAGAGCGCTATGGTGGCAAAGATGTGTCTTTGTTTATGCATGAGTGTGTGCATGCTGCATGCACGTACCGGGTTCAAGAGTTCTCCCTCCCTCCCTCTCATATGTATATATGTTGCTGGTGCTGCTATTTGCTGAAATGTATACATTCAAAGAAGAGGAGGAGGGGAAGGGGGAAGAAGAAGAAGAAGAAGAAGAAGAAGAAGAAGAAGAAGAAGAAGAAAGAAAGAAAGAAAGAAAGAAAGAAAGAAAGAAAGAAAGAAAGAAAGAAGAAAGAATGGTAGGAAGGGGCTAATCCTTGGGTGGAGACCACCAGGACTGCTGGCTAGTATGGGAGGTCCAAGAGGTCTCTGCTAAGACGGCAAGCTGCTTCCTTAGGGCTTCTCTGCTAAGGAAACTACCCAGTTGGGTTCATGTAGCCACCAAAACTGAACTGGACACCAAGGTGCCTTTAGCTTTTGCCCAAGATCTGTAATCAAATGCTGGGCATCCCTTCAGCCTTTGGCCTATGGGGAAACAGAGAACATGCCTTTGCCTCCCTTGAACGTTTCAGGCTTAACCCCTCCAGCCAAAGTTGTTTGATGTTATAGGATTCGTAGGAAACATGCACTGGCAGCTTACCCTCCCTTGGTCAGCTATTGCAAGCATTACCCTGGCCCCATAGAGGTCACATTTGGGAGGGGGGGTAGGATATAGGCAGAGGTGGCGAATTCAGCAGGTTCTGAGCAGTTGTGGAGAACCAGGAGCGGAAATTTTGAGTAGTTCGGAGAACCCGCCAATCCCACCTCTGGATGGAGATTTTACAGTCTCTTTCCCCGCCCACGCCCACCAAGCCACGCCCACAGAACCGGTAGTAAGAAAATTTTGAATCCCACTACTGGATATAGGTGTTTACTTGAAATCTACCCGCATAGCCACTCTGTACTCCTTTTCCTTGAAAATCATAGACTCCTAAGGCTGGAAGAAACCTTGGAGGCCTTCTAGTCCAACCAGGAGGCAAATGGTTCCATTGATTAATTGCTCTCATTGTCAGGAAATTCACTATTTCCAGGCTGCATTTCCCTTTGATGAGTTTCCATGGCTTACATCTGGTCTGGCCCACGGATGCTTTGGAGCCTCTCTTCCCTGGGACAGCTGCTCAAGTACTGGAAGATGGCTTTCAGGTCACCTCAAATCCTTCTCTTAGTTAGGCTAAGTTTATCTAGATCCTTGGTCATAAGCTACAGCCTCCAGATACCTAACCGTTTCCGTTGCTGTTCTCTGCACTCTTTGTAGAGCCTCAGCCTCTTTTCTGTATCGTGGTGACCAGATGTGGATGCGATATTCCAAATGTGGTTTCCCCAGTGAAGCAGAGGTGTCACTTCCCGTGATGCTGATCATGCCCCTCTGTTGATGCGGCCTAGGACTGCATTGGCCTTTTTGGCAGCTGCAGCACACGGCTGGCTCATATTCAAGTGATCGTGCCCCAGGACGTCTCCTCCCACAGATGAGGGGGAAATTTTGTAACTTTTCATGCAGGGAATTTTGTTCTAGCCTAACTTTACTGCAGCCTTTAGAGAAAAGAACCTATCACCTCACCCAAATGGGAGTCGAGTGTCTTTCTTTCCTAAGGGACCTGACTGGGGCAGATCTGACAACTAATCCAATTGAACCAGGTGGTGCCTATTCTTGACTATTTGGTCCCAATGGCTGAAAAATCTTCACAAGCATCTTCAGTTGAATGTGATGAATGTCTGTGGAGATTCTGAATGTAATGAGTTTTCTGTCGAGGAGGCTTTTCAGAAATCCCATTTTCAGGAAGGCCTAGAGCTTAGGCCAATATGAACGGACTCTGCTTTGATGCCCCACTTCAATGAAAGGTTGCAATCTGCATCACTTCCGGCACATTACTGGAAGGAATTACTGGAAGAATTACTGGAAGAACTAGAGGAGGCCCAGAAATGACATAAAGCAATGCAATGCAGTGATTTCTCTTTGTTCTTTAGATTTTTCAAAAGTTGTGCTCTTTGCATTGTTAGGTAGAGCTGCTTGGAAGGGGTGTTACATTTAATATTTCATTGAACTGAAGCATCTCGGCTGCATGTATATTACCTGTTGTTTTATAATCTCAGAATGTGACTGATCTCCTGAGTGAATGTCTGGAATCCAAAAATGGAAATGATGACGGTGAATGAATGTAAACTTGATAGGGACGAGATACGACAGACAAAGTATCAAGAGCCAGTCTGCCTTCTTCTTGAAAAACCAGGTCCATGCCCCAAAAGCTAGCATACTGTTAAATGGCGATCATACGGACAATTTTAAGATAGCCAAGGGAGTGAGACAGGTGTACCCATTATTACCTCTCCTTTTTATCCTGTCTTTAGAAATGTTACTAGCCCAGACCAGACAAAACTCAGAAATAAAGGGGATTAAAATGAGGAAAGAAGAGTATAAGGTCCAAGCATTTGCGGACGAGCTAGTATTTATTGTAGAAGACCCACTAAATACTGGATACATGTTATTGCAAGAAATAAAAAAAAATAGGGGAGGTGGCTGAACTTAAAATTAATAAGGATAAAATTAAAATGTTAAAAATTGTACTGCGAATCAGAAAAAAGAATTAGAAGAGAAAATGGCATTACAGATTGCAAAAAAAGTGAAATGTTTAGGAGTATGGGTATCTTCAAGGTGTTCTTCAATTAAAGAAGACAACTATAGTAAATTAGTAAAACAAATAAAAACGGATTTAGAATCATGGGGGAATTTGCAACTGTCATTATTGGGAAGAATTGCAGTAATAAAAATGAACATTTTGCCCAAATAACAACTAAATTCAACTGGTTAGGCAAGAAACCGCGTACTAAGCTAAAAATGTTACAGGATAGTAGTAGCAGGGGTGGTTTTGGACTACCAGAGTGGGAACTCTATTATCAGGCAGCAGCATTAAACTGAATAAAAGATTGAGTAAGTTTAAAAGATAAAAGAATTTGAACACTACAAGATCGTGACCTCCAGATAGACTGGCACACATTTTTATGCGGAAAAAGGAGTAAGGTACATTCTTACTTCTACAGACATCAAATAAGAGATTCACTTATCCGGATTTGGATGAAAATCCAAAAGAAGCATTATATAAAGATACCTCGCTGGCTGTCAGTTATGGAGGCCGTGATCCACCCGAACAGATTGGATATAAAAAATGGTAAGCTATAATGAGTTATTAGACAATCAAGGGAAGCTTAAAATGAATCAGGAGCTGAGAGAACTAGGAATTATAATTGATTGGTGACCATACTTACAAATACAAGGTAGATATTTAAAAAACCTAGAGGAATTTGGATTCAATAAAGAACAACAATAATTAAATAAAATTTTAGTTGGAACAGAAGAAAACTTTATAACCAAAATGTATAAATATTTATTGGGATTTAATATGGAAGAAGAAATTGTAAAGGGTTCTATGATAGTATGGGCTTAAAACTTCAGATATAGTATTGAATTAGATGAATGGGGGAAACTATGGTCTAGGAATTACAAATTAACGACATCTACGGCCTACAAAGAAAATTTATATAAAATGTTCTATCAGTGGCATCTGGCCCCAGCGAGGTTGGCCAAGATATATTCCAACACAAGCCCAAAATGTTGGAAATGTGGACAGAAAATGGTACTTTTTAGCATATGTGGTGGCTATGCCCTGAGACCAGGAAATATTGGGTTAAAATAAAGAACTGACTACAAGAGATCACAAAACACCAAATTAAACTCAAACCAGAACTTTTTCTATTAGGAATAATAATCCCAGGCCAATACCCTAAAAAGATGAAGTACAATATACTCCGTATCCTGACACCATCCAGAATAGCTTTCACGCAATTATGGAAAGGAGCTAATATCCCTTCAGAGGATCTAATAATACAAAAAACACTGCAATCCGCTGAAATGGATAAACTCACCTTGGAAATGAAAGACAAAGAGGATTCTGATTATTACACAACACGGGTTAAATAGTATGAGTGGTTAAAAAAATAGATGCAAAGATTAAGAAGAATAGATGGTCGTAAATAAAAAAAAGAGACCTTACGAGCTGATCAATGTAGGTGTGTATGTAATAAGATATATGTATTTGTCAATGCCAAAGCACTGTAACGAATATAAACAAGATTTGTATTTTTTTGAAAACTGCAATAAAAACAATTAGAAAAGAAAAGAAAAACCAGGTCCGTGCCATTTCCATTCCCAGGTTGTAGCCAGGATGCTTATGTGTAGCTGGGGCTAGTACACCAACTCCTGCCCCCTCCCCTTGTTCCTCACACCACCTCTAATTGCTGAGCCAGATGGGTGAGAGGGACCTCTAATAAGAGGATCTACTCTCTACTAGCCCTGAGCTCTCTGGGACCTACAGCAATCTCCGGAGGAATCCACTTTCTCCCCAGCCTCCCAATCCTTTCCTTGCTTGGTGAGAACCCGAGAAAAAGGTCCTTCTGGGTGATGGGAACTGAAGACGTTCTTGGCCAGCTCCCTGCTGCTTATTGGGTTAAAAATGCCCAATTTCCATGCAACTTTTAAAGCAATAAGCTTTTTGAACTGGTTTTGCTAATCTTGGTTTTGTCTTTTGTTTTGTTTGTTTTTGCATAGTAATTAACATTTCAACTGTTTTCTGTTAGATGTTTTCCTATTGTTAGCTGAAGTGTTTTGTTATTTGGAGCTGTCAGCCCGGGGAAAATGGGCTAAGTTGTAAATACAATGACATATAATAATAATAATAATAATAATAATAATAATAATAATAATAATAAT